>CM040238.1:149162231-149656527 GCA_022545495.1 Chrysanthemum lavandulifolium | reverse complement strand
AAGCATATCAACATATGAAGATTCAAGATCTCTTGATATCCTCATTGATTGAAGACTTCTTATTTAAGAAGATCATTTAGATTAGTTATTCATATCCATTAGACATTTATGTCATGGATCATCATTATAAACATCATTGCATCATCACAACACTTTCACCAAACTAGATTAGATGGTTTATGTGTTTGTACCATAAAACACAAGGTTTGTTATGTTGGGCCATAAAACATAGTGGGAGTGGTTGTACCCTTGAAAAGAACTCGACATCTAGCTTAGTGTCGGAAATATTGTATAAGCGACGTTAGGTTGGTTCTACCTCGAACTAGAACCGGTATTTAGCTTTGTCTGGGAAAAAGTGTAGCGACGATTGTGAGGTTTTCTCCGCCGAGAAGGAGCTTGTTGATTTAGTGAAGTAACTCTCGAGTTGGGTACTCGGGGAGTGGAGTAAGGCGGAAAGGAGATCGTGACGAACCACTATAAATCCTCGTGTTCGGTTTGCACTTTCCTTTCTTTATCTCTTTACTTTTATAATTGCTTGTGATGTGGTTTGATGTTTATGCTTGTGTGACAACTTGGTTTACTATGCTTTATATTAGTTACAAACAATAATTGATACTTTCATATTATAACAAGCTTCATAAACGATTTGATATTAAAGATCTAACGTTTTTAAACGGTAACGTATTCACCCCCCCTCTACGTTTTCACAAAGTATTTTCCCGATTTCTCTTCCAAAGACTCATCTTCTAATTATTCCGTCGGTACAAGTCCTACAAAGATACGTATCATCCCATATATAATATTTAAGATCCGAAAAGAACTTCTTCCTTTCTTGGTAACTATAGTCCTTAGGTATCTAGACACAAGATAATTCACATAATCAGCGTACCAAGGTTCCGTATTTGGTTTGTTCATTCAGACAGCCATTAGGTTCTCATCTGGGAATGAATCTTGTATTGCTTCTTCATATAACTTACCCAAATTAGTATCTTCGGACACGCGGATGATCTACAACAAGGTTCTTTGACCCTTTTTATCTTTGATTTCAATGTCAAATTCGTAAAGTAAGAGAACCCATCGATTAGCCTTGGTTTCGTCTGCTTCCTAAACAAATACTTTAAGCGCAGAGCGGTTAGTATAAACAATAGTTTTTACATTACCAAATAAGAACGAAATTTGTCAAAATCAAAACTACGGCTAGAAGTTCTTTTTAGTACTAATATAATGTTCTTGGGCATCAGTCATTGTTTTACTAGCATGGTATATTTAGTTGAAATTTTTTATCAATTTTTTGTCCTAACACTGCTCCAACTGCATAATCACTGTCATTGCACATTAGTTCAAAATCAAGGTCCTAGTTAGGTGCTATTATTATAAGTGTCATGGTTAGTTTATCCTTTAAGATATTAAAAGCTTCAATGCTTTCATCAGAAAAATCAAACTTAGTATCCTTGTGTAGTAATTCGTTCATATGTCTAGCTATTCTAGAAAAATTCTTGATGAGCCTCCTCTGAATCCCTCGCGTCGAGGAAACTCCTAATTCCTAAACATTAATAGGGTAAGGTAATTTAGAAATGACATCAACAATCTCTATCGACCTCAATACACCTGATGCCGAATAATACCTTCTACAACCATAAAATGATATTTTCCCAATTTAGTACTAAATTTGCTTCCTCACATCTAGCTAGCATTTTGATAAGTTAGATAGCGTGAATTGAAAGAGTTACCCAAAACTAAGAAATCGTCCATGAAAACTTTCATGAAATTTTCACACATATCATAGAATATGGTTGTCATACACCGTTGGAATGTTTTGGAGCATTATAACTCGATTGACATTCTTTGGTAAACAAATGTCCCATAGCGGCGGTAAAGGTGGTCTTCTCTTGATCCTCAAGGGGCTATAGGAATCGAAAGTATCGAGAGGTCCATCTAAAAAACAATAATATTCATTACCTGACAATCGTTCCAACATTTGATCAATGAATGGTAGGGGAAGTGGTCTTTTCTTGTTGCGTCATTAAGTTTTCTGTAGTCGATACATACTCTCCACCATGTTACCGTTCATGTTGGTATTAATTCATTTTCTTCATTTGTGATAACGGTTATACCCCCTTTTTTGGTACAACATGAATTGGGCTTATCCATGGGCTATCTGATATTGCATATATCAATCCCACATCAAGCAGTTTTACTATTTCTTCTTTCATTACATTTTGCACCTTCGAGTTTAGCCACCTTTGTGGTTGTGCTACTAGTTTATGGTGGTCCTCCATTAAGATTTTATGAGTGCAGAAGGATGGGCTAATTCCTTTTATATCGATGATTTTCCATGCCATCGTTTTTTTGTGTTTTGTCAATACTTGCAGAAGCGAATACTTTTCTGTTTTAGTTAGTAGTGAATTTATAATTACAGGGAGTTCAAGGTTATCGTCCAAGAATGCATATTCCAAATTAGATGGTAAGTCCTTCATCTTTGGTAATTGTGGTTTCTCATCAATAAGCATGCTTGCAGCGAATAAACTTGGGGTTACATTAGAAAAAATGTCCCACTTTTCGCTATCGGTTTTGATATCTGTGTAAGCTGTATTATTATTGTTACACCGTATCTCATCTGTTCACCAATCCCAGCGTCAATCTCATTATCTTCATCTTCGGTAATGTATTCCCATATGTTGATACATCCTCTTTCCCTAGTTGTAGGCTGATAATCTGTAATTAGTGCCACAAGGAATGAATCTAATTGGTCCTTTGGAAGATTTTCCTGCACATGATCATGAATAGTTAGGTCCACCCAATCAAAATATTGACAAATGTCACCCATGTAAGTGGCATGTTTCATTGATTTCTCTATGTCAAATGTAATGGTTTCGTCTCCTACCACTAAAGAAATATTTTTGTTAAAAATATCTACTATGGCATTAGCGGTAGCCAAAAACAAGCGTCCTAATATAATTGGTATTTTTGAATCTTCTTTCCCGTCTAAGATTACAAAATCAACAGGAAAGAAGAATTTATCAATTTTCACAAGAACATTTGCAGCTATCCCTCTAGGGTATTCGAGAGTCTTATTAGCTAACTCTAGGCACATACGTGTCGGATTGAGTTCTCTTTATTATAAATGAACATACATAGAATATGGCATTAAACTAATATTTGCTCCTAAATCAGCTAAAGCCTTATCAATAGTTAAAGTGCCAATAATGCAAGGGATAGTGAAACTTCCTGGGTCTCTTTCTTTGAGAGGGGATTTTGTTCAGCAGAATTGTAGAACATCTTTCATTTAAAGTAACTCGAGCTGCATCATCAAGTTTTCCCTTATTGGTTAGTAAATCCTTCATGAACTTAGCGTATTTTGGCATTTGGGCTAGTGCTTCGACAAAAGGAATGTTAATGCTCAGCTGCTGCAGGTTTTCTAAGAACTTTTTGAATTGTTTTTCTTCCTTTTGCTTCCTCAATCTTCTCGGAAAAGGAATCGATGGTATGTAGGGTCCAACAACCATCTTCTCAGTTGTTGGTTCATTACTCAATTCAACGCATCTTTTCGTAACTGGTTCTTCCACTTATTTTTCCTGCATCACAACTTTTTTAGTACCAACAAAGTCATTAGCATTATCCAAAGGATTTAAAGGGGATTCATAATTCAAACCACTCCTCGTAGTTATAGCATTTGCTTTATCGTGTAGGTTTGTTTCAGTAGAACTAGGTAATCCCCCAATCATCCTACTTTGTACTAGTTCAGCCAATTTCTGAACCTGGATTTCTAACCTCTTAATAGATGCAGCATGATTCTTGAATTCCATATCATATCCCTTTTTGATATTCCAAATCAATGCTTTGTTTTCTTTCAGTCTTTTTGAGGACTCGTGGATGAACCTACTCATTGTTTCCTCTAGACTTGTTACTCTTCCTTCAAATGGTGTCTCGTAATTGTGTTGTACTGTTTGAATTTCCTCGCTCCTTTCCTTTATAAATATCATCCCATTGTTCTCAACTTTTGAGTCCATTTTTGCTAAATATACTTCTTGTCGTTTAAAACCCTAACTCATTTCTTTGGCGAATATCTCTCTATCTTCTTAGTTTTCCTTGAAATATTCAAACAAGCAGGACCAAAAAAACATGAAGTAGGAAAAATAAATTAAATACTTACAAACAAAAATTATGAAATCTCAAAATTTATGTAACACACCCAAAAATAGGTTCAACGAAAGCATAGAATTCATGGGTGCTACTAATTGGTATCACAACACAAGTATAGAATTAAGGGTTTTTCTTAAGAAAACTCATTTATTGAATATAACTCAAAGTTTACAATCAAATTTAATGAAATCACAGCCCCAAATATAAATATCAGTGGTCTATGACCATGCCATGCCATTGCCCAAGCGCCTCCAAAGTAAACTATCAGCCTCAATACCTAAAAATGCGTGCATGCTAAAAGTGTCAACACGTGGTTGGTGAGTTCATAGGTTTGCATAAAAGTATAGTGAGTTCAAAAGAGCCTTTCGATCATTGTGACGCCCATAATGTCGTGAAAACAGAGTTTACTTTACGTAAAATAGTGATGTAGACCACAAGGTTTTCAAGTGCAAATCATTTCTCATGAACAAGTTAAAATTTACCATAGGCTCACACTTCCTAAATCACAGTACCATATCAAAATAACTATTACGCAGGCTAGGTCATAAACATTTAAGTAACCATCACGCCCTATCACATATATAAACCGACATGTTATACGTCATGGCAAGTTGGTGCATCTAAAAATCCGGGTAAAATCCCTGGCAAGTTAGGCAACCAAAGTCCAGATAGGGTGGTTAGCCATAATAGATCTATCCATAACATCCGCGCTTCCTGCAGGAACTAACGACCTAATAGTGGGCAGTTAGTGGGATACTCAACCTTCGCCTTGACTACGTAATAGTTGGCAAAAAATTTCCAATCAAAAATTTCATATAAATCATTCTCTTGTGTCCACATAAAAGCATATTCAAAACAAATCATGCATTTCATCAAACCAAGTAACAATTATTCAAATCAGTCAACGTTTCATTTAGTAAAAGCGAGCATGTATTCTCCCCCAAAATAGTTTAAAAGCAAGTAAAAGTATGGGCCATGAACTCACCTCAATAAGAAGCAACGCATGAGTCACAACTGGCATCGATTATCAAAACACAATGGTATCAAGAGTACAGGCACGACAGTACTCAAAAGCACAAGCACAACGGTACGACATCGGCACAGCCTAATAGAAATTTGCTATCCCAGAATAAATCTAGCAAAGCAAATGAATTTCGAAAAGACAACATGTCTTAGTTTTCGTGGAATACTCGTATCAAAGATTTCAGAAATCCAGTATCAATATCGCAAAAGTTTAGTTTTAACGTTTCGTGTGGTAGTAAGAAAGCGAAGACTCGACATACAACTCACGCCAAAGTATAATATATGCATTCAAAAGTAACTCACTTCAAACGTAACTCACACCAAAACATAATACATATCCCAATATACTATGGGGAACAATCAAGAAGTATTGACGAAGATTCACGTCGAGAATACAGTGATTAGAAATAAGTCGAGGAAATAACGACAGATAAGTATGCCAAGAAAGTAAGTTAATTGGTAAGTTTCGGTATTTACCCTTAATCCCAAATAGCTTGTATAAAACAAACATGTTTTATAAACAATCATAAGTTTGAATTTGCAATTCAAACAATAAAGGTTTTACCTCTTAAAAGAACACTTGCTTAGATTCTTGTTAGGTTTTATAACCAAAAAAAAAAAGATTTTAATTTAAAAATATAAGTTTAGAATGTTTTATAAATTTTGGCATGACGTGTCAATTTATACAACATTCCCATGTCATCGTGACTTTAATAAAATCAATTTTCTCAATTAATATTTCTTTTCAAATTAATAGAAAACCAATAACGAGTATTCATTGATTATTAGACAGTTTTTCTTTATTTTATTTGTTGTGGATCAAATATATTAAATTCATAATGAGTCTAATATATTGTATTCATTTCAAGTCCAATAAATCCAATTTGTCCAATGTTCAACAAACATTCAATGTCCAATAAATGACCAAATCCAAATCATAATCCATATCAAACTGTAATCAAATCTCCATGTCACAATCCCAAATCTTAATTCCAATGTAAAACGAAACGTACCAAGTCTAAAATGTTTATTCCGAAACTTACTAATATTACCAACGTTAAAACCAATATCAACACGTTAGTCAATGTTCCAATATTATTTACAAGTTACTTATCTTTGATAAATAAATGATACACCTCTTATAAATTATAACTAACAAACACCCTTAACTTTTAATGGGCTTGTCCCACTTGATCCAACAACCTAACACACCCTAACTGTAAACCAGTTGGAATAATAAACTCAACCAACTGCACATTTGTGACTAAAATGAATACTAACACCAACTCAATGAACCTTGCAAACGGCAAAATATCTAAACAAGTTGATTGGTGCTAAACAGTCAAGTTTAATTACACAAGCTAACCACTTGTGAATGGTCAACCGTAACAAACTTAAAACTGCTCAGAAACCAAATGCAATTAAGATCAAAGGAATATAGGGTTCTGGGTCGTTAAGTCCCACGGAGGATGAATTGGTGTATAAACACTTGATCGATGATAGAATGATCACCAAGGATAGTGATCGTAAGGATTTGGATGGATAATTACCTAAAGAAAGATTAACAAATTACAATGACTTAAATGCAAATTAAAGGAAATAAAAGATAAAATATATTAAATAAACGCTATCACTATTTTTAAAATGATGAGCGTTTAAAACCTAAAACGACGTTTAAATAAAATTACGTAAGCGTACAAAATAAAGCGTGAGTTTTAAGAAATAAAATGCCTACAAATATGAAAATGACATTTTACAATCCTAATAATAAAAGAAAATTATTAGAAAAAGAAAATTATTTTTAAAACTATTTATTTAATTATTATTAATTAAAAACTATTTATTAAGTATTTAAAATGCACTAAAATATAAGAAAATACAAATTTAACCTAGAAAAATGAAATTATAACATAGAAAAATCTAAAATATGATAAAACTTATTTTAAAACTGAAAATATATTTTTTAGACTTTTATGTATTTATTATTAATTTAATACTATTTAAAACTAATTAAAATGCTAAAAAAAACTATTTAAACCAAGAAAATTATGGAAAAATACTTTTTATGACTTTTATATTTATCTTAATCTAGGAAAATTGAAAACATATTTTTTTTAAGCTTTTTATGATTTATTTGTATTAAAAGCTATTTAAAAAGACTTAAAAACTATTTAAAATAAAGAAAAATAGCAAACGATGTAGGAAAAATATGAAAAATTCAGGAAAATGCTAAAATATTATTCTAAGTTTATAAAAATATAAAAACATATGCTTATGTGGAGGAAAATGCAAGCTGAGGTGTGACCGCTTATAAATAAGAATTCAACATAAGCCAAAAGCCACAAATGACCACCAAATAAACACGGAAGCTAGGTTATGCTATAATAACTAAATACTAACCTATTCCAACCATCCTAAACTTCGAAAAGCAGATTAAGCCAAAAATTAAGCAAAACAAAACTAGTTTTATTCGAAATGGGACAACATTGGGGTGATCTAAGAGTGGGGTCTCTGAGGCTTAAGCTCAAAAGCTTGGCCGCAAATGATAGTCACCTGGGTGGTGAGTGATATGGAACCAAGAACCACCAGTGGGGTCCACTGGTGTGGCCTGTGGGACCCACCAAAGTGGTGGATATCAGCTGCACAGGGCATGTTCAGAAATGGGTGCTCAAAACAAGCTTAATAATAAGCACTTTATAAGCTAAGTGGGAGAGAGCTACTATTTTTTTAATTTAGTTAAGCAGATAAATATTACTATCCTAAAAGCATGAAGGCTAAAACCTAGTAATGAATCCTATATGAAATTATTCATTTTATTCAAAACCACTTATTCGAAATTTTGACTTTATAATGATTATGAACTTTTGACTTTTATGAACTTAGGATTGATTCTATGGACTAATTATGTTATATTAAGATGAATTAAGACTAAATTAAGTTGAGTGTACTAATTATGCACCAACATGAAGGATTTCATTTGTGAATCCTTGACGATTAACTTGTCGAGGAATGGAATTGGCATTTTGACTTTTTACTAATAAGTACTAGTTTTAATACTTGCAATGAGTTATTAGAGACTTAAGTGATATGCCTCAAACAATAACAATGACCAAACTCCTCTAACACAGATTTAACAATAAAACCAAACACCCCTTAAAGAGGCGGTTTGAAGCTTTTATACTAAACCAAATTTTAACCCAGTGACCTAGTAATTAACTTATATTAACCATATTAGACAGTATTAGACTAGAATTAACAAGATTAAATTACTAATAATATGAAATGCAAATTTCATAGAAAAGGCTTACAAAATGAGTTCATGCACGTAGGCGAGAATTTAGAACCGATGACACCCTATTAGCTTTCCATAAAGCTTCTAAACCAATAAAATCCAAATTCAACCTTGCTTCAATCTCGGCATCCTCTCCATGGCATTTTATTTTTAACTAATTTATTGGTGATTTTGTGAATTTACGAATTGTGAATCTAAAGCGGAATTTTAATGTTTCTCACGACATAAGCTTTTCAAGAGCTTATAAGAGCTTTAAACAATAATAACAACAAATAACAACCATTGAGAATTTTGAAAATATGAACTAGGAAATAAGCATAAACTGAATTTGTAGACTTTAACTGAAATTAACACTGAAAATAAGTTTTTATTACAATAATATAACTTAACAAAAAGCTTGAAAGTTTTGAAATATACTGGAATTGAAAAATTAACTAAAACGACTTATTCTAAACTAATTTACACTACTTGGCTATCCACACTGCTTCTCTCTTGATATTTATTGACCTCTTTCACTCTTTGTCGACCTCTGATCAATTCCCACTTGACTTCTACTCTTGAAATCATCTTAACCATCCATATGTCAATTTGGCGGGAAAAAAGTCTTGAATCGGAGTTAAGCGCATTTAATGAGGTAGTGAGTTGGCTTGCAAGGTGGAAAGGGTGAGGTGATAGGTAGTTTTCTGTTGGAAAGGTGGTAGTGGCGGTGGAGGGAGGTGAGTGGTAGCAGTGTTGGGAGGTGAGGATGAGCAGTCTGCAGCGTTTATCTGTTTTAAAATTAATTTGGGTTGATTGGGCGGGATATTGGACTTGGATAAAGCGGTTTTGGGTTTAGTAATAACAAAGGGTTCGTTTGGTTTATTTAAGCACAAGGACCATTTTGTAATTTCACCAAACTTGAGGACTGATCTTGCCCATTATTCCAAAGTTAACATAAGGTTTAAACACCGCAAATAATGGTTAGTACAAGGACTAAATTTGCATAAAGTTCCATTTTACAAGTCGAGGACTAAAATTGCCAATTTTGTAACTCTAGGGACCAAACTTGTAATTTTCCAAAAGTTTACCATAAGGACCATTCTTGTTATTTATGAATAGTATAAGGTTAATATTTGATAGTTTTCACTTTTAAATTAACCAAGGACTATTATTGACATTTTCAAAGTTAAGGGACCAAAGTTGTAAATTGTGATTTTAAACTTCAAAGGACAATTTCTCACAACTTGTGAATCCCAAGGACCTTTATGACTTTTACAAGTTTTGGAATGACCGGGGACTAGATTTGACAACTGTTGAAACTTAGGGGACTAAAGCGCCAATAATGCAAACTTGATCGTTTTCACCGATTTTGATGTTTTGCATTTAAAACACATAAAACACTTGTTTGTGATATTTTATCATTTTAATGCGTTTACGAGTGTTTTCGGATGTTTTGCGATCTAAAGATATAAAAATGATGAGTATTTAGACACTCATCACAAGTGTACACACCTTTCGTGGGTGTTGACTGAGCCAAGGATAATACAAAATCACCCTGATGACGACCGCAATACAAGTAGTTATGACCATATACACACAAACGCAAATGTACACTAAACAGGTTGTTAACACCTCACAAACGCATACGCACCACTTGGTGTTGTTATTTGTGAATCTGATAAGGTTTTAAAATGTACCTTTTGAGGGTCGTTTAAGCCCTTATTTGATCACTTTTGTATCCATTATTACTTAATATCGTTCCTTTTCACTTTTAGGTATCTTGAAGGCAAAATCTTGGAATGACACTTATTCGGACGAAAGGCGCGAATATCTGAAGAAAATGGCCAAAGTCAGAATCGAGACACTCAGTGCTTTGGGCCGAAGGTGACGGCGTCGAGCCTAAATTCTGACGCCGTCGGACCACTTTTTGTGACTCGGTAGTAAATTGTTTATTTACAAGTGGCGGCTTCGTGTTTTAAAGAGTAGGCGTCGCAACTCGGACGACCTAGATTTGATCCAGACGACGCCGCTGAAGAGACGGCGTCACAAGCATAAGGTGATGCCGTCGTAAGACTAACGTGGCCAAGAAGCCCTAATGACGGCGACCCGGCGGCGTCACAAATCATAAGGTGGCGCGTCGCATGTGTAATCTTATAATTTTTAGTTTTCGTGTGTAGTCTTTTGGGTAAAACCTAAACCGAACCAAGGCTGTCTTATGCAGTATTTTAGGGTTCCATACCTATCTTACATCAAGATAAGTGTTTTACTTCACTAATTCAATTATGTCTTCAATTAATTGTGTGTATGCTTGCATGTTTTCCATGTCCAAGCTAATTTACTTGTGTGTTTGCTTAGGAATATGAAACTTAATTATTGAATATTGATTGGTTGTCTCTTATCTTAATTGTTAATGATCTAGTATTGCGATAGATCATCCGTTGTGTAGTTAATGCTTGATTAATCTTTGTTGAACCTTAGCTTATAGTACCTAGAGTCATTGTAGGCTAAACCATCCGAAGAGTACCTTAGTGTTAAGTTTATAAATCCTAGAGATTTTGTAGGCGATAACCTTTGGTAGTTTCAAAGAGTTAGGGATAAACGCATACCCTACGACCTTAGACACACAACGCGATTAAGAATCAGGATGTGACAATTCAACCATCCATAGAAGATAATTAAGGAGTAATAAAACCTAAGTAAACACATCTCTAAATCATCATACGAGCACACAAATAATTAGACATAGACTACATACACCTTAGATTAGATAATTAGATGAATAGAGTAATCGGTGAAATACCAACCCCAAATCCAATACCCGAAATTGTACCTTTCTATTTCCTAAAAACATAAAAGATAAAAAAATCTTCCTCAACCCCAACCTTAGCGTAGTAACTTCTCACTAGCATTCCTATTCCCAGAGAACGATATCAATTCCGTGGCTTACCCAATACTACACTACAACGATTAGGTTCTTTGCCTGGGGTGTTGAAAAACTTGCTCGACGAAAGGAAGTTCCTTTGACCCGAGCGGCGTGTGGCGTTATCAAGTTTTGGCGCGCGTTGCGGGAATAGAATAGCTAGTTAGAGTCCACCTCGTTAGGTTCCCTTGCTTGATTCCTATCAGTAAATTTTTTCAATTTTTAGCTTCCTCGTAGTCTATCCCCTTCTTCGTGACTTTGTTAGTAACCCCATCACTTTTCATCATGGAAGGTGATAACCAACCACCATTCATCAACCTACCACCAAATGACCCGCCAAGAGGCCGTACTCTTGGTGAATACTCGAGACCAAGCTACCTAGGCTATAGGAACACCATTGAGCTTCCGACCAAGCCCAAACTACGGCCTGCGATCCGACACCATCCGGTTGGTGCAAAGCGGATGTGCATTCCATGGACTTCGTTAGAAGATCCTAATCGACATCTTAAGGATTTCTTTAAAATTGTCGATTCCATCGAGCTCGATCTTTGCTTCTTGGGAGACCCGCGTCTGCGTCTCTTCCAATTCTCTTTAAGAAAACTAGCTAGTAAATGGCTTTGGCATCTTCCCGGGATCTATTTCAAGTTGGGAAGATCTCACTACCCGTTTTCTTGCTAAGTTTTGCTCACCTACTCCAAGTCAACCACTTGACCATCATTCCTTCAACTCTCTTCGCAACCAAATCATTGGTGAAATCAATGAGTCTAAAGGATTTCATAAGATAAATGTGAATGAGGAAGATAGTGCTTACTTCAATCTTTACCCCACTAAGGAAGAAGTTGCTTACCATCAATACATAATCGATAATCCCCGATCACCCATCATTAGGATATGTCCAAAGATTAGGAGAGGAAATCCTTGGAAGCTCAAAATTCCTTGTATGATTGGATATAGGAATGTCGAACATGCTTACATAAATATGGAATCTCCCATTAATGTGATGTCATCATCTGTTTACAATGACATTATGAATGAGCAACTTAAGATTAGGAGAGACCCTAAGTATCCAGGTGGGGTTTGCAACTTTGTGGGAAGGGTCAAGGATGTACACGTCTTTATAGGAAATTTCACCTACCTAGTTGATTTTGTAGTCCTAGAAGACATTGGATGTGTCATTGACTATAGCTTATCTCAAGTAGTGCTAGGAAAACCGTTTGTTGAAACATCTAAAATGAGCCATAACAAGTATGATGGAACGGTTAGGTTTAAGGAAGGAAACAATGAGATCACTTATAGGATGCCTTGGAAGATGAACGAATATGGCCATCTATCCCTTTTTGAACGAGACAACATTAGAGCTTTTGAGGATAAAAGCAAGGACGATGTTGAAAAAGGTTTTAAATTCATGTGGGAAAGAAGGAGGCTTTATTATAAGGATTGCTTGACCCTAGGGCCTAGGTATAGAGTCGATGAAAATTTTGTCAACATGATAGAATTCTCATTGAGAATGCAAAACCAGACCACGTGGGGCACGACTTGAGTCTAGCTACAAGACTCATAAATAAAGAAAAGCGCCGTGGGAGGCAACTCATGCTTAATTGTTTGCTTGTTTGTGTCGTGTATCCTTTAGTGATTGTTTATTCTCATGTTTAAATTTGTAAAAATGCTTTATTTTGTCTTTAACCTCGTCTTAATTACATATAAAGGTATTTTCTGAAGGGATAAGTGTAGGGAGGATTACACACGTTTTCAAAAGAAGCGTAAACATGAGAATTACAATTAATTAAAAGATATACATGTGTGTTTGTTCAAGTCAAATGCTTGTATCGAGTCATAATGGATGTTTTGCGTGAAATTTTCCGATTCTAAAGATGTAAATTTTCCAAAATTTTTCCGAAAATCATGAGACCAATTTTTGTCGGGATAACTGTGGCGTCGAGATCGCAACTGACGGTCGGGAAGGAGCAAAACAAGCGATCACTTTTCTCGTTTTACGAGCTACTTATAAATTTTGGGAATTTTCCGGTCTTAATTTTCCGAAATTGCAGTAAACATCCATTCCACAAGCATTATATCCTAGTTTAGTAGAGTCCTATATATTATTACCACCGATTTTACGTGAAGGTTTCATTTGTTTTCTTCAAGTGTGCGGTTTAATTTACCAAGAAGAAGATACATAATATGAGAAGGAGCTTTTAACGCAAACATTCTTCTTGAAGAAAGATGTAACCACCACTTTACACGGATTCTACCGAGCTAATCGGGGATATTAGTTTCTTTCGTTTTAATTACCTTGCATTATCATAACTTTGATACTTCGGGAACATTGGGGACAATGTTCGGTTTAAGTGTGAGGAGGGAAAATAAAGCGGAACTTTGAAACTATGCTTATCCTTGACTATTTGCTTTGTCAATTGCATTTGTGTAATAAACCATAAGAAAATGTCGGTTAGGGTAATTTTGGCACCAAATTTTCAATTTTTCATGACATATAGGAGTGGGCCATTAGTCTTAATAAAGCGTATCATGGATAGGAAGTTATATGACTAGCACGAAAACCCTTTACCACCTATATTCCACCCAAAATGTGAGGATCACCCTTAGATTAGTAGAAATTAAAGCATTCATCTTTAATGCTTAGTGTGTAAACCGGTAGTATAATAGATTCTAGAACTTGTTTTGTGATGCATTCCGAGATTGCTAGTAAGACTACACTTGTGTAGTTAGGAATAACTAAATGATAAGAGGCATTAGGATAACCCTTATTTGATACCCGTAATATAATTACTTCTTCCACGTCGGTTAAGTAATTCCCCACCTTTGCGTTGTACTCATTTTAGTACACGATACCCCTAGTTAACCCTCGAGCCTATCCTTTTCGCGGTTCTCGTGATGTTTGGTTTTCCGAATATCAATGAAGAACATTGTTTACACCCCACCCCGAATGTACACCCAAATCGCCTTAGCCTACCTTGTATGCACTCACTTTTAGTGCATTATTGTTATCACACTAAACCCTTAGTTCAATTATCTAGTTGCTTGCATAAGTTGCTAAGTCGAGTCATATCCTTTGTACACGATTTTGGGACGATTGTGACTCATGAGAAAAGTTAAAGTTTGTGAAATGACGGAAGGAGCGTTAAATTCAAATTCCATTTATTTGCATAATAATGTACTCCAAGTGTTTTGATCTTTTCAATTCGGGTCATATTAGTGTTAGAGTAATAAAACTCAAGTGTAGGGATGTGCCTATAAATCCCTATCATTTTGATGTTATCGTAGAGGATGGTAGAGTAAAAGTGTATGAAAAAAAAACGAAAAAAATAGAAAAAAGAGAAAAAAAAATAGAGTGTTGTTGAAAAAAAAAACATACGGGCTACCATCCTACATCTATCTTTAAATTTATGTTTGTTTGTTTCAGTTATCTAGAGTCTAGAGTGTTGAGTCTTGGCTTAGCAACGCCATTTTTCGCATGCTTGTAACATAAAGATTTTTGACTTGCCACCACTAAATAGCCTATCCCACCAAACCCTTTGTTTCCCTACCGTAAGCCTAACATTACAACCCTTTAAAGACCTCTTTGATAGTCTTTCCTAGGTGCTTACGTAAGCGATGGAGGTTTGATCTAGTCTCAAGCCTATGGTAATCTATGTACTAGGACCGGTTAATAAGTGTTTATCTTCCATTTCCAACTTGTTATATTTCATATACACCCGAGAGATGTGAGTATCCAAACACCCCATGTGAGGTGCTAGTATGTAATTTCCGTGCTTGTTATGACTTTTGCGGGGCTTATATGTGTTGTGGATTGTTCTAAAACAATGCTTCATGACCCCTAACTTATAAATTAATTGGCTAAAAGCACATTTGCTTGAGGACAAGCAAATACCATGTGTAGGGATATTTGATAAGGTTTTAAATGTACCTTTTGAGGGTCGTTTAAGCCCTTATTTGATCACTTTTGTATCCGTTATTACTTAATATCGTTCCTTTTCACTTTTAGGTATCTTGAAGGCAAAATCTGGAATGACACTTATTCGGACGAAAAGCGCGAATATCTGAAGAAAATGGCCAAAGTCAAGAATCGAGACACTCGGGTTCTTTGGGCCGAAGGTGGCGTCGAGCATTAAAGCAGTGGACGTCGGACCACTTTTGTGACGGCTCAGAGCCAAATTGCTTATTTACAAGTGGACGGCCGGGTTTTAAAAGAGTAGGCGTCGCAACTCGGACGGCCTAGATTTGATCGAGACGACGTCGGTTGAAGGGACGGCTTCACAAGCATAAGGTGATGCGTCGCAAGACTAACGTGGCCAAGATGAAACCCTAATGACGGCGACCCGACGGCATCACAAATCATAAGGTGACGCCGTCGCATGTGTAATCTTATATATAGAATCCGAATTTTTTAGTTTTCGGTGTGTAGTCTTTTGGAGTAAAAACCTAAACCGTACCAAGGCTGTCTTGTATAGTATTTTAGGGTTCCATACCCTATCTTACATCAAGATAAGTGTTTTACTTCACTAATTCAATTATGTCTTCAATTAATTGTGTGTATGCTTGCATGTTTTCCATGTCAAGCTAATTTACTTGTGTGTTTGCTTAGGAATATGAAACTTAATTATTGAATATTGATTGGTTGTCTCTTATCTTAATTGTTAATGATCTAGTATTGCGATAGATCATACGTTGTGTAGTTAATGCTAGATTAATCTTTGTTGAACCTTAGCTTATAGTACCTAGAGTCATTGTAGGCTAAGCCATCCGAAGAGTACCTTAGTGTTAAGTTTTTAAATCCTAGAGATTTTGTAGGCGATAACCTTTGGTAGTTTCAAAGAGTTAGGGATAAACGCATACCCTACGACCTTAGACACACAACGCGATTAAGAATAAGGACGTGACAATTCAACCATCAATAGGAGATAATTAAGGAGTAATAAAACCTAAGTAAACACATCTTTTAATCATCATACGAGCACACAAATAATTAGACATAGACTACATACACCTTATATTAGATAATTAGACGAATATAGTAATCGGTAGAAATACCAACCCAATACCCCGAAATTCGTACCTTTCTATTTCCTAAAAACATAAAAAGATAAAAAAAAATAATTTTCCTCAACCCTAACCTTAGCGTAGTAACTTCTCACTAGCATTCCTATTCCCCTAGAGAACGATATCAATTCCCGTGGCTTACCCTAATACTACACTACAACGATTAGGTTCACTGTCTAGGGTGTTGAAAAACTTGCTCGACGAAAAGGAAGTTTCTTTGACCCCGAACGACGCGTGTAGCGTTATCAGAATCTGAGAACCAAGCTACACAAAAAAACAGAATAAGCGGACTCAAATCTAATCAAGACTTAACCAAGACAGATCCAAATCCAACCCGTGTACAAACTAAGCCGAGACACAATTAAGCTAAGGATACCCTCGTGGGTGGTTACTCCTGACGCATAGCAAAATAGGTCACACGAATACGAGTCTCGACCCGACTCATTGAGTCAACTCAACTCAATCAAACAAACACCCTTGAATCAGTTTTTTTTCTTACCAAATATTTCCACTCGAAACTCATTTCAAAACTGTTTTTAATAGCTTCCATACCTCGAAAGCCACACGAACATATAACAAAAACATTTTAAATTCGTTATAAAAAACGTTCACCACACATAACAATGTTTTAACACCTTTGTTTTAACCACGAAAATAATTAATCCAAAATTATAACCGGTTTATTTCAATCCAAAACGTTAACACAAGTCGATTATAAAGGAGAATCGAGACAAGTGAGCTTAGACTTACCACAATAAACAAAATAAAATAAAATAAAGATAGGAAATAGGAGAATATGGCTGCGACATCATATACGGACCAAAGCTCAAACCGTCTTAAAGAACCCGATCCGAACACGAGCAAAAACACGAGTCAAAACTCTAAGCATGCCCGTTCTATAACCACGACTTGATCTTCATGTTTAAGACAGCTGAGGAGCCGTTGTGGTGACTGAACGTGACGTGGGAGTGGCGAGAATGGTGGCCGGACCAGAGGTGATGGCGGCGCCGGTTTCTGAGAAGAGAGTGAGGAGGGAGGCTGGTTAAGGTGAGAGAGCAAAAGAGTAACTGGGGTTTTGATACCAAAAAACCCTAATTTCATTTTCTATTTATATCCACCACAAGGGCTAAAATGTAAAAATAAGAAAGTTAAGGGGCGACGGGTACAATTTATTGCAGGGGCCAAAACTGTAATTTTTACAAACTTTTGCAATATAACGGTTTGGGGTTCATTTAGACGTTAACAATGTTTCAAATCACGGAAAAAGCGTCATCGCTTTCAGAATAATTTTTCCAATAAAATAAGGTATTCATACGACTATTTTCTCGTAATTAATACCGAAATCAAAACAAATTGACGGTTGTGCTAGTATGCGTTGTGTCTAATTTTCACGTTTCGCGAGATAACCTCTCGTTTTCATGTCGAATGAGCTCAGGAAAATTTCGTAAATGAAAAATAGACATAATTCCTCGAAAACAAAATATCTGTAAAATCTTGGGTTGTCATAATTTAAAACCAAATTAGCTCCCTAGCAACGGCGCCAAAAACTTGATACGCGTTGATCAGGTCTTAAATTTATAAAATTCTCTTGTACCTAATGGATCAACATCTATACTAACCGGCAGTGTACCCGATCGTACGTAGTGAGGAATGGTAAATCCAAGGTCGTTCCCAAGAGCTATAAGGCAGTCTATCTTTTTGAGTCTTAATCCTACTCAACTTAATTGTCAGGATTAAATTGAAGAAATATAAATAATGAAAGTAATGTTTGTGTATACGAATCAAGTGGAGAAAATGGGTTAACCTAGTTAATCCTTAACCAATGCTATGTTCGTGTTTCCTAGTGCAATGTCTAATTACCATTTCTACTAGTGATCTTAGATCGTTAGACATAACTGATTATTATACTACTAGCCTATAACTCCTAGTCGCGATAGAATGGTTACCATATCAATTAACTAGTCACTAGTATTTAAGCTTCCACTACCTATGTGATTTATTCCTATGCTAACATTCCCACTCTTAGCATGTAGACGCCTAATTGACCATTCTAGCGACTAACTTCCATTGTTTAAATGCTCACAAGTCTTTAGGTGGTGATTAAGTCAATCCCTATACAACCAAGGGGTTGTGAATCCCTTAATCATCCCAATTTCCCAAGTGAGTTCGTCTATTCACCTAGTGGTCAGGAACTAAATACGTCTAAACATTACTACAATGAAAGGATCTTATAATAAACACATAGATATACAATAGATATGATAAATAAACGAATGAACAATGAACATAACACTAATTAATTCATAACTAGGCTAACACCAAAGGTGTTTAGTCGGACATGTTGTAAAATACAACAAAACTAATGATTAAAACTAAAAAAGTAATAAACATAATGTTTGATACAATTACTCTATGTCGATCTATTGTTGATGATATTTGGTTGTGAATAGTCCCTTGAAAAGTTCTTCAATCTTGATGGAAAATGATCTTGAATGAAACCCTATACGTTTCTCCAACTGAGAGATGGAATGGATGTGTGTTTTCTAAATGATTTAGGGTTTGTATTTATAGTTTTCCTGGCCTCGACATAGATACGGCGTAACCTTAAGTTAGGTGTTATGATGTATGTGCTCTCGGTAAATATTTTCTTTATAGCATAATGTTAATTGCGGCGCAGTTGAATCATTCCCATTACGATGGATATTCCCGAATGATTGAATCCTTTCGGACTTTGATATCATTGAGGCGCAGAGATTAAGTTAGCATTACATAGCATCACCTCTCATTAACTTTTGTGTCTTTGGTTACGACATATAACAAGTGGCCAAGATATGCCGTATAGATCTTGTGATACAGATAACCATTGATTCTCCACTGGTGATACGGCGTATTCATTACGATGAGATTACGTCGTATGTCTTCTGTGAGTTAACTTTGATAAGACTGCTTTGGGTATCGTTACGGCGCAAGTGCTGGATGTCAATTAAGCCTCATATGTCTTCTTTTCCAGCATTTCATCATTTTCAAATGAATAACTTCTCAATTTCGCATCTCGTCGTTCAATGCTCAGATAAATCCTATAAAATAAATTGGAAGGAATTATGTATCTAATTCTTATATGCATACAAGAAATATGAGCATAATATAAGGGAAATTGATAAAGAAAAGTATAAGATGTTTGATGTTATCAACCACATACCACCACTACTACCAATAACCACCACCACTTACCATCGTCACCCATTGCCACCACTACAACCACCTACCACCACTTATCCCCACCACCACCACCACTCACCACCGCTACCCACTGCTACCACCACCTACCACCTACCACCACCATCACATACCACCACTTACCAGCACCGCCACCCACTGCAACCACCACCACCACTTGAGGGTGGCGGTAGTGACTGGTGGTGATGGTTAGTGGTTGGTGGTGGTGGTGACAATGGGTGGTGGTGGTCAGTGGTTATGGTGATTGGTGGTGATGTTGGTGGCGGTGGTGGTAATGAGTGGCGGTGGTGATTGGTGGTGCATGGTGGTAATTGGTGGTAGGTGGTGGTGGCAGTGGGTGGCAGCAGTGATTGGTGGTTGTGGTGGTAGGTGGTAGGTAGTGGTGGTGGTGAGTGGTAGTTGTGGTGGTGGTAGTGGGTGGCATTGGTGAGTGGTTGTGGTGATTGGTGTTGGTGGTGGGTGGTGTTGGTGGTGGTGGCAGTGAGTGGCAATGGTGATTGGTGGTGGTGGTGGTAATTGGTGGTAGGTGGTGGTAATTGGTGGCAGCGGGTGGTGGTGGTGGCAATGGGTGGCAGCGGTGATTGGTGGTGGTGGTGGTGATGGTCGCAATGAGTGGTCAAGGGTGGGTGGTGGTTGTGGTAACTAGTGGTCGTGGTGGTGGGTGGGTGGTGGTGGTGGCAGTAGGTGGCGGCGGTGTATTGGTGGTGGTAAGTAGTAGTGGTGGTGGTGGTGAGTGTTGGTGGTGATTGGTGGCGGTGGTGGCAGTGGGTGGTGGTGATTGGTGGTGGCGATGGTGAGTGGTGGTGGTGGGACTAACCGAGGTTATGTATTGAGGACCAACGGTGCAATTTTTTAATTGTGATTCTGTATTGAGGACCAACGGTGCAAAAATTTTTAAGTGGGGTGGTGAAGTGTAATGTAATGGATGGGCATAGTATTTAGAATTTGAAAGTTCACTAGTCATGTCATATAATTAAAAAATAGTTTAGTCATAGTGGAACAAATATGATAATAAATTAGTAATTTGTGGACTTAACCCTTAGGTTTTTAATACGTTTTAAACATAAGATCAAGTTCACTATATTGTGTTTGATAATTTTCATATATTTGACCCTAGATATATGAAAAATGCATTTGATACACAGTTGCAAATTCTCCTATATGAAAATGTATGCAACAATTAGTCCAATATCTAGGGTCTCATCCTTAATTTGTAATAAAGGACAACTACTTCGCATGGCGTAACACTTGTATACATTAACAATAAAAGTAAACAAAACATATTTGTTTTACATTCAAGTCTATCATCATCCGCGACAAAATACTAAACACCTCACCAGCCACAAAATATCATCAAAAAATACTATTGTAAAAAAAAAGTATGCTAAATAAAACCGCCATCAGTTCATCAGATCCAAAATATTGACAAAATAGTACTAAATGAAAGCAAAGGTTAAGAGCTTGGGGTATGACAACGAGCCTTCCTTCGCCACTCTGACGTGGAGCTCGTTGTTCTTCGTTGCCCACTCACCGCCACACCAAGGGATCTCATTGTCCTGCGCCAAACGATGGTTCGTCGTGCAGATGATGAAGGAAGCTATCATCCTTTTTGTCAGAATACCTGATTAATAGAAGTAGTAGGGCTTGAAGATGGAGATGAAGAATTAATAAAATAGGAAGTGGTGGGATACAAATAAAGATGTTGTGTTATGTTATCAAAAGGGGGGTTGTTGGAGGGGTTGTGTTATGGTGATGTGGCACCCGTGAGCCCCAAATGAAGAGCTTGAGCTAGTTGTGATACATGAAGCTCTAACAACAACCAAAACTTGAATCTGACACATCGTGACATCAAAATTCAAATTTTGGCCATCTTGAACTAAAAAGACACTTTAGAAAAGGTAAATATAATATAACCATAAAATTCCATAAACATTTCAACTTAAGATCTATCTTTAAAGAGCCACAATAAAAAATTTGAGAGAACTATAGTAACAAATAATACCACTGGATTAGATCTTCACAAAAAATAAGCAATCTGGTAATACATTCAAAATAGGTAATTGGCCTTGAAAATCATTTTAAACTCAAATAAATATAAAATAAGATACATATAAGATGGAACCTATAGTAAGATGCGACCTATATCCATAAAATATTTAGATCGAACAAAAATCAAAATATAATAGATCTTAAGTTAACATAATAGAACAAAACCCCGTTAGATCAAACAAAACTAACCAATATTATTCTTAAACAACAACAAACTAGCCAAACCCACGTTACAAGAACACACCAGTTTAAAAAACACTGAAAGCCACAAAGACACAAGAAGAAATAAGCAACAACTTTTTTGGCAACTAAGCGACGACGACACGGATGTGGCGGTTGCTGCTGTAATAAAATAAAACGTAATAAATCATATCAAAAACCAAGATCTACAAATAAAATGTGCAAATCTATAAAAGCTTAACTGATAGTCATAGATCTTTTTTAAAACTCAAAACTAAAAAACCCTTTTGGTGGTTGTTGTTCTTGGCGGTCTCGGTTTAATGGTGGTGCGGCTCTCAGCGAAGTGGTCGTTTCAGTGGCGGTTTGGGTCGGTGGTGGTGAGGTTCGTAGTGGCGTGGTGAGTGACGGTGGTGGAGGAGATTTTCGGTTTTGACGAGTCAAAGGGTGGAAGCAGTGATGTTATGACGTGTGTATTAGGTTAAAGAGAGAGAGGAGATGATACATATATGTGTTATGGCATGTATTAGGTTAGAGAAAGAATATGAGACATATATGTGTCATGTATGTTTTTTGTGCTAGGTGTGAGGCTTATATAAGCTAGGCTTATCTGTTACAAGTTAAATGGGCTTTACAAGTCGGATAGGTGTTAGAATTTTAGGAATTTAAAACATTTAATGGGTTGTTACAAACAATGGGTTGTTACAACATATACACTTAATTTTCAAGAACAATATTGACCATTTTGAGTGAAAAAACTATGGTTCTAAAAGGCTCGCAAAGGCGTGAGGCTTAGTCATGCCGCCACGCCGCCTTATGCCACATCTTTTTGTAAACTCGATATATATGAAATATGATATAAATATATAAATATTTTCATATATTGTGCGGCCTTATGCCACGCTTATAAATGCAAAAGCTTCGCATCGGCCGCAAAGGCGTGAGGTTTGATCATGCCATCACGCCACGCCTCGCACTATTTATAACCTTAAATTGTGATAATGAGATGAACATTATTGACTAAATTTTTTTAATTTTCTTTTATAGTAATGTGTGTTGTTGATAAGGATTTAAAATGTAAACTTTTGAGGGGTCATTTAAACCCTTAATTGATCACTTTTGAATCCGTTACTACTTAATTTCGTTCATTTTTACTTTTAGGTCTCTTGAAGGAAAATTGTTGGAATGACACTTATTCGGACGAAAAGGCGCGAATATCTGAAGAAAATGGCCAAAGTCGAGAATCGAGACACTCTGTTCTTTGGGCCGAAGGGGGTCGGCGTCTTCGAATCGCGACGCCTTCAGAACATGTTTTGTGACGACTCAATAGCCAAATTGCTTATTTACAAGTGACGGCATCGGGTTTTAAAAGAGTAGGCGTCGCGGCTTAGGCGGCCTATATTTGATCCAGACGGCATCGAGATTGAAGGCGGCGGCATCACGTCACGAGCATAAGGTGATCCGTCACAAAGATAATGTAGCCAAGACGAAACCCTAATGACGACGACGACGGCGTAATGATTAAAGAGTGGCGCGTCGCAATTTGTAACATTATATATATAATCCCAATTTTTAGTTTTAGAGGTAGTTTTGTGGAGTAAAAACCTAAACCGAACCAAAGGTCTTAGGCGGTATCTTAGGGTTCCATACCTATTTTACAACAAGATAAGTGTTTTACTTCATTGATTCAATCATGTCTTCAATTGTTTGTTTGTATGCTTGCATGTTCCCCATGTCAAGCTAATTTACTTGTGTGTTTGCTTAAATATATGAAACCTAGTTATTGAATATTGATTGGTTGTCTCTTATCTTAATTGTGATTGACCTAGTATTGCGATAGGTCATTCGTTGTGTTATTAATGCTTGATTAATCTTTGTTGAACCTTAGCTTATAGTTACTAGTGGAATTGTAGGCTAAACATCCAAAGATCACCTTAGTGTTAAATTTATGAATCCTAGAGACTTCGTAGTCATTAACCTTAGGCAACTTCAAAGAGTTAGGGATAAACGCATACCCTGCGACCTTAGAAACACAACGCGTTAAGAATAAGGACGTGACAATTCAACCATCAATAGGAGATAACTAGGAGTAATAACATCTAAGCAAATACATTTTAACTATCATAAGAGCACACATCAATTAGACATAGACTACACTCACCTTATATTAGATAATTAGATAAGTAGAAGTAATCGGTAGAAATACCAAAACCCCCAATCCAATACCCGAGATTCGTAATTTCCATTTCTAAAAAACATAAAAAGATAAAAAATAATTTTCCTCAACCCCAACCTTAGCGTAGTAATTTCTCACTAGCATTCCTATTCCCCAGAGAGCGATATCAATACCCGTGGTAAACACCCTAATACTACACTACAACGATTAGGTTCATCGCCTAGGGTGTTATAAAACTTGCTCGACGAAAGGAAGTTCCTTTGACCCCGAACGCTCGTAAGCGTATCAAGTTTTGGCGTCATTCTTGGGAATAGAATAGCTAGTTAGATTTTCACCTCGTTTAGGTTTCCTTGCTTGATCAATAAGTTGGGTTTTCAAAACTGTAGTAAGTTGTGGCCATGTCAACAATATAGGCAGAATATGTCGCAACTGCTCAAGCTAGTAAAGAAGCAGTATGGTTGAAGATGTTGTTGGAAGAGCTCGGGAACGGACAAGAGAAAATTACTCTATCTTGTGACAATCAGAGCGCCTTGTATCTTGCAAGTAGTCCAACATTTCATTCAAACACAAAGCATATACAAGTTCAATATCACTTCGTTCGTAAGAAAATAGAAGAAACCGTAGATATGCAGAAAATTCATACTAGTGATAATGTGGCAGATTATCTGACGAAAACAATCAGTTGTGACAAGTTTATATGTTGTCGATCCTCATGCAGCCTAACGGATACGTAAGAAACGAAAATGGCAAGGTTGGATGACGTGTGAAGATTGAGTGAGTTTCAATTGAATCTTCAAGTGGGAAATTGTTAGTCATGAAAGGGCAAATGGCCTTTTTTGAGATGTGTGGCTCTTAAATGAAATGAAAGGTTGTGGCTCTTGGTTCATTTGCCTCCAAATGAGGCCTGTAAAAGGCAATGAAGTTTGCCTCAATCTACATCCTATCCATTCTATAGAAAGCAAACAAAAAAGTGTCCGCTAATAGTTATTGTGAGGATATTAGAGAGTTTGTTGATATCTCCTAACCACAAGAGATAAATATTGTTAATCCTTGTAATTTAGAAAGAATGTGTAATTCCTAATTTTCATCATAGTGAAAACATATATTTCTTTTCCCATGTTTTTACCCTATTGGGGGTTTCCATGTTAAAATCACGTGTCATATTTTATTACATTTCATATTTTAATTACATGTTTGTGTCAATCTGATATCACTTTTCACAACAATAACGATAAGAACAATGCAAAACTTGGACAACTATTTACACAATGAGATGTTGTGTACAAATCAAAAGTGAATGCGTTTAAATTATCCCCCTTTCAAAAACTAAGTTAGATAGACACATTTTTTTTTTCAGATTTGAAAAATACATTGTCTTCGTATATCGTACCTAAAAAATACGACTTCTCTGTCTTTCACACTCAATAGAATTATAACACGTCACTATTCTTACATGGTGTAGTTCTTTCAAAACTACACCATCTAATTTTTGTTCGTCACTTTGCACGATGCTAATTAATCCCAAACACTCAGAATCAATGATTCATCGTTATATTTTTTCTTATTTGTTTCTATTCCTATTCTAATTCTTGGTATCGAATATAATGACATGTTTTTTAATAGAAAGTACTCGTAACATGTTAACTGTTTACTATAAGAGAGCAATGTAGGCATGTATGGCAAGAAGTCATAACATATTATAGCATTGTCATGTTAGAAATAAAAGAACTTTTTTAATTTATGTAACATTAAAGTAGAAAGAAAAAAGAAAATTCTCTCTAAAGAGAAAAAAAGCTTTTTTCTTATTTAAATGATACGTTATGAAACTAACTAACTTTATTTATATTAAATTTAAAAACCGATAACATGACGTAAGGCTATAACAATCGTATGACACGATCTCTGATATGATTATGACAGTACCATAGCACCTATAACGCCGCTATACGCTCGATTCCGATTTAACTATTTCTTTCAACCTTATCAAACGAATAATCAAATAAGCTAATATTCAACAATCAGCAACAAATGATAAACGGACACCCTTTTGCATCTCTCTAGTTTATTCCAATTCCAATTCCAATTTTAGAACCTAGTTCGAAAAAATTAAAAAGAAGAAATATCATTAAGTGGGGCCCAAACTTCAAACTACCTATACACCACAAAAATGATCACACACTACTCATCTAGTCATCTCTAATACACACACCAAACCGACACCAGAAAAGAAAATGGCGCTCACTACTTCTTCTTTAACAGCTCGACCTTTGGCCAACAAAATCCCTTCACGTTTAACCCCAGTTATTAAATCTCAAAATACCCATGTATCTAACCCAACTCATTTATTCAATTTCCCTCAAATCAGCACTCAATTTGAATGCCCCTTGTTCAAAAGTACTACTATGCCATTAGTTTCATCTAGAAAGTTTTATTCCAAGGTACTAATATAATTCAACTCCAATCCCACATTTTTTTTTGAGTTATCTACCAAAATCACTATTGTACTCGAGGAACTTGTCTTTTGTCTTATAGCAAGACAAAAACTGCGTGGTGTCAGGCGACCCGATAGAATTTTATTTAGTAGTGTTAATGTTCGTAAGAGATACCAAATTTTCTGAAATGCACCTAGTTCTTAGAATTTTTAATTCTAGTTATTTATTAGTTAGTCATTAATGAGTGAAAAGTGAACTCAATTTTTATTAAACTCAATCACTCCTACTTTTCAGGGCAAAAGTTTTTAAAACTATCATACTTTTTGCAGGTAGCGAACAAATTTTCTTTTGCTTATGGGGGTACTTTTCCTTCACATTCATCCTTTTTAGAGTATACGTGACATTTTTGCCCTTAGTGAAAAAAAAATTCTATTAGCTAAGAGGGGCAAAAATGTATCGCAAAATACAAAAAAAAAAAATGGATAATTTGAAAGAAAAGTAATCACAAAAGCAAAAACTTTTGTTCGCTATCCACAAAAGCAAATAGTGGCAAGTATCATACATTTTAAAAATATTTTGCATGGTATAGGGTTTCTTGTTCCTTAAAAGATTAGGTATCTTGTTTATTAAAATTATGTTAGTGGGTTATTGTAATCTCATTTGAACATACAATCAATTAGAGAAATGATTGGGATGCCTAACTCATGTGTTTAAATTGTGTCTAAACCAATTATTGTTGAACATATGTATTGCCTAATTTATCTCTCCTCAAACTTCCATTGATCTTGCTAAGTGTATGATGATCTTTTTTAGGCATAAAATTAGGTATGCTGATCACTACTCAAATCAAATAATACTTTTTTTGATATTTTGCATGGTATCGGAGGTTTAGGTTCAAGACACCCCCAAAATTTTGCTATCCTCTGGTTACTAGTTACTCGCCGTGATTTGGAGGGATCTCGATTTATTTATTTTCGCTTTATTGTTTGTGTTTAAATACTCTTTTTTTTCCCTTATTTTTTCATACGTATAGACCCGATCACACCACTCTAGCTGTCATAATACACCCACAGTATGTTGAGTAGCCACTAGTCAAGTAAATTTGTTTTGCATGTCAATACTATTTTCTTCGCCATCGAATATCATTGTTGTCAACGACAAAAGTTGACCACCAAATTGCCGCTCACTCCTAAAGGCAAAGAAGTCATGACTTAATAATAGCAAACGTCACAATTGGGGATTAACCTAATCTAATAATGTAGAATTCCCTGTAGGTATTAGGTTTTATTAATGAGCTTTTTATACATTACAAAGCATGATAAACCCTAAACCTTAACGGACCGAAGCCCACAGACGGGCTCGGGCCTACTAGCATGATCTATTATCTAATACTCCCCCGGAATTTGAGCGGCGAAATAACGAAAGCTCGAATTGGATTTGAAAACTAAAAACATTAAAGCAATAGATCTCTTTGATATTTTACACTTTTTTGTTAATTTTTCCTTAGTTCAAAAACATTTGTGCACTCGGTCACTTTTAGTCGTGGTTCCGTCACTGACTGCGTACAATAGGAAATTTCAAAATTGACTATATACAATCGTAATTTTGGTAAATTTGGATATCATGATGCAAATTGCACATTTTATTTGTTTCTTTGAAATTAATACATATAGGTTAGAGCTTCAGCAGCAGGAGAAGAAGCATATCAAGAGGATTTTAATTGGTCTTCTGTTATTTTGCCGTACGTTACCTTCTTTGATTTTATGCTACATATTATGTTATATCTGCTTTCTTTTAGTATTATGGTGTAATAACAAATTTACTTGCACACGTGTATCGGTTTATGTGAACATACTCATTTGTGTACATTATAAGTCTTTGGATTATCCATAGGGATTGAACTTGTGAAATGTGTTATACCACACTTATCTCAATACGGTTTAGTCTTTGAAGGCTGGAAAATGTTAACAAAAAACCATGACTGAGGCGGTGTTTAAGATTGCTTATTTTTTCGACTTCTGTTTCTGGTTTTAAATGTTGAAAACTTTCAATCAAACTCATTTAAAAAATGATTCAAGGTATATATGTTTGTAAAAAGGTCATTTAAATGCTAAAAAAAACACTTTGAAATAAGCAGCTTCAGATGATCATCTGATCATCTGAATCTGCTTATTTTATGTGAAAATAAGCAGACAACTATAAGTATTCTGGATAACACGATACTGCTTCTGCTAATATTTAAGCAGATAAGCAGCACAAATAAGCAATCCCAGACACCCCCTTAGGATGTACGGACATAGTATGTTGCATGAACCTAAATTTGTGAAAGTACGTGCCCATGTGGAAATTTGATTTTTTTTTTTCTTTCAGTTTTTGTTAATGGGTTGTAGCTTTTAAGCCTCTTTATCTGTTTTGGTTCCAACATGATTTGTTTTCTGATGATAGTTATCCTTTCGTTGATAATCTGATATGCACTTTTTGAATGGTTCTTACATTTATATAATATCAAACCATTCGATTCCACGTTAACTTGAGTATAAATGGGTTTTCCAAGTATTAATGTGTCTTGACAATGCACATCTGAACTCCCCCTTTACATTATTTTCCTGTAAACATACTATTCCTGTTTTTTCATAACGTGAAAAGCATACACCTATTTCACAACTTATGAGTCTAGACTGTTTTAAGAAGGCAAAAAACAGTCTAGGTAACTTGTGGTACCTAACTTTCAGGTTTGTATTCCCAGCGTTGGGTGGTTTGCTATTTGGGTATGATATAGGTGCAACGTCTGGTGCTACCCTCTCATTACAGGTATATACTTTACCAATCTTCATTCTACTTTTAGTTGTTGAACATAAGAGTTTAATAACATATGCTATAGATCATTTCCATTATTTTAATATGTTTATTAATCGTTCTGTAGTCAGCCGAGCTTAGTGGAACAACATGGTTTAATCTATCAGCTGTTCAACTTGGTCTTGTGGTAAGTTATCTGTGATTGTTTCACTTAATTACATCTAGTGCAATCTCTCTAGGTGGGAAAATGGGTGGGTCAAAACAAGCCAGAACAAGCTGACCCGCAAACACCTTTGTTAATAACAAATCCACAAAATTGCTACTATATTGCAAAAACTATGTTTTAAACAATGATAGGATTTTTTTTCTAGAGCAATTTAGGTGATCGTGAACACTTGAGTATGCTATGAATGACTTTTAACAGGTTTCATTAGTTTACCTTGTAGCTAAATGTTTTACTTTTACCGCTTCACCCGCTAGTAATATAATGTAACCTATGGAACCATTTTGACATTAATGGGTCAAAACAAGTGAAATCTCAAACAGGTCGGGATGGGTTGACCAGCACTTATTTTTTTTTTTTAAACAAAATTCTATGAATTATCAATATAGTTATGAAAACCATCACTTAAATGGTCCATTCTTTTGATAAACCAATCTAGGACACTTGAGTGTGCTACGAGTGTCCTTTAAAGTGTTTCATTTATTTCCCTTTTAACTGAATTTTTATCCATTTGATTTGACCATTTGCAACAAATGATCACATTGACCCATTTTTACATACACTGTTTGAAGTTGCCCCTTCTAGCATCTACATTCACTTCTTTTGTCCAGTTACCTTATAAACGTTCTACTTGATTGCAGGTGTCTGGCTCCCTTTACGGAGCTCTTTTTGGTTCTATCCTTGTCTACCCAATTGCTGATTTCCTCGGTACGTCTTCCCCATTGTTAGACATTAATAAGCCGATAACTTAAATTTTTAAACAGTAGCTATTGCTTTGTGAAGGTAGGAAGCGTGAACTTCTTTTAGCAGCTCTGCTATATTTGCTTGGTGGTTCCGTCACTGCCTATGCTCCTGGTCTTAATGTTCTCCTACTAGGTCGAGTTCTCTACGGTTTAGGTATCGGTTTGGTAAGCCTCTATTGATCCTAATCCTGTTAAAAATGAAACTTTGGATCACATGAAACATTATCAGCCGTTATCTCATTGTGTTTTCTTTTACAGGCCATGCATGGTGCACCCCTCTATATTGCAGAGACTTGCCCGTCTCAAATCCGTGGGACTTTAATATCTTTAAAAGAACTATTTATAGTTCTTGGAATCTTGGTATCTATTTCCACTTTATTACTTGCGATAAAGCATGTGCGAGGGTTGGTTTGGGTGGTTTAGGGCGCAAAATCTTGGTTAAACCGTTCAACTGTTACGCTTGGTTTTTTTTGGGTAAAGGGGATTACTCCGGTAAAATAACTGTTACGCTTGGTTTGACGCTTTTATAAATCAAATTGGCTGAGTTAATGTGTTTGGCTGGACTGAGAAACTGAACAAAACCAGTTTGGTTCGGCCAAATTTTGGTATTTATATGAAACTTTGACATATAAAAAATGAAATTGAAATAGACCTGTGATTAGATTTGTAATAGGATCTTATTCACATGGAAATACATATATCCTTTTTATTTTAAATTTTTCGTTTTGGTAAAAGGAAGAATGGTATTGCTGTATTGCATTATGGATAATACTTACTACTAGGTAAGGTGGCGACTGCTATGCTATATTATGCTTGCTTGTTCTATTACTAAATTAGACAATTATTGACATTTTAAATTGTTGTAAACATATATAGCACACTGTATATTTAATAAAACTGTAGATGATAAGTGTTTCGGGACCTGAACTGTTTCTCGTACCCAAAAAATACACACTTTAACCCACAACCCAACTTGATTATACACCCTTTAATAATGTTTCTACTTTCTACAGTTGGGTTACTTTGTAGGCAGCTTTCAGATAGACGCTGTTGGAGGTTGGCGTTATATGTTTGGTTTCAGTGCTCCAGTTGCTCTTCTAATGGGATTAGGTGTGTGGAGCCTACCTGAGTCTCCAAGATGGTTACTTCTAAGAGCAGTTCAAGGTAAAGCATCTTTGCAAGAATACAAAGAGAAGGCCATTGTTGCTTATAGTAAACTAAGGGGCCTTCCAGCTGGCGATAAAGTTTCTGAAAAGCAAATTGAGGACACTCTTGTCTCCTTAAAAACTGCTTCCGGTAGTGATCAAGAATCGGAAGGGAGTATTTTTGAGGTGTTTCAAGGCCCCAGCTTGAAAGCATTTGTGATTGGTGGAGGTTTGGTCCTTTTTCAACAAGTAACTAGTTCAAACTTCTCTTGTATGATGTTCATAAACTATAGGGTGTTTGGATCTGCATATTAAATTATAGGGAAAATACAGGCCGTAGGAGATACTGTTTGATTGTACCTTTACTGTTAAGGATTGTAGTAATTGGATAATTAGATGTTTTAGTGTTTGGCAAATTCTAAAATAATTAATAGATAAATGATAAGATGGACATGTTTTTTGAAAAGTTGAGAGAGTTGAAATGGGAGTATAAGTCTCTTAAATTAGGCTAAAGTTAAGCGTAAATAGGTAACTTTCTCTAACCTTCACATAGTTAATTTTGAGGCAGTTGGTATGAAACTAATTATCCAAAATGGATCCCTGGATATTTAAAACAGAATCTGTTTGTTCAAAACATTAAAAACTAATTATTGAGTCGTACATCAGTTCCAAAACGTAAATCCGAACACCTCTTATGTATCTCATTGTGACACCGTGTAAGTTTACCTAGGATATTAATTATTTACATATTTTCAGGACTTACCCTTTTATAAAAAAAACAATGCCATATCCGGGAACAATGGAGTATTTCATAGTTTTCTCTTAGATGAAAATGAATTATGTTTTTTGATGTAAGCTTACTGAATATCATTTCAATAATATAACAGATAACTGGACAACCAAGTGTTTTATACTACGCTGGTCAAATCCTTCAGGTATATGATACAAAACTTCTCTTTGAATATATGCAATGCGTCTATACACGCATACATATATGTATGTGTAATGTGTGTATATGCATATGTATGTATATATGCTTACCAATCTGCTTTGTGATTTGTAAAATTATGGACTCAAGACTGCCGGATTCTCTGCGGCTGCTGATGCAACACGAGTTTCAGTGGTTATCGGTGTCTTTAAGGTACTTTAATGACTTTATCAAACAAATAGTTCTGCAGTGTATTACATTACCAGGGAATGTCATTGCAAACAAAAACAGCAAGAAAACACATGTTTGTCTAAGAGTTTACTGCTTTTACACCGAGAGTGCTAGTTTTGCTTACATTTTCATCATCATAATTGTCAAAAATTGCTCATTTATGCCAATTCTAGTGTTCCTTTTTTTTTTTTTAACCGTTTCACATGATCATTAGTTGAGTTGCAATAAATGGTCAAGTACAAAAACAAGTGGCGATTTTGGCCTGGTTAAACGGGTCAACTTGGTAATACTTGCCTAATAGGTCAACTTGATGTAGTTTAAATTTGGTTACAATGAAACCAAGTTTAACAGGTAGAAATTCACCTTAAGATATTCAATATGCATAAAACTCCCTGTATTGCATTTCAAAAGTAGACTATCATTGTAATCGATAGTTTTGTTAATTATATTCTGAACATTTTACATTTGTAAACTCCAAGAATAGACAAATTAGTCTCTGCCAGTTGGCTCAACCCAACCAGACCATTTTGACATGTTCTAAGAATTATCCATTTTGACCCATTTCCTGACCCGCCTGAGCCATCCAATCTTTCTACCTTACGTTTAATGGTTTAAAACGTAGCCATTCATTATCTTTTCTTTTTACGACTGTATATAACATTATAACATGTGCCTGTGCAGCTGCTGATGACAAGTATAGCCATTCTAAAGGTTGATGATCTTGGGAGAAAACCACTGCTGATTGGAGGAATTAGTGGAATCGTGAGCCTCTATATATTTCCATTTATAAATATAAACTATCTTTTGTAGTGAAATAAGTATTCCTATTGAGAAATGTGGAATATTTTCCTTTGTTACAGACCATCTCGTTGCTTCTCCTTACGGCTTATTACAAATTCCTTGGAGGGTTTCCGTTGGTTGCCGTAGGCGCTCTACTTCTTTATGTTGGATGCTACCAGGTAGTTTACTGCAACATATCCTCTGTATATATGATATAGTCAATACAATGAAGTAATATATAGCTTGTTTTATATACGGTTGTCTAAGTAAGGAAATTGGTGGTGGGGGCGTATGGGATTTCAGTTGACCATCAACATTTTCTTGTCTGTTATATTTTGTAAATAATTAGTGTATTTACAAGTTTAATTAGTAAAGTAAAGATCTATCTATTTTAACTTTACGTTTAAAAAATATGAGATTGCAAACAGTCTATTCTAATTAGGATTTTTTATTTTGTGTTACCCATTTGTTTTGTTTCCTTTTTAGCTAAAATCTTAATTTCACTGGTCGTAAAATGAGTTGAAATTGCTCCTCTGGTTTCGGCCTGCTTCTTTCTTTGTAATTCCAAATTTTCTTTGATACAAATGGTATGCCTTTTTGCTTTGTTCATATAACCATGGATGTAGGAAAAGTGACGAATCCCTTATTTTTTATATTCTTTTGTTCCGCTCTTATCCTAACTTATCTTTTGTGCATTTTCTTAATGTAAAATTGGCATTTTCAGATATCTTTTGGACCTATAAGTTGGCTAATGGTATCCGAGATATTTCCTTCTCGTACACGAGGGAAAGGAATTAGCCTTGCAGTTTTAACTAACTTTGGTTCAAATGCGTTAGTAACCTTTGCTTTCTCCCCATTGAAGGTGAGCATTCATTTCTGATAGTCCATGTTTCAAAGTCGAGTTTTCAAATATCAACCCTGCATATGTTATCTTTTTATGCAGGAACTACTTGGTGCAGAAAATCTTTTTCTCCTTTTCGCAGCAATTGCTTTGGTATCACTTGGATTTGTGCTACTCTATGTTCCTGAAACTAAAGGGTTGAGCTTGGAAGAAATCGAAAGCAAATTATTGAAGTGAGAATGTTCGACTGTTGGGTATCTCAGAAGTCAAGCTTTTCTTGTTGCACTTGATGTCATTTTTGTAACTAAACTCGTAAATGGTGTTCGTTTGATGTTCTGGTTTTTGGGTCTCCAGTTTTGCTTTTCGTTTCTTTATTTTTGTAGCTCTTGACAACACAAAAGAAAACGGAAACCAAAACCCGAGGCACAAAACCATAATGCCTTCAGAGTGAGCACCAAATGTATTGTTAGTTTTTTTATGTATATGTATATGTTTCTGTACATTTACATGATCCATGTGTATGGTCTTACTACATGAAATGCCATGTGTGTAATATCGGCACATCTCTAGCTACAGTTTTCTATTTTCATCGAATAGAGGGCAATTTTAACATGCTTCTGTGAAAGCGCTTCAAACTAAAAGTTGAATTATTACTTCAACTCCCATCAGTTAGGATTTTTTTTTTTTTTTTTCCTGCAGTTCCTCAATGCGATGTGATTACTATATTCGAGATGAATAGCAATCTTTAATACCAGGATAAATTCCAAACTTAACTTTAAAACCAAGTATTAAAATATTGCTATTTTCAGAAAATGTTGCTGCAGGACCTAGTCAAACATGGGTTAGCTATAATATTTTGGTCATACAAGTGCCTAAAAATGTGGCATAAAAATAGATAACTGTTTGCTCTTTTATTTTCTGTTTAAATTTGTATGGAAACAAAAAGCCGTGCTTTTGTAAATTATCGGCAATGCCTCAACCAGACAATACGCAAAGGATGACAATTGCAGATGCTTCAAATGCTTTAAGATCTCAAAACTCGTCTGGATCGAAAGCTTCAATGACTCAAACCTCCCCACACAGTCAACATTTGGAAGGTAAATTGTAATTTCATCATATATGGGTATTTGGCTTTTCGTTTCATGTATAAGAACGCTAATCAGGTGTTCAAAGTGTATAAAGAAGGTTATCCTGCTTTAAAAAAATTAAAAGAAGTGTCCAATTCGCAAGTTGGTGTCGTTTATACCCTTTGTTTTGGTTTTAAAAATAAGAAATTCATAAAAGAAGTGTATACGACACCAGATGAAAGTTAAGGTATATGTACATCATAACAAGGAGTTGTGCCTGTTTGTATTCATAGGTGGATCATCGAGCTGGTCGTCTGATTCATCGCCAAAGTCAAAAAAGAAATCTGTGTTCACAAAGGTGAAAGAAAAGGCCAAAAAGCTAAAGAAATCTTTGAGCAAGAGAAAGCATCGAGGGGATAACGACTTGCATACTTCTTGCACAACTAGCGTGGTGGAGGATGACGAAAAAGAACGATCCGAATACTTTAGTTCCCCATGTAATATATATATTCTGTATCTATAAAAAACTTTATTTTCACATACAGTAATTTTTGGTTGCTAAATGAACAAGTTAGCAACAACTCATAGGTCAGTAAAATGTCATTGCTGCTGTGTTTAACCATTTTCGTGCGTATTTTCAGTGTATGAACCTACGGTAGCACCCGGCACCGATAAACAGTCTCTAGCAGAAAGTAGTTTGGAAGAAATGCAGCCAAATGACAAAGGGGTATCGGTAACGGAATATTTGATGCATAAGTTTGAACCAGGAGAGGATGAACGAGCGCTTTCTCAAGTAATCACACAGACAATAAGGTGTGAAAAAATGAAAGAGGCTATGAACTCTTTATTAGGAAACGAGGAACCTTCTGAATCCATAATTAAAAAAACAAACTTGGAACCTGATACTGCGCCATCTAGTTCATCAATTGGCTCTCCCAGCAGGAAGGCGAATTCATGATTAGGTGGTTATCTAAATCTAAACATACCCTTGAATTGAATGTACGTCAGATATTAGCCACCACCCGGTTTCAACTTCCGCTACATGAAAAAAAACCAAAACCTTGGCTTGTTTTAACCTGCTTCTTTGAATCTACAAAAAAATTCGGGTTGAATTCCAACCGTTTGGATTCAAACATAAGGGCTAATGCGACTCGAGATCCAGCTTCCACAAGTAGTGATGAAGGTAATATTTTATTGCTTTCTAATTGATTGTAGTAAATTAGATATTGCAATTTTGAGCCATTTACATACAAATAGATCGATTCAGATTATTTTTATCTTTAGGGGATAAGTGTTTTAATCTGAATGAGTAGAAACTAGAAACTCATCTGGAATGTATTTAAAAGCATACAACCTTCTAAACTGCTTTATTATAAAGAAGTTTAGACTTTAGATCAGCGTTGTAAATGTATACCCTTTTTTTTTTTTTTTTTTTTTTTTTTTTTTTAATCGTACTTAAGACAATAAGTATTTGTAAGTATTTTTATAGGAAAAACAGACATGTGGTTCTGGGATTCGACCCCAACTTTGTTTAAACCTGTAAGAAAACTAGTTGTTTTACCTGTTGTCTGACAAGCCCATTTTCCCAATGGCACCCATATCGTCAAAACTATGTACTTTATTTGTTAGAATTTCATGTATTACATATGGAAATACAGTCTCTTTGATCTGGTGTGTATTTGTTTACGTGATTTTCATTTTTGAATGCAGGCATGAAGCATGATCAATTATCAGACGGTTCATAAAGCTTTGACAAAGCTAACTGAAGCTCGTGGAAGAGGGCTAAATGTATACTAGTATTGGCTTGCCTTGTCTCAGGGTTGTTACCATATTTTTCATCCTTCGTGTGTTGTAGTTTATCCGGTGCTTTTCGTGATCCTTTAATTGGAACTCTTCTTATGCATTTTGTTATACATGTAGATGAATAGTATAGCGACAATAAAGATGATATCCTTGCAGCAAGTTCATAAGTAGTGTTATGCTAATACAGCTACATGTTACATTATTGTGTAGATCAGATACTGCAAAGCTGAATTACCAATTTAGGCACATTATAAGCGAAGAGTTGTACCACTTACACGGTGATCAGGTGATGGATACCAAGGCTGTTAAGATCACGAGTAAGATCTTATCTTACGATCCCACAAGCAAAAAACTAATACAGTTGGTATAGGGTACAAGTGTGTAACATCATAAGATCGACTAGCGATCCAATTTTAAAAAAGTTACGGGTATGCACGTGTGTATTGGTTCTCATTAGATTTTAGCACACAGATTTATGCACAAGATTAGCCATATATATATATTTATATCTCTCGATTATTTTCTATATTTAGATCTCCCAATTATTTCTCGTACAATTTTAAGGGTATTTGGTGTATCATTTTGCAAATAGTTTAATAGTTTTGAATATAAAATATAACTTAAATAAGCTTTTTAATGATTATAAGAAACTAGCTGGGTATTTGCGTGTTACGGTTTACGGCGGTGGGTACCTTATGACGATTAATCGGAGAAATAAATCCCGATGAAGTATGATTCACCAGTTTGTATCAGTGATTCGTTTCAAATGGCTTTTATTGGCTAGCCAAACCGGGGCTTCCCAGTTGAACCCGTTGGTCCGATTCGGTTTTCAAAACTATATATACCATCAACTTGTTAGCTTGTATGAAGCTTTGAGTGTTTTATTAGTTTGTACAACGTGTATAATAACATATATTTTTTCATTTTAGGGGTGTTTTAAAAATAAAACTAATTAGTGTGTTTAATTCTTTTATATTTTTGATTATGTTATAGCTTGTTTAGATTGTACAAACAAAAAAATGTACTTTGTAGTAAAGGTGTTTTAATTGGTTGTATTTAAATTGGTTGATATGCTTTTAATTGATTGTACAATGAGAATAATTATTATATTTTTAAGTAATGGGATGTATTAATAGGAACATTAATTATGTGTTAATTTAATGTCTTAGTGCATTAAAAGTTGTACAATATGTTTCTTTGTTTGTATGTTTCAATTACTGGGTTTGTAATGTCTTAGTGCATTAAAAGTTATACACTATGTGTAGATACTTGTAATCTTGAATTTAAGACATTAAATGTCTAATTGTGTTTAAATTACTTGTGCCTTTAGCAATAAAATTTGTAATCTTGAATTTAAAAGCATTTAATGCCTAAAAGTGTCTTTGTGCTAAATAAGATAGTATGATACAAAAGTTGCGACCTAATAAGGGGTGTTTCGCCTTGGTTTTCTTTTTTTCTTATGATTCCACTTAAAAATAAGTAGTTATAAATTGCTGAAAATTATATATATAGAATTATGTCAGAATTTGTTTATTATGATATTAAAAAAAAATAAATAAATAACAATACTCCAGTAAATAAAGATTTGGTGAAAATATTCGATAACTCATGTATAAACGAGTAATTTGGTTGTCCGTGTTGCGGGACCAAATGTAAGTTTGATATTCGTTCCGAACAATTTTTGGTGTATGGTAAATGTGTTCTACCTATTTTATTATATCCTAATTTGATGTTAATAATAATAGTTCATCTAGTAAGCAAATAACGATGAGTTAAAAGCAAGAATAAAAAAAAAAAAAAAAAAAAAAAAAAAGGAAGTTGACATTAAGGATATTAATCGAAGGAAACTGATTTTCAAATTGTTGCTCCTCTTAGATTTTAATGTTACTCTTACATTATATAAATTAATAGTATTTATTACACACTAATCTTCTTAAACAAACAAAATAACTATGCTTAGCAGTATATTTCCTCGTCCTATTAATCTTTGCTTTTGAAAAAGTTGTTTCTTGTCCATATGCATAGCAAACGCAGCTTTCTTATAATACTCATCCACCAGTAAGGTTGGTATCTTTTTATGCTACAAACAAATTGCATCTCACATCTATTATCCAACTAATTAAACAACTCCATGTACGAAACCGTTAAAAATATGTTAGGAAGGAAAAAGTAGGAGTACCTCGATCGATGCATTGGGTTACAAAATAAACTAAACTAATTTGTGCGTTTAAGGTTTTATGCTCACACTATCTGACATAGAAAAAAATGACTAAATCAATTCACTTCTCTTCATTTAGAATATGGTATTTTTTTATATTACTTTATTATACATTTACGATTTAAAACAACCAACGTTTTTTGAGTGACGACATCCCCGCAAATTCGGATTGTTGGGGGTTGTAGGGATCGTTGTTGGGAAAATTGAGGTTGGTATAGTGTTTGTTGTTGGGAGATTTGGGTTTATTAAAGTTGAAATTGTTGTCATAGTGTGAATTGGTCGGGTGTAACTTGGTTGGCAAATGAGTTAAAGTTGGAGAATTGGTTTGGGATTTAGTATGTCGAGCCGAATGATGAAAGTTGGTTGGTGTTTGAGGTGATGGAATTTATGGATGATGGTGTTTTGGATTAGAAGAAGATAAGGAATTCGGTATTTGGTTTTGGGGGTCGGCGAACATGGAGTTGTTTCATTGATTGGGATTTATTTTTGTTAGTTAATAAGAGGTAGAAATAAGAGAATTATAGAGATATAAATGAAGGTGAAAGTGTGTGTAAAAATTGAAAGATTAATGAAGGTTATAAGATTTTTAAAAGGTAAACAATTAAGAAAACTAAGATTTAGTGCAAAAAAGGCTAGCATTTGAACCCAACGTCCATATTTATTTTACTTTTTCCCCGTTTTCTAAGGTTCCAAAAAGAGTAAAAAAAAAGTAACAATGGCGTGGGATGATCAGCACAAGGTGAGTTGCCTTAACGCCAACCTTAATATGGTCTTCGCGGGTCGAACCGGTGGGTATGGCACGAGAGTCGCAAGCTCCTGCATCGTAGGCTCCTAATAATTTTCAGAAACATAAGGGTACGTTTGGTACAGAGAATTTTAGATAAATAAAATGAAACAGAGAATAAAATTTCAGGAAAATGAATTGGATGAAAAATTTATTAAATTTCGTCATTTGGTAATGATAGAGAATTACCTGAGAGAATTTTAGTTTGTTTTTCTTTTTTATCAGTTAAAATAAATGATGCAATACATAAAAGCTAACACATCTAAATTGAGATAATAATTGCATTCAATACAAAAATCTAAAACAAATAGAAATAACAAAAATCTATTTCATTATAAAGGACAACGATAAAAATCTAGTTCAATAAAAATCTATTAGTTTTTTGCCCAGTTTTATTATTTTAATTTACGTCACTATCTAAACTGTAACAAACCGTAATTTTAGGTCATTATTTGACTCTAAAGTTTACTATTCATTCTCGAAAAAGTTACTATTCATCTTCACAGTTTTTACTATTCACAGTTTTTTCGTAAGTCAAATTTTACGAGTATTATTTACGTATAACTTTATGAGTTAAATCGCGTAACCAAGAAACATCATTTATGCACAACCAACAGACTAGAGTTAGTCTACATATTGTCAGTAACATCATTTTCATTTTAGGTCTTACCTGTGTTTGCATTTTATTTATTTATATTTATTAAATAAATAAACGTTTTTACACGATTTTTATGCATGAACAATATACTCGATACTTCCAACAATGGTTCTAATACATTTTTACACTCAATACAATGTTACAAAAATTCAAGTATTATTTTACCTTGTATTTTGAATCCATTTATTATATATATTTTTAATTATATATAGTTACGATAATTTAAGTAATTACGAAATAATACTTATTTTAAACACCCGATACTTATACAAAATACATTTCCATAACTTTTGCAAGTTTATTTCACTCTATTTTGTTCCACTAAAATTTATTTCTAGCTAACTTAATACCTAAATACACTATAAATTATAAATATCTAAGATATTTACCATCATTTACTTACACTTCTTACAAAAATCTAGAAAAAATAACCAACTCCCCACACCTCCTTGATTTCAACCAACCCTCCCCCTTGGTTACTTCATTTGACCAATTTTGCATTTGTTACATATTACTTACTTGTTATTTTATTATTTTTTAGATATTTTGGTATAAATTCAAGAACTAGCTTCATTCTTTTTTTTTTACACTTACAAAAAAAATAAGAACTCTTTCTACGACCTCAAACATTCGGCCAAGGTGGGAAAAAGCAAGAAGAAAAAATAGTTTTGATAGTTTCAAGTGTTATTCCATCTTTTACGGGTTATATATTTGTTATATATCATTTTGGAGGTATCATTGGGGTTATATTGTTCTTAATCTTTTAAAATCCTTCATTATCAAGTAATTATAAAAATATTTTTATACCATTTACTTATGTGTTTTATGCATTTATTATGTACATTTATGCATTTACTAAGTTTAAATCCTTATTTAAACTCATTTAATTACATGTATCACCTATATACATGTTTGTGAATTTTTATGATGAAAACAAGTAAATATATATTTTACAAGGTCATTTGGATGAGAATAATGTGTACATACAAGTCTTGAATCATTTTTATTTGATTTAAAGAAACTAGTGTTATAAAAGTGTTTATATAAACCTATACTTGTTTCTACTTAATTATTAGTCATTTCCTCAAATATTACATGTTTATTATGATATTATGATTATTGTGAAACTATAAAAATTGTTGAAGAAATTGGTGGAAGAGGCTAGGATGGATTTGGAGTTGATTTGAAAGGGATTTAGTATAGAAAATGGATTATTAAAAAATATGTGTGGAAGCGCTGCCCAAATTTTTAATTTTCAGAAAAGTAAGTGATTTTACAAGATTTAGTCAAAGAAATAGGAAATAAATTTTATAACGTAACACGTGATCATTTGAATGGATAAAAATGGATTTATAAAGAATGAGATTTAAGGTTTTAAGGTTTGATAACGAAAACTTTTTTTCAGAAAATAAATATGTTGCAATTTGGATTTTCAACGTGGTAAAACCGAGCTTTAAAAGATAAACCAAGTCCCCGAGACCTTAAAATTTGTTAGTATACTTAAATACCTTTGTGGGCATAGGTAGCACTTTGAAAACCAAGCTATAACGAAGGATTTATGACTTAACGAAGATTTTGACGAAAAACATTATTTTTGATAACTTTCTATTAGTGAATAGTAACCTGCCATAATTTGTAGAAATGAATTTTGGACACTTTAGGGGCGGTTTTGGATAAAATGACTTAAACAAAAGTTGTGTATTCTGGTTACATATTTTAGTCGAGTCGGAAACTTTTTTAATTATATTATACCGAAACATTCATATTGTAATTATGATATATACTTGCTAAAAATTTAAAAATGGTATATTTTGACTATTGAGAAAAAATAACGAAGTGACGCTATTTTTATAAATAAACTTGCAAACAAATATGTATGGGTGATATAACTTTCATAAATTGCATACATGACATCATTTCATGACCAAAATCATATCATTAATATTAGGTTGCTGTTGGATTACCGAGCCTCATTCCAGTGCACCATTTTGCTAGTATCATATACCAGTTTATTCAGGTGAGTTTCATAGCCCCACTTTTACTTGATTTATTACTCATATTGAAATACTTTTGGGGTGAGAATACCATGTTTGTTTTAACATTCAGACATAAATACAAAATACCTTACATATTGCCTAAGTACGAGATTAGCCATAAAGTCCTCACATTTTAGTGAACCTGTTAGGAATTAGAAATTCCAGGTATTAAAGAGTCGGTCACCTCAAGCATATGTAATCGTTAGGAAGCTCGAGTCGTAGTTCTTTTTAGTTATGTAGTATTTAGTTAAGTAACACCGTGGAGGACGGACGGTCTTTACCCATTGTATGCACGATCCATGACCCGATGTGTGGCGATTTATGTAAGACTATAAATACTCTACCTTCCAAGGTAGAGTTGAGCTCATAATAAGAATTTTCTTTTCTCTCACTAAAGTTCCCTAAACCTCTAACTTTCTCTCTAGAATTCCACTTATTCGCCACCTTGTTGTTATGGTTTGATGTATGTGAAAACTAATATCTTACAATTGGTATCAAGAGCCATGGTTAGATCATATCTTGCACATCTTTGGATTTCTAGTGGTTTTGAGTTTGAAAAAGTTTAGTGGTTTGTGCATCATTTGGTTGATTTCTTGTGTTAAAGTTTGGATTTTGTTAGTACTTTTATGTTTAGAATCTTCACAAGTGCTTAGGTTTTCATTTGGTAGCTTGAATCATCTTGGTTGGGTTGTTTTGGATTGAAAAGTGATGTTTATGTGGTTTCTCTTGCTAGCGACTTGACATTCGGACTTCTTTCTTCGTAGCGACTTGCTTCACAATTTTGTAGCGAGTTACGTCTTGGAGCTAGCGACTTAGACCTAGCGATTCTGAAGACAAGTAGTGGACTCTCCACTACGGGTAGCGACTTGTGGTAGCGACTTGGTGCATCAGAGTTGCTCTTTAGCGACTTGAATCTTTAGCGACTTGAGTAGCGAATTGCTGCCAAAATTTTGCTAGCGACTTGAGGCTTAGCGAGTTACTACTTAGCGACTTGCATTTGTCTAGCGACTTGGGACTTTAGCGACTTGGGGTGTAGCGAATTAGGTGTTAGCGACTTGGTGCATTATCTTCTAGCGACTTGGGTGATTGTTTACGGTTTTCTCTTGATTTAGTAAAATCCCGTGAAAGAATCTATTTCCCGGTTTAATCATAGAGTTATAAAATCCGTATTATCTCGTTAACATGTCTACCAACGTTCTACTATCATCTCCATCATTGTCGAGGATGTTCAAGCGGTGGGTCGATACTCGTCCACCCATGCTTGACAGAATCGACTACGATTCTTGGGCTCAACGAATCGATTGTCTTGCCTTGGAAAGGAAAATGGTGTCAACATTCTCAAATCCATTGATGAAGGACCGTATCGAGTTGAGGCGACTAGAGATGTACTTGATATCTGCGAAGATGGAACTCGATTACGGAATGGATGGACCAAAGATGTATGATGAGCTTGACGATAAGGAGAAAAGAGATTCGATCGTCGATATCGTGGCTTTAACATTGTTCTTCAAGGTCTCCCTAAAGACATCTACAAGTTGATCAACCACAACACGAAGCAAAGGCGGTATGGGATAATGTCAAGATGCTTCTCTCGTGTTCGTAATTAACTATGGAAGACAGAGAATCACAACTCTATGACGAATTTGAACACTTCAAGATGAAACCGGATGAGAGTGTCTATGAGTACTATGTGAGATTTTATAAGTTGGTGAATGACATGAGGAACATCAGAATGACTATGCCTAACATTCGGTGAACTCAAAATTTGTGAACAACATGAATCCCGAATGGCACAAGTTTGTCACCTCTGTGAAGCTCACTAAAGGATTGAAGAATACAAACTATGAGCAACTCTATGCCTTCCTCCTTGAGAATGAGAGACATGCTATGTTTGAAAAATTGGTTCTTAATCGGTTCAAAACCAACCGAGGAGAGACAAGCTCGTCTAATGACTCAACCGCCTTCTACTCAAACATCGAATCACAACCAAAGCCTCACAAGTCATACCCATGGAAATGGAAATCACAAAATAATTCACGATCCTATGTTCAAACAAGGCGATCTTGATGCACACGTGGGTAGCTTCATTAATCAACTAGCTCTTCGATTAGTCAAAACATGAATTCTCTCCCGAAACCAATAACAACCTCGAGCGACATCTAACCCACAATCAAGCTCTTGTTAAAGATGGGAGGATCGTGGTGCAACCGGATTCGGGAAAGACAGTATGATCAAGGAAGAGGTGGAGCTGGTAGAGGTTATGTTGGTAATCGAATCGAGGAAGGAATGGTAATCAAGGTCAAGCTAAGCCGATCAAATGTTATAAGCGTGGTGGTGAGGACACATTGCAAGGCGCACATCTCCAAAGCGCCCACATAATCTCGATTACTTTAGAGATAAGATCTTGCTTGTACAAGCTCGAGGATAATGGTCTTGCTTTGGATGAAGAGGAATTGTTGTTTCTAGGCGAGGGCAATGCCAAGACCTATGATCTTGATGTGGATGAGCAATTTATTCAGAGATAGGTCACAATCATCGAATGCCTTTCAAGTCGCGATTGTGATGCATACGACTCGATGTGGATGATGGACCCTCACACACAATTTTATGGCTAGCATTTCTCCAATGGTTTCTCCCAAGGTCTCTTCTTCACCACAAGTGGCCCATCCAAAGACAAACTCATCTCGGAGGTATTAAAACTATACGATGATGCGATGTGCAACATATGCATGACAAAGTACAATCAATGAAACTATTGAATCAAATGTTGAAAATATGGGTAATATCGATATTGTCCCATATGATCAATACGATGAAACAAAGTGAAAGTGAAGTTGTACCAAGTGATGCATCTTACGTAGTCAACGTTGACTATGTTTTCGATGTATACACCGCATGTGCCTGATGATTACGTAATTTACAACTAAATGCCTATAAAGAACGTGTTGCTATTTATGAACAACGTGCAAAATTTGAGTTAACCACTCGTGAGCGGAAATGGATAACCAAGTGCGTGCGGTCATTAGAAAAAGTAATTTTAGAGAAGAAGTATTGAAACAAGAATTAAATTTCTTGCAAGAAAAGCTTTCTAAAACAAATTAAGCAAAACAAGAACTTCAAGAAAATGTGAAAATGCTTAAGCAAGAATTTAATGCAAAGGAATCAAAACTCTTGAGAGATTTTTCTAATCAAAACTTTGAAAAACAAACTTGAAAACAAGTTGTACATACAAGGAAACACCATTCGATTGCTCACATGATCACTAAGCATAGAGTTCTAAGCGATAAGAATAGTGTTCCATTATAGATAAACCCAACCCCGAGTACGGAAAGATAGCAAAAGCACTCAAAGTGTGATCTATGATGGCAATGAGATTCTTAAACCTAGACAAAACCTAGTTGCGTTGAGTGCACCGAGGATGATAAGAAATTAGATGAAATCACTAGGGAAAAGATGAATAAGAAACTAAATGATCCTAAATGCAAAGAAAAAAATAATTATCACTCCCCATGACTAAGAAGGAAAACTGGATTTCCTTGAACAAGTTTAAGCACGAGACATTGTTGACTCCAGAACAAGTCTTCGGAAAATGGATTTAGAAAAGTAAAGTCGAAAATATTGTTGAAACAAACCTCCCTTTGGAAAATGCCTGAAACAACTGTGTATCCTCCTAATACACCAATGCATCTTGTTCGAGAACAATTGCCACTAAGAGCAAGACCTTAATTAGCCAATATGTTATATTTCAACTATTTGTTGATTTTGTAAAACTTGCAAGAAAAGGATCACACCCATGGTATAATCGAAGGAGAAAGGGTTTGAGCAAATGAAAGAATGTTATTTAACGAGGTCATGCCTTTCTTTAAACTTCTAAAAGATCACTTTGAGAGTCTTAAAAAGGGGATAGAAACTGATATTAAGGGAATGGAAAAGGAATTTGATGCAATGATAGTTGAAGTTAGTGACTATGAGCGTGCACTAAAATATAATGAGATAGAGAGGAAGAACTTGCATACATTAAATGAGACTCTTATTACTGATTGTGTTGCTCAAGATATGTTTTTCACTGCTTCAAATTGCTCTATTAATGCTTCCAAATTTCATGAACTGTCTGTTGCCCTGAAAGTCTCCCATGATCGTGTCATTGAGCTTGAAAAAACTAATTCTAAACTAAACGAGAAAATTGAACTGGATGATCACGACAATTTGGTTAAACATTTTTCTAAACTAGAAGTTGAGCATTTTAATTTACAACTAAAATATCAACATCTTAAAGAAAATGTCAAAACTTCAAATATCAAGACATCCTCGGATGCTCGAGTTTGATGCGCTTTTTCAAATTAACAAACGTGATGAATGATTCAAGCTCGATGCAACACGATCGTAAAGTTGAAAGCCCAAATCTCTCAATTAAAGGGTCGACGAACAATATGACGGGCTCCCAAATGCCTCCTCCTTTAGATTCTCAGAATTCTCAAACGTTTCATCTTCAAAACCTAGTAAATGCCTTACAAAAGGAAAACGAAAGTTTTCTAGAAGAAAATGAAAAGGTTAAACGTCATTTCAATGAGTTATTTGAATCAATTAAGGTCACTCGTAACAAAAATAACGAACAAATAGCTTCATTGCAAAAGGAAATTGAGAATCAAGAGTCGTAAAAGGGAAAATGCCAATGACCAATGGGAGAATGGTGTATCAAAGGTTCACTCTTGTAATAAATATGCTTTGTGCGTGACATATGTCCTCCTCATCTAAGGAACAACAAACTTGCTATTCAAACATACTTCTCATCCCTTAAGGATTGCTTAGAATGTCTGCGTGAGATTGTTGAAGAGGATAAGTTAGAGAAACCTCATGATAATGCAATTGGACATGCATGCTTATATGCCAAATGATCTCAAGAAATCTTAGAATGCTTGATCACAATATGCCCAAAATCATTAAGAGAGAGTTAATCCTTTGATTCCATGCTCGATGCCTAATGCCAAGTATGATATTCATTCGATTCCCAATGTTTTGAATGTGAACCGTAATGTGCCTTTAAGTAGTTCGGACTCGGACTGTCAATGCTAAGAAAGAGAACTCAAGTGTGCCTTCTAGGAGTACTAATCTCAAGATTCTAGTTTTAAGAAAGTAAACCTTAGTGTACCGCATGTAGTTCAGATCCCAAGACATCTAAACAGTGATGCAAAGAGTAGTTAAACCAACTAATGTTCCCATTCCTCTACAGGAGTAATCGGTGACATTAAAGGGAGCGGGTCAAAGTCTCAAGACAATACAAGGAATGATAGGACCTCTCAAGCTAAGAATGTGCCTTTGGAAGAGAGAAGAACAATCTAGGAACTTTAAGCTTGAATCGAATAAAACGAATCGTGTTGATTCTAGTATTAGCCATAGGCGCATCTTGTAATTAATTCGAATTCGATACTATTTGCAAACCTTGTTCGATGTCTCGCTTGAATTCTATTTCTAATCATGAATGTGGTGTTAATGTTCCGCCTAATGATGTTAATTGTCCGATTAATATTGTTAATGCTAAAATTCATGCTAAGAAGGCTAAAAGGAAAAACGAAATAAAGTTAGAAAACAATTGGAAACCCACAGGAAGAACATTCAAGAAAATAGGCTTTATTGGATACACGTTGGTCATAAGACTAATCGATAATGCCCACTAGAAAATGGATGCCCACCGGTAGAACTATTCCTTGAAGTGATCACACCGTGAATGTGGCTAATACGTACACTAGTACCGCATCTATTCACAATGATTCCATTGCCTCACTTTCGATATGAATGCTTCTATTTCGATGTGGGTGTTCCAACCATTGTTACTAACCAAATGGAACCCATTCTTGCATGGGGATCCCATTATCCGATTATCCATTCTTGTCGTGTTCAACCGCAGATCGCTCAAATCGCTCGTGGTACCGGACTCAGCCGTTCCAAGCATATGATTGAGACCGTCGCGGCTCATGAACTTCGTGAGCAAATTCATCAGATCATAGATTCGGTAATGATCATTTCGGTGCAATCATGGGTTATGGAGATTATGTTGTTGGTGATAGTGTCATCTCTAGAGTATACTATGGAAGGTCCGGGTCATAATAATTTGTTCTCTGTTGGTCAATTATGTGATTCGATCTAGAAGTAGCCTTCGAAAACATACACCTTTGTTAGAGATCTTAATGGTAAGGAACGTTAAAAGGAACTCGTGGCTCAAATCTTTACACCATCTCCATCGATGATATGATGAAGTCTTCCAATTTGCTTGTCGTCAAAAGCTTCTAAAACAAAGTCATGGTTATGGCATCGTCGCCTCAATCACCCGAACTTCGCACCATCAATGATCTCTCCGAAAGGACTTAGTTGTAGGCTTACCTAGACTCAAGTATGAAAAAGATCATCTTTGTTCAGCATGTCAATTGGGAAAAAGCAAGAAGTATGCCCATAAACCCAAACCTACTAACTCAGTCACAAAATTTCTTCATATGATTCATATGGATTTATGTGGACCAATGAGGGGCGAGAATATATTTGGGAAGAAATATGTGTTAGTTGTGGTTGATGATTACTCTAGATTCACCGGTCAAGTTCTTAAGGACAAAGGATGAAACTCCCGATATCATCATCAAACTCATCAAACAAATGCAGTTCGACTTAACAAAACCATCGAATTATCGTAGCAGACAATGGAACCGAGTTTGTCAACAAACAACTTAGTGAATTCTATGAAAGCGTTGGAATCGACCATCAAAAAGTGTTCCACGAACTCCTCAATGAACGGTGTAGTTGAAAGACCAAATCGAACTCTTGTTGAAGCCGCTAAAACAATGCCGATTTACTCAAAGGTTCCAATGTTTCTCGGGTCAAGCAATTGCCACGCATGATACACACAAAATCGTTCCTCGATTCACACTTGTTCATGGAAAAACTCCATATGAACTTGTCCACAACGGAAAACCTAATCTCTTCCTTCGTGTGTTTGGTGCATTGTGTTATCCAACTAATGAGGCCAAGACTTAGGCAAACTTAGGGCTAAAGTCGACATTGGAGTATTTGTAGGATATGCACCTAACAAAAGGATACCGAATCTACAACAAAAGAACCCGAAATATCATGGAAACAATTCACGTTACGTTTGATGAGCCGACCGGTCAAATGGCTCTGGACACCCAGCTTCGGACCCGCACTTCAAAACAGATCCAATTGGTTCATCCTTGTTCCAAACTCTTCTCAAGAAACTCCATATGTACCTCCATCCAAGATGATTTAAAGAAATTGTTTGATCCTATGTTTGATGAACTTTATGATCCAAGTACTAATGAGGTGTCGATCCCACAATGAGGTGCTCATATTCCCGTGAATGAAGTCAATCCTCGCCTCAATAACTTTAAGCCAAGAAGCGCCTTCACGATCCTTGCCTCATCAACAAATCATCATTCTTCAAATGTACATCATGGAACTGCTCGCATCAATGATGAAGTTAATCCTTTGCTACTCCCGAAGATGCTCCATTTGAAAACATATTTGCTCATGAATCATCATCGAACCATCTTCTTTGAGACATCGACTGCTACCTCGGTCCCTCAACAACCGCCACATGAACACCTTAGAAAATGGACTTACGATCATCCACTAGATAACATAATTGGAAATCCTCTCGTCTGTATCAACACGGAAACAACTTGCAACCGATGCCTTATGGTGCTTCTTCAACTCCGTACTATCTAAGATCGAACCAAAAGATGTTAAACCGCCATGAATGAAGATAGGCGGTTCAATGCCATGCAAGATGAAATTCATGAGTTTGATCGACTTGATGTATGGAAGTTAGTACCGCTCCGGATCAGGCTATGATTATTGCTCTTAAATGGATCTTCAAAGTGAAACTTGATGAGCATGGTGATGTGTTGAAGAACAAGGCTCGATTAGTTGCTAAAGGATACCGCCAAGAGGAGGGTATTGACTTTGAAGAATCTTTTGCTCCGGTTGCTCGAATCGAGGCAATCGAATCTTTCGGCTAATGCTGCTAGTAAGAACATGGTAGTCATCGATGGATGTGAAGACGGCATTTACGAACGGAGAGCTTAAAGAAGTCGCTCACGCCACCCAACTGAAGGATTTGTAAATCAAGAGCATCCTACTCACGCTTATCGTTTGAAGAAGGCTCTTTACGGTTTAAAGCAAGCTCCAAGGGCATGGTATGATACATCATCAAAGTTTCTTCTATCTACCGGATTTAGCAAAGGAGCGTTGATCCAACATTGTTCACCGTGAAGTCAGCAAACATTTAATTCATGTTCAAATTTATGTTGATGATATTATTTTGCCTCGATGCATCCAATGGAATGTGATCGTTTTGAATGAAATGAGTTCAAAATTTCAAATGTCAATGATGGGACAAATGTCATTTTCTTGGGATTACAAATTTCACAAAGTCCCGGAGGCATTTTCATAAATCAATCTAAATATGCAACAGAGATCTTTAAAAATTTGGATTTGATTCATGTGACCGTTGACACCCCCATGATTGATCGAACCAAACTAGATGAGGACCACTGTGGATCATGATTGACCAAACGAAATATCGTAGTATGATTGGATCACGATGTACCTCATCGCTAGTAGACCGGACATCTTGTTCATTTGTTTGCATGTGTGCTAGATACCGTGCTAAGCCTACTAAAAAGCACCTTGAAGCGCTTAAACGGGTCTTCGATATCTCCGAGGAACCATCAATATGGGTCTTTGGTACCCGGGACACCGGTATGTCACTAACGGCCTATGCGATGCCGATCATGCAGTTGTCAAGATACACGTCAAGCACGCCCGGAGGTGCTCGATTTTTGGGTGATAAGCTTGTGAGTGGTCTTCAAAGAAGCAAATGAGTACTTCTATTTCTCTACTGAGGTGAATACATAGCCATGTCATCCTGTTGTGCTCAAATCTTATGGATGAGATCTCAATTATCCGACTATGGCTTTGAATTCAACAAAATTCCTCCTGCATCTTGTGATAATAAAAGTGCTATTGCTCTCTCATGCAACAACGCTCAACACTCAAGAGCAAAGCATATCGACATTCGACATCATTTCATCAGTGAACAAGTGGAAAAAGGTGTGGTGGAACTCTATTTTGTGAGGTCGAATATCGCTTAGCGACATCTTCACCAAAGCTCTTCCAAGAGAACGTTTTGAGTTTATTCTTTCACGCCTTGGCTTAAAAAGCCTTCAACCGAGAACACTCAAACGCCTTCGGAGGAAGACGAGGAGTAAAGGTCTATCTTCATCATCTCTTGTATATATCTATTCGAAAAACAAAATACAAAATTATAAAACCTTCAAAAATCAAATAGAAAATTATAAAACTTTCAAAATTCATAAAAATTTGAAAAATTCGAAAAAATCTCCAAAAAATATTGTCATTTTGTCATGTTTCTCTCGATTCGATTATATCTACGGTCTTATTGTTGTCATTCAAAGAATGACACGGGACTTTAGATAATTTTCGATTCTTTTATTATTTAAAAAAAAAAAAAACAAATTTGGGAGAAAGAGAAAAAAGGGTTTATTGTTATTTCGTGCAAGAACCGCTTTTCAAAGAAAGAACAGAGCCTCTCTTTATCATGTTTTCAAAATTCAATGCTCGATTCTATAAACATTTATCTCACGAAAACTAAGCGCTTTGAAAAATAACTCGGTCTCTATTTTGATAATCATCGGACTTATTTGTCAAAATCTCTCATCTCTCAATCAACAACCTATGTCATTGATTGAGGGGAGAATGATTTCAATTAAATTAACAAGTTATTTGGCATTAAATTGTTTTCAAAAGATATTCATGCATGTTTTACCAATGGAGTTTTTAAGTCTTAAAATCCGATCCTTATCAGTTAAAATGCTTTCATAATCAAGTCTCAATTCTCCTTAAAAGCTTTCAAAATCAATTTAAATCTATAAGAGATCACAAATCTCAAATGATTTGATAATTGTGATCGGGGAGAATTTGTGATTTAAATTGGACTTAAACCGAGGATTCGGTAAATGGTTTTACAAGGATGTACATGTTATCCTCCCGCATGTGACAAACGATTTCAAATTTTCCATTCACATGTTGAGGGGAGCATACCTATGACTTGAAACGTGATCATTTATCTCAATGTGCGGTTCCTCTAGTATGTGCAAAACTCCTTTCAAACCTCGAGGCACATATTGAGGGGAGCAAATTTATGGAAACCTCATCCTTCCCGAAATGCTTTATCTTCTTGATTTGATCAGGGAAGTGATGTTGATATCTTTAGAAAAGGTAATCAAAGAAGTAAATTCTTCCTCTTGCCTCCGTGTGCAAAATGATTTCAAACATTTGATGCACATGTTGAGGGGAGCACTTGTTCTAAAAATATCAAAACAATTCAGTGCAAAATGTTTTGATAATATATCACAAGTATCCGGATTGATTTTCAAATGGTTTTCAATTGGTTCCATATGGAAGATGAACAATACCTAATAGACCGACCAACTTTACTTTATGTACGGTGATATAAGGATGATTAGGTTAGGTATTGGTTCCCATGATCCGCCGTAACCGGAGGATCTACCCAGGACTATTCACTAGTTAGTGTAGAGTTCTTAGGTATGATGATAAAAGGAGAAAAATGAGATATGGGAAGAGTGCGGATGAGTCCGAGCTAGTCTTGAAATAAACCCAACAAGGTTCTAGCTATGAAGTCTCGTAAGCAGAAGGGTTGAAGAATTAAAAGAATTGAATGAGAAAGGGTGAAAACAAATAGCCCTCCATTTATTCAACCTTAGGGCGTAAACCGGTTCAATTCATATGCTACCGATGGTAACATCAAGATTGAAGACAAGACGTCATGGACCCGGACGACTACACTTCAACTTTCCAAACCGCTCAAGTTCCTCTTAAAAGGACTTGTTTCATTCTCACGGGAACCGACATTATCTATCGACTTTCTCTTAGAGATTGTTGATATTGAAGAAGGAGACCCTCCCTAGTCTTCGCACAGGATCCAAATATGCACAAAATTGAGTCTAGAGCCTCGAGATCATCAATCAATCTCATTAGGACACTTTCAATGAAGACTCTCGCTTCACACAATGTGGAAGAGAGATTATATCTTGAGTCCTCACGATTATCCTTGTGGTATTGCGGAACATCCGAGTGATATGCATACATATTCACAATGAAGATGGAAAACCTTCGAGCCAACATCAAACAAGCTCCGGTAGGTGGCATGTGAGATCTATTCATTAGATCAACCATGTGACAACCGAATGAAACAATGGGGCGATTCAAGTCTTGAATCAATCTCGGTTCAATTTATGGATTGACGGATACTTTTGAAAACCGGTCTTTGTGCTTAACAACTCTTTTCTTTAGCACATCGACTGTACTCATTTTTCAAACCAAAGGTGTTTTTATGATTGATAATTGATTTTCAATAAACCTTCGTTGTATTGCAAAACAATTTCTATTGAGCAATACACGATTGTTTTTCAAATCTCTTTCATCAATCGCTGGACTTAAAATTCGCTAGTTCACTCAATCCGTGTTGTCTTCTTTGAGATGTTCCGGTTTGAGAACAATTTAGAGCAATGCTGAAACCCCGTCAAGGAAATTCTTTGAATTATACACGATCACAGCAAGACATGTATCGATCAACGGGAACCGTGGGCGTGTACTCAATTCAACGAAGTGATCAAAGACACTTTCGATGCGATTTATTATAATCGTTGTATGCGTGTACGCCGACGCTTACAAATGATCGTAATCAAGAGGTCAATCCATAGCCACATTCTCACTTAACACATTCAACTCAAAAGAAATCATGATTAGTGCATCAATGACTCGATATTTTCACTCCATGCTTCGCTTCACGCCGACAATATCTTGAATCAACGAAGCTTCCGCTACTCGATGAGAAGATATCATGATCCGTAATGTGAGCATGTCGGTCCTAAAGTCACAACATCACATAATACTAACACCACAATGGATGTCTCGTAGATTTTTTTACCGATGATCTCAAAAGTCGGCTCATAATTATTATCACGTGGATCAAGAAAAGACCTCCACTGGAGTGACCAAACATGCAATATGAAGAATCCATGACTACGAGCTTAGGAGCAAAGTACTACATCAAGAATGCAAGAACAATTGTTAATGTAATATCTATTTGTATTCAATGTAATAGATGGTACATGATTGAGGTGACCTCCTTGGGGAGATTGTTAGGAATTAGAAATTCCGGTATTAAAGAGTCGGTCACCTCAAGCATATGTAATCGTTAGGAAGCTCGTAGTCGTAGTTCTTTTAGTTATGTAGTATTTAGTTAAGTAACACCGTGGAGGACTGACGGGTCTTTACCCACCTGATGCCCGATCCATGCCCGATGTGTGGCGATTTATGTAAGACTATAAATACTCTCTACCTTCCAAGGTAGAGAGTTGGAGCTCATAATAAGAATTTTCTTTTCTCTCACTAAAGTTCCCTAAACCTCTAACTTTCTCTCTCTAGAATTCCACTTATTCGCCACCTTGTTGTTATGGTTTGATGTGTATGTGAAAACTAATATCTTACAGAACCGTTAACTACTTATGTAAGCGCATGTGTTGTGGATAAATTTATTGGGTTGACACCCCCGTCCGGGTTGGTCGCACCAACTGGTCAAACGGACGCATATCATTTGTATTATCATTGGAATAAGTGTTTGGCTAACACTTTTTCGGGGCATAAATTGTGCTTGATTGTATACTTATTACGTTGGGTTTTGGTTCACGGGCTTAGGACAATATATGTATCTTTTGTGGCTAGATACTAAACCTTGTGGTTCGAATGAATGATTCTATTACTTAAACCTATGAACTCACCAAATTTTTAGTTGACACTTTTAGCAAGTATTCTCAGGTACAATATTATTGACTCACATTACATGGTGCATGAGTATTCGAGTCATTGTTGTAATTGTGTCACACGGAGATTTCTGCATTACTTATTCGTCTCGATTGCACCAAAAACTTTTTAGCATTACTTTTGGGAAATACATTTGGTACCTTTCTTTTGTAAACTCGTTATGTTTAAATGAATCAAACGAAGCTTTTTAAACGACTCACGAGGTCGCTCAATATAACTATAACTTTGTACCATGAACGTCGTGACTCCGGTTACCATTCTGCTGCAACCCATTTTGGGGTATGACATATTGGTATCGAGCCAAGGTTATAGAGAACTAGGTTGCATTTTAGGCCTAGACCATAACCACCGTCTTATGACATTTCACCATAAATCCATGTGCACACTTACTATACATGCTTTTACTTACTTACCTTACACGGTTATTTACATTCATTTTCATACCGGTTGTTACAAAGACATTTCTTCCTTCACCCATCCCATTACCATTCTTAGGACTCGGATATCGAGGACGACCGTTATCCACCACTGCATCGATACCACCATCCGACCACATGTCGGGTTCACGGAGGATGCATCGATGCAGAGACGGAGCCCTCGAGGGAGTGAAGTTGCTCCCACTCCCCTGTTTCACCACCACTCATCGTGCTAGACATTATCCACACTAAGTCCCTAAACCGTCATACATGTTCATACATTTGATAGCCCTTATAACTTTTCTAAGACATTGTAATTGACACAATTGCCTCATTATTTCCAAGACACGGTGGGAGATACAGTGGTCTCTAAAAACTTTTCATAACAGTACATAACATCGTTTTATGTTGGGATCGCTCCTAATACGTAAATGGAACGATATTTACGGGATTATATTAGTTATCATGTTAGCTTAATACACAGGTACTAGAAGCGTCATTATTGTAAAGTGGTGTGTATGTTTGGCTATATAAGCCCTCCTAGACTTCACTAGGAGGGTGAGACTTAGTGTGTAATTTTCCTTTCATCTTATTAATAAACACATAGTTTCCTCTCTCTACTCTCTCTCTCTCTCTAACCATGGAGATGATGTTCTTCCATCATCCCGGACCTCCCGATTCACGATATCAACCATACACATGATCCTACAAGTGGTATCGGAGCCAAGGTTTTATCATTGGTTGATTTTGTGGTCTTGTTATCTTGTTAAAATCATATTTTTTTTTGGATTTGTTTCATGTTTGGAGCCGTTTTACCGCTTTTTATTGTTTCTACTATTTTTGGTTTAACAGCTTCTAAATGTGTATGATATTTGTTTTACCATGGGCCTTAAACTGTTATTAGTAGTCTTTCTTGGTATTGACAAACTTTATACATATTTGGTCTTGTTTTTCTACTTTTCTATGGTCATTTCGAATTCATGGTCGGATTTTATGGTCGGACTAGTCATTAGAAACGTGGTCAACAAAAGTCAAAATCCTTTTCTTATTTAATTTACTATCTTCGAGACTGCTTTTTAATTTCTAGGAAAGAAATTGTAAGAACCTAATCTTACGAATAAGGTTGCAAATAAGCTTTACGAGTAAGCTTATTCGTAAGCTTACGAATAAGCTTTTTACGAACAAGGGTTTACGAGCAAGGATGTTACGAGTAAGATATTACAAACAAGGTATGGTTTTACGAATAAGAAACCTTACGAACAAGACCAAAAGACTGAAATGAAGATGAAGAGAGACCAGTTTACTATATACCAAATGCAAACTACTCAGAGTTCAGTTTTTTTATTTACATCATATGTCATTCAACCTCAGATCTATCATAGATCATCCTTGGTCCATTATCAAAGTCGAAAAAAATAAGAAAAAGGAGAAGAGGAAGAATGGTACAAATTAATATAATCCCATTCCCACCATAGTCCTATACCGTATCTAAAACAACAATAATGAACTGTCTTACAACCTCAATCGCTTTATATCCTATCTCGGATTACTCAAACAAATTCATCACATATCCGACACATCTTGACTCAAACACATAAAAATAATCATTGATCTCGCTTTATTTTGTTTTCATATGTTACATAACGTTAAACAAGACCCAAGGCCAACAACACGAAAGAATGAATACTCATCACGGATCTTAAAGGGTATTAAAAGCTTAAAAGAGTAACAATAGTAATGAAGATCTCGAATGGTTTTTCTCGTATCTCTTATGAGATTTCTAAATAGTTAAACAATTAATAGTCGAGAAAACCAAATCATCACCGATCCATTTTCGTTGAAGTTAAACTTCTTGTAATGTACGAATCTTTAAAGGATCATATAAAAACCATATGGTTTCCATATGTCCTTTTGTTCGTTATTATCAAAACACGACACATAAACCTACCTTTGTAACACAATCATGATGCTGTAGAGTAATCAAAAGGAGATGAGGGGTGGTTTTCTTTTTATATGTGAGAGAAGTTACGATGGGGGCGGATAATTTTTATGTGTGTGATAACGATTAGGTTTCTCAAATGTGTTAGGGTTACTTTTATAAACGGGATTATTAGCATAATTTGGAGTTGGTCCTATGTGACACTACATGATATGATGGGTTGTTGTTGGATCTTGAACGGGCTTGGTTTAAACTATAAGTCTATTATGATATGGGTGGTGATAATTACTTATTACGCGTATTGTTAGGCCGAAATTTTTATCAAGCCTACATATTATGCTGAAATTTTTTATAATCTTAGTTGTGGCTAAATTGTAGGTTCAGTGATTTGGTAAATAGTTATAATTAGGGTTCGAAATATTAAAAGTGACCAAATTTTCACGAGGTGAAATTTTTGACAAGATCAGGGAATAAACCATTATCAAAGTTCATCAAGTCGTGAAGGCTAGAATTGGGCATTTAACCGCAAGATATGACTACGGTGTGAATTCATTATTATTTATTTGAGGTTGAACTGGGATATCACGGGTGTGTATACTTAATATCTTGAAGATATCGGGGTTGGTTGGATGCATGATTCTTCGAGATCCTTGTTCGAGCTTTTAACCGTTACGAATGACAAACACTTGAGTTGTCTAGTTATACCTGATGTAAGGAGTTACATTGTTGTGCTCACAGCGTATAGCTATCACTTTAAAGGAGTTACGTTGTAGTGCTCAAGTGTCACAAAAAGTTGTGGATAATTCGAGAGAAGTTCATATACATTTAAGGATGGTAGGATGGGTATATGATTCTACCTTTATTGAAATTCTCAGTATTGGTTCTTCGTTAGTCATTAGTGCAAGCTTAAATCACAAGTTCGGGTTATTTTACTTCAGTCTCAAGTTCGTCATACTGGGTTTTCTCCATCAGTAGTTACTACAAAGAGCCGTCAGAATGATAATGGGGTCGGTAAAGAATTAGTTGAGAGGAGTATAACAAGTAGAGAAGCTTTATCAGCAGTTGATTCTCATGAGATATTTTTGGTACTTCACACTTGTTCGATTACCTGGACATACAGGGTTACGCTGTCTCTAAATTTATCATCAACATACGTGGTGTATGTTTCTGATTCATCGAAAACAACAGGGGAAAGAGAGTGTGGATGTTCAGTGTTGTCTTTGCCTTATTTGCGAAAATCCTTTCCCTTCATGAGTTTCTGCAATCAAGCGGAAAAAATGAGACAATCTATGGTTCAAAGTTTCGGTGTTATCGTCTCAATTTTCACGGGGTTATTTTGTGTGAAGTTACCTACATATGATGTTTTAACCGCATTATGATGCCTCAAACATGGTCATTTTATTGATTATTTGCATATTCACAAATGATTATATTATGATAGACTGCAACAATCAGGGGAAGTTGTTTTATTTCATCTTTCATGATTTGTTTGGTGTGAAGCGTCTACATACGTGAGAAGATCTTGTTGATTTCTTGCATGTTACCCCTGAACGGATTCTCCGCATTATGTACAACTGTGATTACGTGACTAGACAGATTTGCTTGGTGTAGTTTACTGCTCATCTACAAATTCTGCTACACACTGAAAACTTCAAAAGTTAGAAGACATGTCTACTACATCAAAGTTTCAAATCTGCTGAAGACGGTTGTCAGTTTGGGGGGAAGCTGATTCAGAAACTTTGCCAAAAAGAAGTGTACGGAGAAGCTGCTAAAGACATGCAACATGAATTGGGGGAAAGTTAATCCAATTCATGCATATTACATCATTTGCCTACAAGTGAAGAAAAAAAATTCTCAAGTCGAGGTACCTGATGAAGACAAAGAGCGTCAACCGCCGTCATCCTTAGCATTTGAAAAGCGTATGAAGATCTTTCTTTATTTATATTTGTACTTGTATGAAATGTTGTAAGTAATCCCTTATATCGTCCTATTGTGGGAAGATTGTTGGGATCACTCCTAACACGTAAATGGAACGATATTTACGAGATTACATTAGTATCATGTTTGCCTAATACACATGTACTAGAAGCGTCATTATTGTAAAGTGATGTGTATGTTTGGCTATATAAGCCCTCATAGACTTCACTAGGAGGGTGAGACTTAGTGTGTAATTTTCCCTTTCATCTTATTAATAAAACACATAGTTTCCCTTCTCTCTCTACTCTCTCTCTCTAACCATGGAGATGATGTTCTTCCATCATCCCCGCCCTCCCGATTCACGATATCAACCATACACACGATCCTGCATTTTACATAAAACTCGTTACAGTCTGCCGATTTTCCCCGGATTACCTTACTAACCGTCTATGGAGACTAATTTGAACACTCGTCCCATGTTTTTGTAACACCATACTTTTGGAACACCTAATTTTGGGACACGAATTTATAACATCTCATTCATCCTCACTTCTTGCGGTTTTGAAGAATCACGTCGCTAGGAATGTAACGACGGAGCTCGACAGCAATTTTTACCCTTACGTAATACTAATTTTCGATTTCAAGTACAAGATAGAAGAACTTTTCAGCCACCGCTCTCACACCCACATCACCGACCTACTTACTAATGCCCTACAGTGAGACGAAGCCATTCGAGGTCAAGACTATAGAAGCCAAAACCGAAACAGAAGATCGCTCACCCAAAGAAGACCCTTCGGAATACGAAGAATATAGGCACTAAAGGCTTACTCCTCCCACCCGACTAGAATCTATCACTAGAAAATACATTCACCACTCCATCATATTACCGGTGACACGCATGGCGCATCATGAGAAACATCACACACCAGTGGAAACAAGCCTTGACGATCAACCTATAGTCTCGTTATACCAGAGTAAAGCCTGAGATACTGAGTATGAATATTATATCCTTCCCAATCAATATTTGTGATACTTATTGACTTTTCTCTTATTACTTGTTCACAATCATGACACTTATTGTCTTTCTCATTTATTGTTTGCTCTCAGTTACCCTCAATCAACATTCGTAAAGCTTATTGTCTTTTGTATTTATTGTTGTTCTTATTTAGCATTCGAGCTGTGAAATGCTTTTCTCGTTTATTGATGCTCGTCGTTTATTCTCATTTAGCAAATGGGATGCTTATTGTTGGTCTCATTTATTGTTTGCCCTCATTTGGCACTCTGTCTTTCAGCATTTACCCCTATTGATTTTCATTTTGACACTTTGGTTCTCTCAGTTAATTAATTATTTGTGTTGATATTCTCTATCCATTCTTTTACTATCGTAATGATTTATGGTTCCTCTATTTGCGTTTATTTGGATTATTGGTCTTTCTTTTACACATTCATTCATTTGTTTATTTGTTCGTACGGATGTCAAACCTGTCTTTAAAGCATTATTTGTTCTTGACATCTAAACTCATTTACTATTTTTTTTATGATTCATTGACCCTTTCGTTTGCGTAAATCAATCGTGTTTTGCTTCTCCGTTCGTAGTTCTAATCTTCTTTCAAGCATTCTTTGTTTTGACATTTAATGCTATTTACTATTGTTGTGATTCATTTATTCTTTCATTTTTCAATAGCAATTTTCTTTTTTATTTGTACAGATATCTAATCTTTCTTTTAAATATTCTTGGCTCATACCAGTACGAATGTTCTTTGATTTACCATTGTTGATCTTTTCGTTTGTAACCTTTCCTTGTTAGCCTTCTATGTTCTTAAAATATTATACTTAACATGATTCCTTTGTTATTCTTATGATTTGATAGTTCTTTCATTTGTACTGTAATCTATTTCTTGTGACTATCACTCCTTTCATTTGCATTGACATCTACTTCTTTTGGCTATTAGTACGTTTCCTTGTTCATTCCATTTACATTGACCGTTATTATGCATCAGGGCTTGGAACAACGCTCCAAGTCAATAGGTTGCAGGCCGCACGTGATCGACAGAAGAGTTACGTTGATGTGAAGTGTAAACCTCTAAATTAGAGACATGATTATGTTAAAGTTTTCGCCATGAAAAGACGTAATACGGTTCGGAAAACGAGGAAATCTGAACTCGCGATAAATAGGATCATTTAAGATTCTGGTTAGAGTGGGCCCAGTGGCTAACAGACTTGAGCTTCCGTCAGAGCTCAGCAGTGTACACAACACGTTTCATGTTTCAAATCTCAAGAAATGCTTATCTGACGAATCACTCGTCATTCCATTAGAAGAAATCCAACGTCATGACAAGCTTAACTTTGTGGAAGAACCTGCAAAAATCATAGACCGCGAGGTCAAACATTTGAATCAGAGTCGAATTACTATCATGAAACTCCGCTGGAATTCTCGAAGAGGTCCCGAGTTCACTTGCGAATGAGAAGACCAAATTCGACACAAGTACCCATACCTTTTCACCAACACCACCTCCGAAACCAACATGAACTGAATTTAGGGATTGAATTCTTTTAAGGGTGGAAAACTGTGACAAACCATAATTTCAGGTTATTATTTAACTCTAAAATTTAGTATTCATTCCCGAAAAAGTTACTATTCATTCTCGTAGTTTTCACTATTCACAGTTTTTTCGTAAGTCAAATTTTACGAGTATTATTTACGTATAACTTTATGAGTTAAATCGCGTAACCAAGAAACATCATTTTATGCACAACTAATAGACTAGAGTTAGTCTATATATTGTCAGTAACATCATTTTTTATTTTAGGTCTTACATGTGTTTGCATTTTTATTTATTTATATTTATTAAATAAATAAACGCTTTTACACGATTTTTATGCATGAACAATATACCCAATACTCCCAACACTGATTCTAATATATTTTTACACTCAATACAATGTTACAAAAATTCAAATATTATTTTACCTTGTATTTTGAATCCATTTATTTATATATATATATATATATATATATATATATATATATATATATATATATATATATATATATATATATATATATATATATATATATATATATATATATATATATATAGTACGATAATTTAAGTAATTACTAAACAATACTTATTTTAAACACCTCATACTTATACAAAATACATTTCCATAACTTTTACAAGTTTATTTCACTCTATTTTGTTTCACTAAAATTTATTTCTAGCTAACTTAATATCTAAATACATTATAAATTATAAATATCTAAGATATTTACCAACATTTACTTACACTTCTTACATAAAATCTAGAAAAATCACCAACTCCCCATACCTTCTTGATTTCGGCCGACCCTCCCCTTGGTTACTTCATCTGACCAATTTTGCATTTATTACATATTATTTAATTGTTATTTTATTATATTTCTTAGATATTTTTTGTATAAATTCAAGAACTAGCTTCATTCTTTTTTTTACACTTACAAAAGAATGAGAATTCTCTCTACAACCTCAAACATTCGGCCAAGGTGGGAAAAAGCAAGAAGAAAAGTAGTTTTGATAGTTTCAAGTGTTATTCGATCTTTTACGGGTTATATATTAGTTATATATCATTTTAGAGGAATCGTTGGGGTTATATTGTTCTTAATCTTTCTAAAAATCCTTCATACATTTACTTATGTGTTTTATGCATTTATTATGCACATTTATGCATTTACTAAGTTTAAATCTTATTTAAACTCATTTAATTACATATATCACCCATATATATATATATATATATACACTAGTGTCAAAACCCGTCCGATGGAAGGGTATGACTTGTGGTTTTTATTTTTAGGTTTTAGTAGAACAAATATATACTAAAAAGTAATTAAAATTTAAATTAAACAATTTACAACTATAATTGATGGGCGAGCATGACTTATAATTATCTTTGACATATTTTACTATAGTGGAAAAAGGTGGGTAAAAAATGACTGGAAAAGTGTCCAATAAATAAATTAAGTAATGGTTAATGAATTACAAACATCGTAAAATATTTATACAATGAAAATAATGAGGGGTTGACACTCTGTTGAGGCATTCTTCTTGTATTCTTCTCTTGATCGATTCTTTGTGCTAATATAAAGCTCAACTACTTGTGATGTGCGATTGACAATGAAGCTCGATCAAAGATCCTTTTCAGCTTCCTTTCATCTTAGTTCACTTTGTCTTAGTATACCTGTATGCTCTTTCAACTCTTCTTCCATGGCTTCAATAGAAACGACATACTCAAGTCTTAAGTCATTCAACATAGAACGAGTCAAACGAAATTCCTTAGGGAGTATTCTAACCGATTTTAACATACACAATATTAAAGCCAAGAGTGACCCAATTCAAAGACTCAAAAGGACCCTAAATATAGTTGTTTTAAATATCATTTTATTTAGTATTGATAACTGCTTATCCAAGCATGTAGTAAATACATAAATATATAAGTTGAATCGGTTAATACCTGTAATTTGGGATTGGTTGTGGGCCATGGTTTCTGCACTGAGGTACTGAGGTATCTTGTGTAACTTTTCGGTTGCTAGTAGAGCACCTCTTCTAAATTGAACAATTCCTAGTTTTTGAAGCCCGCCCAAAGGAATTGGTTTTTTCTTCCTCAAAATGCTTAAGTATCACCTGGCCTTCTCATTTGCAATTTGCTTGCATCAGTTAAACATTCACATGCAAAAAAAGATCACAAACAAACTGTATATACTCATCATTTCATAAATGGCAATTTATACCAACCTTAGCTATATTTTCATATCATGACGTTCCTAGAAGATCAGTAATTAGGTCCAACAGATACACAACATTTTTACCAGAAAAGGGGTCTTCCACTTAATATCTCTCAAAAATGAAACCAATACATAATTCTATTGCTGCTTGAATTATTCCAACATCATTTGTATCATCACCAATACTTAGCGTTATGTTGTTTGCTCCTTTTCTGACCAGTCGGGTGACCTGCGCCTTTTGTAAGGGAGAAACACGACAGCAGACAACCAAGCTACAGTTCAAGCTCAAACTAAGCAAAGTCGACCTCACACTCGGGTCTAGAGCATACATTAAGCATTTTCCATCTATAAGAAGAGCCAACTATTTTCCAGATGAGTCACTAAGTATTGTTTTTGCTTCTTGATGGTACTTTTCTAAGTCGGTTTTAACCATCTCTTTTATAAACTGAGCAATCTCCACTTGGTCACCCTGGATGAAAAGTTTCATAAGTTTGATGATATGAAGTTAAGGTGGCAATTTCGACCCATTAACTTATGAATGGGTGGATTTGGTTTCTTCTCATCTCAAAGAGGACAAACCGGTAGATTTTGTTAAACATGGAAAGGGTCAAATAGGATGTATGGAAAAAAGTTGAAAGTCCCTGAAAATGAATGTTTAATGCATGTAACTTCTTATAGGTGTTTTTAAAAACATTTCGATTATTGATGTAACAATATATATTTTTTAGTCATAATTAACACATCAACCATTTATTAAAATACAATTCGACAAAAAATATTTATTTTAATCTCTTATTTCGACCCGCACTAAAGGATGCACATTTTAACCCAAACTGCTTTTGATATTACGAAATGTAGGTTAGGTGAGAGGACTACTTACTCGCTTTCAACGTCTCGATCTCATGGTTTCGAATCGATAATAAATCGTTTATGTCATTATTAATCGACTTGCAAGTCGGGCCAATTCAATAAAATACATACAAATGAAATGTTAGAAATCACATAACGTATATAAATAATGACCTATTTTAAAAACCATACCATAAGCTATATTTATTCTTGTTTCCAGCTTGTCCTGTAAGCACCTAAATCTTTAATCCGACTTTAGAAAGAGTTTCTATACAGTCGGTTCTCCTTCAAGCTTGTCTTCTATAGCAAAGGCATCCAATCAAAATAAGATCCCTTTCTATCATTTCGCCACCTATTTTCGGACATTAGATAAATTAAAGGTACCAAGATGGTCAAGTAAGGCAGGTTGCAGGTTGGGTAACAGGTTAAAACGGGGTTGGGCCACGTTGGTTGACCAAGACCGCAAACTCTTTTGTCCATTTTATTTAAAATGAATGTGTTGATTAAACATTTTAGGAAGTTGTATTAAATCGTGGAGTTGGGTGACTTCAACCCATTTAACCCGATCTTCTTTTAATATTTTTGTGTTTAACCTATTGGAGAATAATGCGAACTAAATCAACCCATCCGTAAGTAAATGGATCGAAATTTGCACATCTTGTATGATTATAAGCATAACCGATCGCTTATAAAATCTAAATACCTCATCCGGTTTCTTCTCACCACACGAGAGAAGACTTTGCTTGAATAAATTTCGCTCCAACTTTCATACATGTCTCGTAGTTAAATCTTTATAAGCGAGACGAGTTCTGAGTCCAGCTTCTCCATAATATTCCATATGCACTCTGGTAATTTTCTTTATATCCTCATTGCCACCCCAATCTCTCATATATTACGAGAATCGCCTCGTGATCGCAGATTACGCATTAGTGTTAGTTTACATCGGAACATCAAGTTCAAGTTGCAAAGGAGACTATTATGTGCTTACTTTGCGAGACAATACAAGCCTTCCATCTTTGTAACGACATACAACGATCGCCGCTTAGTACTATAAGAAGAACAAAGATTTATGATCAAAGTCAAAAGAAATCCAGATGTTGAAAGTCAAAAAATAAATCCATAATATTATACCTGTTAAACTCAAGGACATTAAGGATTTCATATGTAGCATCTTCAACCTTCCTCATTTTCTCAGCATGTGATTCACGAACATACACCATTGTAGGTGTACGTCTGAGATGATTGAAATGCATGCCTTATATGATGACACAAGAAACAATAATTGTACTCCAAAATCATGTATATCGTCAACAAACCGTGATCAACTAAATACCTATAGAAAAAGAAGCCAAAATTCTTTGCAAAGAAGAACAAAGCAAATTTCATCGGGGATGCAACTTGATAACGAAGTTTGTCTAGGGTGTCATACATGGATGACATGAGTACTTGATTTCAAAGAATCCAACCCGTCTGCTTACTCACACAAGCTAGCCATCATGAATGACTAACCGTAAGAAACTTAAAACGGCTCGATAATCGATTTGTAGATAATGAAGGCTTAATGGTTATGTGTATGGATAAAAACCTCAATATCGATATCAAAAATAATCACGAAGATAGATTCAAATTCTCTTAGGAAAAAGAATAATAAATCAAATCCCGTGTGTGATCGTGTATACGGATTAGACAACCCGAATCGTTTCCCAACGAGGCGTGAATTGCCAACGTCATTTTTGGTTTGGAATTTAATGCTCGATGTTTTGATTTGTTTTTGATTTATTAAACTACGGGAATGGGGAAAGTAATTAAGTGAATCTATTTTACGGGAAATCCTAAGTGCGAATCACTAAAACGTAATTAAATAAACGTAATTAAAATGCAACTACGTCTAAATTATAACCTAAAAATGCCTAAATTTATTTTTACTCTAGAAATGTAATGTAAAACTAATTTAGAATTAAAACTATTTTTTGGATTTTCCGGATTTTATTTAATTAAAACTAATTTTAACCTTTTAAACTAAATTAAAATACTAAAATTATAAAAATCAAAGGAAAAATGTGAAACTATTTTGTAAAATCTAAAATATCATAAGAGACTTTTCAAAACTATTTTTTTATTTTTAGATTAATTTTCTATTTTCTACTAATTTTAAACTATTTTAATCTAATTTAAATTGTGAAAATACCAAATAAAAGGGAAAAATAAGGAAAATCTTTTATGCTTTTATATTTTTCTTAAACTGGAAAAAATGAAAAAATTATTTTTTTGAACTTTTTCTTAATTATTATCTATATATCCTAATAGCCGTTTTGGCATCGTACACAAATTCGACTTATACATGCAGTGGTGTCACATGGCCATTGGCTTATTAATGGTATAATACATGTTTACAAGTATGTGGCGCCCCCTTATTGGCTAAAGTGTGGTTAGCCTTTTACTGTTCACAGATGTGTACAAGGTGAATACGAATGTATAAGTGCGGCGTACATACACAAAATAAACATGCACCGACCTTGGCTTTTGTTAAAATCATCACTCATCTCTTCTCCCCAACCAAAATTCCAGAACCATCATCAAGCTTCTCCCAAAATCCTCGCCATCAACAAAGTAGAATAGCAAAATCAAGATCATAAAAAATCACAAACCTGTAAAAGAGGGAAAAAGGACAAAACACGATTAATGATGGTTAGATTTTTATATGAAGAAGCCCCCGTTAGTGCCGGTGCAAAGTCCGTGACCGGCGCTTTGTAATTGGTGATGGGTGCATCAGAATCAACTCTTCTATCTCCTTCTCAGGTACTCATCATTCATATACTGATTTGTGTGTAACAAGAGTGAAGATGGAATCACCACTATCTCCGAGTGATAATTGGTCTCTTATATGTGATGGGAAATGATGCAGTGCCGCCGACGGCTCAAGAAAGGCGGTGCACAACCTAATAAAGCGAAGGTTTAATCATATTTTATTATTATAAAGATTCAATCGTTTTGGGTTTTGGTTGAAGTCTTGATTTTTATTGTAAATAAACATTAGGGTTTGATCATTTATTTTTTATTTTTTTTTTTTTTTTAATTTTTATGAACATTTTGAAATTTGGCCTTATGTTTAATTGGGTATGGTTTCCAATTTTTATGTTTTTTCATAAAGTTCATACCATCACTTTCTTTAGCTTATGAAGTCCCTTAGTTGAGCTTATGGCTTATTTATAAGATATGAGCTGAAGCTTATAAGTATGTGGCAAAAAAATAGTTCAAGGGATGAGATTATTTGTATCGCGGTGGGGCAACCTTACTGAGGTTGCAGCCATGGAGGTTGTATTCTCTTCCTTCAATTGTTTGCTTATTCATGCCTCATACTTAAAAAAAGATATTTCAGTCATGACAGTTGCATTCTATTTCTTTGACTGTTTGTTTATTCGTCAACCATTATTAAAAAAGAATTTTAATTTGAAAGCTACTATTATTTGTCGAACGACCCCATTAATTTTTTGGTGAATTTTATAGTATTGGAATGCTAGGAGCCTTACACAAAGGTTTATGGAATGTTGTAAATTTTGCTTTACAATCTGCTTATTGCATTCTCAATTGGTTGTAAGATTTGCAGGTTAACACCTCATAGGAATGAAGTAATCGGCACTGACTTGGGTACGACAAATTCACACGCGTTGTGTACGGAAGTAAAGACAATAATCAGCTATTAGGTACTCTTTTTGGCGGAAATTAGTATTGAGAGATTGTTTATATTGCGGAAATTTGTTGAAATCTTACGATCGACAACACGTTGTTAGACGAGACACACTCATCGAGTTAAAATATGTATTTAAAATTTTAAAATGTATGAATAATGCATTCTGTATTGAAAATTTATATGGAGTAGCTTACAACCCAAAAGGCCCAAGACTTCACTCACAGATATACTTTCAACCTCCTAAATTTTTTAGGATCGCTGTTTGACAATATGTGTATCAGTTTATGGTTTCTAACGTTACTTTTTTATACAAGTTAGTGCAGTCGATCATCAGAAACAAGCTGTTGGTCCATCTGCAGATTATGTGGTGGAAGGTGCTAAAGTGAATTAAGTCAGTTTGCCAGAAACAAGAAATCCATAAGCCTTGGTTGGGAATTTAGCAGACACACTATCAGTCGATCGCCAACTGATCGCTGTTGCAGCAGCTATTGTGCTCCAAGGGACTGCCTTTCTGATACTTTTTTCACGCAAAAACACGTAAGTTTGTAAAAATCCACGGATGTGTCATGTGGTGTATATATAGTGGTTAATTATTAAGTGTGGCTGTTTGTGGCACGTGCCCAGAATATAATCGTGCAGGCTTTCTGATAATTCAGAAAGTAATTTAAAATAGAAGCGTTAGTAACAAACATCAGTTTAATGAAGAAATTGTTGTTGGTCAGATAGAATTATAACTTTCGACAAAAATATGATGACAATGGAATTAGCCCTTAAGATCACAGTTACATTTACATAAACCTAATATTATTTTGTTTTTCAGGTTACAAACAGGTGTTAGTGTTTGCCGACAAACACTTAGGAACTTATAGCGATGGGCTCAAGAGCTTTGTATGTCCGTTTTACTCTTCATATTCCAGATACCAGGTAGCTAGGCTATTACAAATTTTATTTGTTCTTGATGGAGCACTGGCATTGCATTATAATGTGCAGTCTGGTACTGTCTATTTGTGATAGTTACAAACATAAGGAAGATTTCCTGTTACTTTGTTTCTTAATTCTCACGTAGGCTTGGGGAAAAGCAGTAAATCGGCTCTTGACACTGCAAAAGAATGGTGCTCTCAATCAGGTACACATGTTCATTTTCACTAGAAAAAATGAAACAATAAATTAGTATCTATCTATAGGGTGTTTAGGATTGCTTATAAATAAGCGGTTTCAATGTTAAGTGACAGATATAATCACCCCCTTTCCACAAATTTTTATTTTATGCATCGAGAGGTAGCTTCTATCTAACTTTGCTGTTCATTTTACTAATTTGACATATACAATATATCTGCTCAATATTGTGCATCTATCTTTCGACCCTATTCGAATAATGGATACCACCATATGCGAATAATGGATACCAGCTCTAATAGTGTTTTTAGGTGACTGGCCAATCCAGATAAACATAAATGGTTTAAAGAAGATTATATGACTATACAACAAAATGTTCTATTCTTTTATTTGTCACAGATGTAATGATGTGTAGATGAGATTGGACGAAATATGTTTTGGTCACAAATATATAAGATTTATTTAGGTTGACTAAAGAAGTGGAAGAATGTTTATGTTTGTTGCCATCACACTAAATTAGGATTCATTATGTAGGGGGGAGGGGGCAACGTAAAATTTGTGTTATGGCAAGGATTAAAAAAAATCTCAGAGAGTCCGGTCTATATGATGACACCGTCATTTGAGAAAATGTCGATGATATTCAGTGGCCAAGAGTTGTTCAGTCACCTATTGATATGTTTCGGTGACAAGCGCGAACCTCAAGTAAGAATAACATTGTGGCCGTGTGATCTTTCATGGGATGATAACACCATGTGTTGCTTATTTGAACTCATATTGGTAACATGCTACTTTTTTTGGCTTATATATTGTAAACATTTACTGTTAGGTCTTCTTCCTCATAAACAGTTGGATGGGTGTAGCAGCACTTTGCAGTGTATGAATGAAGGCAGAAACCAGATGTTGTATTAGTTCAAGAGTATGTAAACATTATGTTTGAAGATGCAAAGAAACCAAAAATTGTTGCATTACTGTGAAGATGCGAAGAAAGCAAGTATCTTTACAACTTTTTTCTACTTGATAACTGCTTGTAAATGCTTATAGAATACACTTTGACATTGAAGTTGTTCGCGACTTTGTATTGCTCGAAAGTATAATTACAAATTCATTGGTTTTACTTAAGTCATGCTAAAAATTGATTTGTGTCTAGATTGCTAACTTGATCAAATACGTCAAATGTGTTAGCTATTGGGTAAAAACTGGTAAGGCGCTACACATTAATTGGTTTTGTTGCAGTTTCTACTTCATAAAAAGGTTTCCCGCAGCTGCTACTTCATAAAAAGGTTTCCCGCAGCAACGCGCGGGTTAACCTACTTGTTTGTAATAAAAGCTAATTAAAAGTGATTAAAAACTATTTTAGATCTAGAAAAATAGCAAACAGTGACCAAAATTTATGAAAAATTCAGGAAAATTCTAAAATCTTAATCTAGTTCTATAAAAAAATATCAAATGTGATGCTTATGTGTGAGAATTAAGGGCTGCAGTGTAAATGGATATGGAATAAGCACTTTTAAATAAGCTAATAGCTCCTAAACTGAATTTAAGCTAAAGGCAGCCTAAAGAAACCATAAAATGACAGTGATGGAACTATGGGAGCATGCAATGGGCTAAGGAACAAGGTAAGACTAAGCTAGAAGAAGGATCACTAGATTAATAAGCTAAAAAGCTAAAGGGAACATACAAATAAGCTGTAGGGGAAGGGAGTCCTAATAAGCTAACTAAACTAAGTTATCTAGGAGTATTTTAAGCTATTCTATAGTCTAATAAGCTCTGAAAACTTTATTTGATTACTGAAATTCCAACAGTTAAGGGGAAAAGGGACAACTTTTGAGCTTATTTATAAGCTAGCAAACAAGTTTTTTATTCCAAAATAAGCTAGATCAGATTGAGAACATGTGCCAGAGTCTACAAAAAACCAAATTTCAAAAGTTTTGAAGCTCAAATGAAGGATTGAGGAGATCTGATACAAAGGTTGTTTAAGGACTGTTTTAAAACTGTTATGCTGATAGCAGTTGGGACAGATTTGAAAGCTTATTGTGAGCTTGTAAAAGCTATTGGAAATTTGTGAAAACTGATGATAAGCTGACTATAACTGCTAAACTCTACACAAAACTAATTTTTTTTTATTTTTGAATTGATTTAGCCAAGAAAATTGCTAGAAAATGACCAAACAAAGCTGTTTTAGCGATCAAGTTTTGACAAGAAAGATTTTGTTGACAAATGCAAACCCGACCAATCCTATTTGACACTTAATGACACTAAGATAGCACTAGATAATGATCAAAAGGACTCTCATCGATTCAAAGATGACACAAAAGACACTTTTGACTACATTATAACCATAAGTCATTGATGACTTATGGGTATCAAGGACTTTGAAAACCACCACCGACTTTATAAAACCCGATCAAACTAGCAAGATTAATGCTAAAACTACTAAACTTATTGACCAAACCAAGATTAACTCAAAGAGTACCTAAATGGGTCAAAACCCTTTGTGCCAAACACTCCTTTTGAGGAGTGTTTGGTACAAATTGCTTGGATTTACCTCTTATTTGAGTTTAACTGGTGAAATAAGGATGAAAGCACATCCTTTAGATGATGAAAATACAGGTTTGAAAATAAGCAAAGTCCAAATAAGCAGTTTGACTTTCGTTGACTTTTATCAAAAGTGATTAAAACTAAGATGCAATGAATAAGAGAAGCTCACATAAGCTATATAGAGCTTATATGAGCTTATACTAACAAATACCAAAGCTTGATCAATGGAACAGTATGGATTAATAGCAAACAAGAAAAGATGAAATTTTTATTAAGACTTAAAAAGAGATTACAATTGAAAACTGAGATTACATGAAAAACTTTAAGAAACCATAATTAAACTACTGAAAAAACTTGAAAATACAAGAAACATAAACTTAAATGAAAGGTAAACTAAAATACTACACGAATTCTATTGTGAGCTAAGAGGGTCTATTTATAGCCTTGAGGAGGTCTTGGGATGCCTTTGAGAAGAACCTAGAAGCAATTTGCAGCCACTCATTCATCCATTGTCATCACATCCAATCAAAGGGCTCCAATTCACTCAATGAGGTGTCACGGCCAATAATATTGTGCCATTTGTCCACGTGGCACCTTATCCTGACATGTCAGAGGTGGATAAGGTTTGAAAGATCCTTAGTACGAGGTTTGTGTTTGGGATTGGTGTTAAAATGGTGGAAAACGGGCGTTTGGGGAAGACAGGGTAAGGAAAGGGCGCGTTTGGTTATTTTAATATATCTCAAAAACTGTTGACCGGGTATTGGGTTTGACCTGGGTTGAGGTCGGGTAAAATAGGTGTATTCGGGTAAGATAGTTATTAACGGGTGGTGTTTGTGTTGTTTGGGCCGGGTAGGCAGATTTTGGGCCTAGAGTTTTGGTTTGAGTTGGATAAAGGATTTGTATTTGGACTAGTAAATGACCCAAGATATATCATAGGGATCAAACTTGTGAAAGCTGGAACTCCAAGGTCCAAACATGTAAATTCTGAAATTATCTTCAAGGACTGAACTTGTCATTCTTCAATAGACCAGGGACTGAATTTGCAACTTTTGAAACTTGAGGTGTTTTCATCATTCTTTGAAAGTTCGTGGACTATTTCGACATTTCTTCAAACTTTGATCAAATCTTCACAAATCATCCTCGAGATTAGAGATCTTCATAAATGCATAATTCGACCTTCCTACCGCCTTAAGCTCTCTTTAATCTCTCGTGCTCGGATTTACGTCGATTTGGTTCCTTTTGCGTGTTTTACATATCCGCACTGCACAAGCACAAACTCAAGAAAACCACAAATATTAGCAATAAACGGCTCTTTCTTGGTTATTTTGGGTCGGTTTGATATAGAAAGGTATGTGTTTTAGCACATACCAAAATACCCCAGACGAGACCATTGCCGTGTCCTCACATAATGCAATCAACTCACGCTTCTAAAACTAAGGATTTCAATCTCTTTCTACTAAACCATTGATATGTCCAAACCGTCAAGTTATCTCACACAAGCTAGCCACTTGTGAATGACTAACCAGAAGAAACTTAAAACAGTTCGTATAAACCAATTAGAAGAAGTAGCAAAGATTCCTCAAAGAGATTAAGCCCTTGATTCTAAAACGCCTGCTTACCTTTCAATTCACATATATAGATATTACGGTTAAGCACATTCCGATTATGAATGACGGTTTGTTGAACTTTCATGTCGATCAATAACTCCAACATTTTTCAAACGACACGTTAGGATCACGGAGTAGAAAACACAACACGTGTGAAGTGACCATACGGATAGAATACATCGTCCCGATTTTTCACAAGTCCCAAACTAAGCGTAAAACCGAAATCATTGTTACATATGACTCTAGATGCTAACACTACCCATGGAAGTTACTTGTGTAAATACCTTTTGTTCCCATTTTCCTATTTTCCTCTAGATTTTTTTGTGAGAAATGAATTTCTTCAAATTCTCGTTTCGATAACTTTTATTCCGATAAAGATACAAAGCTAAGTCGATAATTAGTTATCCGCCTTCTCTAAAGAACCATTGTCATAAAAATGAGGTCCACATCAAGGAATTTTATTCACTAACTTTTGACTTTTTCAATTTTCATTTTCAACATCATTTTCAATTTTTTTTTTTTTTTTTTTTTTTTTTTTTTTTTTAACTTAAACTTTTACTTTTATTTATATGAGTCATGAACCACGGAGCTTCACGGGTAATTCCAAGACTATAGGCTTCATGAAATGAGGATCCTACTGGCTAGGCTAAGACCTCACTCAATCCCGGCTAAAGATCCAAGGGTCCGATCTCGACACCGCAGCTCACAACTTTACTTATTACTTTATCACTTATCACTGATTACTCATTTATTTATTACGGATCCTTGATGTGTACCCAATTTTTAAAACAAAGATTCTTTTAAGAAGATAAAGAACTAACTATCGCCAAAAACTCGACATCTCTAATTATTTAGACAGATATGGGGTGAAACAATTTTGTGGGAACAAAAGCCATAAGTACCTTGATGGGCTCTAAAGAGAACCAACTACTCCACGCTTAGCATCTAAACTCATAAGTAACTCTATCATTTCTCGATCTCTGCAAATTTAAAATCCCAAATAATGAGATCGCGGATGCTTAGCCGATAATTTTTAGATTATCTATGGTTAAGGAACAAGCTAGGGCTCAACACGCCCGTGAAGTCGAATTCTATTCCTACTCTCACCCGTGAAAGTCAACAAGGTGTCAAAACATATATTAACTTAGCAAATGCTTCGTCTAATGAAATCAAGTCATGCATATTTAAAGTCACTCGGGGAAACTTGCAAAATCTTGGCCTTGTGAGCTAGAATTTGCATTTTATAGCTTCTTGTCTAAGAGACTAGCAAACTTTTCAATCAAAAAGACTTAACAAAAGCTTACAAAATTTTTTAAATTTTGCATCATTTTTGCTTTTTCATTTTCTAAGGAAAAACGGGGTTGCGAGAGAAACACAACAGAAAATAAGCAAGTGCGGTCAAATCAAATCGAAGATTACCCTACCCCAGACTAGAACGAAACATTGTCCTCAATGTTTAAAGCAAGGGTATCACGAAAATCTAAAAGCCGTTTATTAAGTATGCTAGAAGATAAACGTTAGTCGATAAGATTAGGATATCGGATTTACATCAAGATCGATCATGAAACTCGAGTGGAGAAAACAAACTTGAGCACGAGAGTCTTCATATCGGAACATCCTAAACACAACATCACAAACAACCAAACACGAGAAATCGAAGGAGACCCTTGGCGTCACTTATTAGAAAATAGAAAGAAGACGGATGGATAAGCATGGGGTGCCTCACACGAAGCGCCTCTTGTTTTTTATCACCGAGTCGCTAGCCTGACTCGTCCCCGAATTCATTTGTCCTTGGGGAAGCAAACGGAAGGGATACCCGGATCAAAGATGGTATCCTCACTCCGTAGGGAAAGAGAATGGGTGGGTTGGGTGGGAAAGAGAATGTCGGGCATCAGCACACAAGGTATATCATGAAAGAATGATCCATCATCCGGTGGTTTTGCGGGCGGACGAAGGGATGACGGATCACAATAAGAATACTCCATAGAAGAAGGGAGTCCATGGTACATAAAAGTGTTACTTGAAGGTTCATCAACGAAGGCATCCAAGAGAGGATCCTTTTTTCGGTTAACTTTTGTTTTATGAATGTCCTCTCCGAAGAGTATCCCAGGATTAAAAATCTTGTCCTCGGAGAGGAAGGAAATCAAAGTATCATCTATGTGAAAATCCTCACGGGGAGAGGAATCACTCTCGGATAAAAAATAATGTTGGACCTCAGGATCAACAAGTTCATCTGCCGAAAACTTTACTTCCTTTTCTTTCTTCGGGAAAAACGGATCATCGTATTCATTTTCTATATTCTGAGAAAGGATCGAGTCGGTGGGAGCAAGTTCATCGGTGAACTCCTCACTTTCTTCGTCAAAGAGTTGATTCTCAAAAATTTGATTATCGTCAGAATCGAATTCAAACAAGGGATTTGTGAATGTCGTTTTGAAAGATTCTGGATTGAAAGATGTCTCAGAAGAAGTTTCCATATTTTCCGAAGAAGGGGTGGGATTGCCACTCAAAGGAAGGTTGATTTTCTTAGAAATCGGAGGTGGGACAAGTGGTGTGCTCTTAGAGCTAGCAGTTTCCACCACTATAGGTTCAACTTTCTTCACATCATCCGGATCATCCGGAGGGGGGGGAAGAAGATGGCTCGTCATATAACAATTTTTCAAGAAAAAGAATGTCCCCCTCCGGGTCAAAAGTAGCATCATCAATCTCAACGGAACCGAATCATCATTAAGAAAGGCCTCGATCTCTTCCCAGTAGGTTCACTTTCCGTAGTGAGAGGCGGGAAAGAGTCGGTCATAATCGGATTAGGCAGTGCAGTGGGATTGCCACTTTCTTGAGAGAAATCAATCACACCGATGCTATGAATCGAATGATCATCGGGTGGAGGTTTTGACGTTTGTTCGGCATAAAACACAATCTTATCATTTCCTTTTCTCGATCGTTAACGTTCCTTGGTAATGATCCACAAGGACTTTGCGGTTCTCAAGAATGGTCTTCCAAGAGTGAGAGGACTCGGCGTCAACCTCTATATCAATGATGGCGAAATCCACGGAAAATGGAATTTATCCACTTGTACCATAACATCGTTGACTACACCAACCGTGTGAGCAATTGTTCGATTAGCTAATTCGATAGTCATACGAGTCGGTATAAGAGTCTTCAATCCAAGCTTATGATATATCGCAAGAGGCATGAGACTTATGCTTGCACCGAATCGGTCAAGGCATTACATTCCTCGATATCATTTAAAGAGCAAGGAAGGAGAATTTCCGGGATCACCAAGCTTCTCGGGAGCTTGGTTTGAGGAAGAATTAGGCGGTGTAGGCTCAAGTGAAATCTCGAAATTTGTTCCAATTTCTTTTCATAAATCATGTCGTGACTTTGATCATATCAAGAGTGAGTTAAAACTTTGTTCCGAAACAACTTTCATTTTGTCGAATCGTGATTGAATCGATTTGCGGTGTAAGATTAGAACTTGGTGTTATGACGGAGATAGAAGGAACTTGGGCAACCGGAGGTTGGACGATTTGGCTTTTCCATTATCAAGAGGAATTACGGGTCCTTTGTCACCTCGGTCTCTCGTGCTACATTCCTCACCGGGAAGAAGTAGTCATCGAGGCCCATCATCTCGAATGGTTACTGATTTCATTTCTCCTTCGGGTTTGGAATCGTGTTACTTGGGAGAGAACCGAACTCGAGGGTTGACTTATTTGGCACAAAAAAACATGCAACATACTTTCAAGTTTATTCGTGAAGTCTCCAATTTGTTGTTCAAGTCGAATCTCATTCCTAAACTCATTGCTTTGTCTAGTTAACGAAGATTGAAACTCGTTTCTCAAGCACGAACTGGGTTCTCATAGTTTGGATGGTAGCATTATTGTTCGAATGTAGTTTGAGAATTCATTAGAAGGCAAAGGTGAAGCTTGATAGCTTGGAGTTTGATATCCTTGATTGTAGTTAACTCCTTGGTTCGGTATTGATCGGTGGAGCTTTGAATTGGTTTTGAACATTTGGTCCACGAACTTGATTCGATTGAAACGATTCGATTGTTCGATGGAGAAAATCCGGAGGTCCCATTTGATTACTAACACGAGGGTTTGTTTCAACTTGAGGGCGGTATTGGGTACCTCCGTTCTGCATTAGCCGAAAGGATTGCCATCGGTGGCGGTATAATTGTAGTAGGCATGCGGGCCACCACAAGTAGTACAAGTCGTTTCCACCGCTTTGACTTGAGCGGGTGGAGAAGAATTAATCTTAACCAAAGCCTGTATCATATCCGTAAGCTTATCAATCTTAGCATCGGTGCTAGACGTATTTCCGTGAGACGAGGACGATGGTGTACCATTCACTCGGGCAGAACCAATTTGCAACGTGAGTACGAACTTTAGATTTGTTCTCAATAATCGACAAGGCATCTCTCGTTGATCGGGTCAACAAATTACCACCAGCGGCGGCATTGAGAGTCTTGATCGATCTCGATCAAACCGTTATAAAGCGTATCAAGTTGGTGCAACTCGGAAAAACCATGATGGGGACATTGCCTAAGCAAATCTTTGAATCGGTCCCATGCCTCACTAAATGATTCATCAAATCTTTGTGTGAATTTTGTTATTTCATTTTTAAGCTTGTGGTTTTAGGCGGTGGGAAGAATTCGTTCACAATTTTGATACTAAATTCTCCCATGTGGTTATCGATCGGGGGTAGTTTTTCGAGCCAAATCCGGCGGTCCCTCGAGTGAAAGCGGGAAGAGTAGTAGCTTGATAGCCTCTTCGGAGCGTTACGGTATTGATCGTAGAGCGTGAGCTTGTTAAACCGACGGATATGAGAGTGAGGATCGTCCTCTCAATCCGTAAAATTCGCTCGATGATACCAAGTTGATCAAGCCATGTTTAAGCTCAAAGTTATCGGCAATGATTGCCAGGACGACGATGGCTTCTCCATAACCCTCGGTGGGTGCCTGAAGTTGCTCTAGCATGGATCGGTTGTCCTCCGCCATTTCGATGATGGGCGGGATCTGATTAGTTCGAATCTCGGGTTCGACTAATGGACCACGTCTATTTCGCCTTCTCGGAATTGTAGCGGTTTCAAGTATCGGTCTGTAGTTATTAGAACGAGTGCGCATGCACTTTCAAAAACCAAGGCAATTAAAAGAGAGCGGTATTCGAAAACACAGTGAACTTAAACCAATAATCCCAAGTGAATAAATCACCTCTACAAGACAAACGCACAAGCGAGCGGAGAAGCTTTGTAGGTCAGCGCGAAGCTTATTAAAAACCCGCTTCTTCATACCGCAATTTAATGTCGGGCCGTCCTTATACCCACCACGGTTTGTTTATCCGATAGAGATAAATAAATCCACAAGCGACACAAAGGCAAGTTTTGATCTTTAGTTCGGAACTTATAATGATAACACCTCCGTTGAGAATGTTATATAATTGGTGTCTTCTATTTATTAGCAAAAAAACACAAGAGAAAATCTTTTTGTATTTTTTAATCTGATATATATATATACAAAAGAAAAAGGAAAATATTTTTTTACTTTTTTATTTTATAGAAAAATAGTAACTTCACGAATGAAGGATCTCGAGTCACTAATCGTCAAACCTCAAACGATATTGTCGTGACACAACCTCCCCGGCAGCGGCGCCAAAATTTGATTTCACAAAATCCAACCCGTCAAGCTTACTCACACAAGCTAGCCACTTGTGAATGACTAACCGTAAGAAACTTAAAACGGCTCGGACACTGATTTGTAGATAATGAAGGCTTAAGGGTTATGTGTATGGATAAAAACCTCAATATCGATATCAAAAATAATCACGAAGATAGATTCAAATTCTCTTAGGAAAAAGAATAATAAATCAAATCCCGTGTGTGATCGTGTATACGGATTAGACAACCCGAATCGCTTCCCAACGAGGCGTGAATTATAACGTCGTTTTGGTTTGGAATTTAATGCTCGATGTTTTGATTTGTTTTGATTTATTAAACTACGGAATGGGGAAAGTAATTAAGTGAATCTATTTTACGGGAAATCCTAAGTGCGAATCACTAAAACGTAATTAAATAAACGTAATTAAAATGCAACTACGTCTAAATTATAACCTAAAAATGCCTAAATTTACTTTTACTCTAGAAATGTAATGTAAAAACTAATTTAGAATTAAAACTATTTTTTTGGATTTTTCTGGATTTTATTTAAATTAAAACTAATTTTAACCTTTTAAACTAAATTAAAATACTAAAATTATAAAAATCAAAGGAAAAATGTGAAACTATTTTGTAAAATCTAAAATATCATAAGAGACTTTTCAAAACTATTTTTTTATTTTTCAGATTAATTTTCTATTTTCTACTAATTTTAAACTATTTTAATCTAATTTAAATTGTGAAAATACCAAATAAAAGGGGAAAAATAAGGAAAAATCTTTTTATGCTTTTTATATTTTTCTTAAACTGGAAAAAATGAAAAATTATTTTTGAACTTTTCTTAATTATTTGTAATAAAAGCTAATTAAAAGTGATTAAAAACTATTTTAGATCTAGAAAAATAGCAACAAAGGACCAAAATTTATGAAAATTCAGGAAAATTCTAAAATCTTAATGTAGTTCTATAAAAATATCAAATGTGATGCTTATGTGTGAGAATTAAGGGTTGCAGTGTAAATGGATATGGAATAAGACTTTAAATAAGCTAATAGCTCTAAACCGAATTTAAGCTAAAGGCACCTAAAGAAACCTTAAAATGACAGTGATGGAACTATGGGAGCATGCAATGGGCTATGGAACAAGGTAGGACTAAGCTAGAAGAAGGATCACTAGATTAATAAGCTAAAAAGCTAAAGGGAACATACAAATAAGCTGTAGGGGAAGGGAGTCCTAATAAGCTAACTAAACTAAGTTATCTAGGAGTATTTTAAGCTATCCTATAGTCTAATAAGCTCTGAAAACTTAATTTGATTACTGAAATTCCAACAGTTAAGGGGAAAAGGGACAACTTTTGAGCTTATTTATAAGCTAGCAAACAAGTTTTTTATTCCAAAATAAGCTAGATCAGATTGAGAACATGTGCCAGAGTCTACAAAAAACCAAATTTCAAAAGTTTTGAAGCTCAAATGAAGGATTGAGGAGATCGATACAAAGGTTGTTTAAGGACTGTTTAAAAGCATTATCTTGATAGCAGTTGGAGATGATTTGAAAGCTTATTGAGAGCTTGTAAAAGCTATTGGAAATTTGTGAAAACTGATAATAAGCTGACTATAACTGCTAAACTCTACACAAAACTAATTTTTTTTTTTTTTTGAATTGATTTAGCCAGTAAAAATTGCTAGAGAAAATGACCAAACAAAACTGTTTTAGCAGTCAAGTTTTTGACAGCAAAGATTTTTGTTGACAAATGCAAAACTGACCAATCCTATTTGACACTTAATGACACTAAGATAGCACTAGATAATGATCAAAAAGGACTCTACTGATTCAAAGATGACACAAAAGACACTTTTGACTACACTATAACCATAAGCTGTTGTGACAGCTTATGGGTATCAAGGACTTTGAAAACCACCACTGACTTTATAAAACCTGATCAAACTAGCAAGATTAATGCTAAAACTACTAAACTTATTGACCAAACCAGTATTAACTCAAAGAGTACCTAAAATGGGTCAAAAACCCTTTGTGCCAAACACTCCTTTTTGAGGAGTGTTTGGTACAAATTGCTTGGATTTACCTCTTATTTGAGTTTAACTGATGAAATAAGGATGAAAGCACATCCTTTAGATGATGAAAATACAGGTTTGAAAATAAGCAAAGTCCAAATAAGCAGTTTGACTTTCGTTGAATTTTATCAAAAGTGATTAAAACTAAGATGCAATGAATAAGAGAAGCTCACATAAGCTATATAGAGCTTATATGAGCTTATACTAACAAATACCAAAGCTTGATCAATGGAGCAGATGGATTAATAGCAAACAAGAAAAGATGAAATTTTATTAAGACTTAAAAGAGATTACAATTGAAAACTGAGATTACATGAAAAACTTTAAGAAACCATAATTAAACTCTTGAAAAAACTTGAAAATACAAAAACATACACTTAAATGAAAGGTAAACTAAAATACTACACGAATTCTTTTGTGAGCTAAGAGGGTCTATTTATAGCCTTGAGGAGGTCTTGGGATGCCTTTGAGAAGAACCTAGAAGCAATTTGCAGCCACTCATTCATCCATTGTCATCACATCCAATCAAAGGGCTCCAATTCACTCAATGAGGTGTCACGGCCAATAATATTGTGCCATTTGTCCACGTGGCACCTTATCCTGACATGTCAGAGGTGGATAAGGTTTGAAAGATCCTTAGTACGAGGTTTGTGTTTGGGATTGGTGTTAAAATGGTGGAAAAGCAGGCGTTTGGGAAGACAGGTAAGGAAAGGCGCGTTTGGTTATTTTAATATATCTCAAAACTGCTGACCGGGTATTGGGTTTGACACAGGTTGAGGTCGGGTAAAATAGGTGTATTCGGGTAAGATAGTTATTAACGGTGGTGTTTGTGTTGTTTGGGCGGGTAGGCGATTTTGGGCCTAGAGTTTTGGTTTGAGTTGGATAAAGGATTTGTATTTGGACTAGTAAATGACCCAAGATATATCATAGGGACCAAACTTGTGAAAGTGAAACCCAAGGTCCAAACATGTAAATTCGAAATTATCTTCAAGGATGAACTTGTCATTCTTCAATAGACCGAGGACTGAATTTGCAACTTTTGAAACTTGAGGGTGTTTTCGTCATTTCTTTGAAAGTTCGTGGACTATTTCGACATTTCTTCAAACTTTGATCAAATCTTCACAAATCATCCTCGAGATTAGAGATCTTCATAAATGCATAATTCGACCTTCCTACTCAACTTAAGCTCTCTTTAATCTCTCGTGCTCGGATTTAAGTCCGATTTGGTTCATTTTGCGTGTTTTACATATCCGCACTGCACAAGCACAAACTCAAGAAAACCACAAATATTAGCAATAAACGGCTCTTTCTTGGTTATTTTGGGTCAGTTTTGATATAGAAAAGGTATGTGTTTTAGCACATACCAGTACTCTACAGGAGTGAGTTGGTTTTTACCTCTGCAAACCACATAGAATGTAAATGCGATGCATAGTAGTATTACCAATTAGTATATCTTATTTTTCCTTATCAGTTATATTAAGAATGTGGAAAGCGTTTAAAAAAAACAAAACCTGTTGATATTTTCTTAGCTTGAGTCTTGATTCATGAATATTATAAAACATAATGAAGTTTAATTACATGCATAAAATTAACATTAAACATAATAATTTTAAAAAAAACTAAACATGTTGATGACAATATAAAAAACCTACCATTGTCTTGAACATTATTATCTTTGTTTCCTTTGGAAATCCTTGCACTTTGTCTTAACTCGCTTTGATCTTTTGGGACTCCATCCTTGTATCGATATCATAACAAAGTAAAAACAATATATGATATCCGATAAAAAAATATGTTAAACTCAAACTCGACAAAAAAAAAAGGATTCTTCACCTGTAAAACAAAAAAGTCGATATTCTTCACCTATTAAACTCAAAAGTCGATTATAGTTTTAGGGATAATTATGTTTAGGAATAAGATATTAGGGTGTATTTATACACAAAAAAAATAGGTTAAAAATATATATGGTATATTTATCTTTTAAGTAATATATATCATAATTTATTTTAATTGTTATCTTCAAAAAATACATACCTAAAATAAAAATTCCATAATTTTTTTATAATCTCCTTATTTATATTGATTTGAAAGATATAAATCAAAAAACAATCTACTCTAGTGGTAAGTTGTTTACAAAACACATGAATGACCCAAGTTCAACTCCAACAAATGTCTTCTTTTTATTAAAAATTTTAAAATTCAAAAATAACAAAAAAAAACGAAATTTACAATTTATTTAAAAAAAATTGTACATATATTAATTAAAATGCCACATGTCATTTAAAAATTTTAAAAAGGCCAAATAAATATAATGATGACATGGAAATATGACTTGGCATTATGGGATCAAGTGGCATTTATGATGACATGGAAATATGACTTGACATTATGGGATGCCAAGTGGCATTTTATGCAGCATGTCTCTCTTATATATAATGTATAGATATATGTTTGTGAATTTTATGATGAAAACAAGTAAATATATATTTTACAAGGTCATTTGGATGAGAATAATGTGTACATACAAGTCTTGAATCATTTTTGTTTGATTTAAAGAAACTAGTGTTATAAAACTGCTTATATAAACCTATACTTGTTTCTACTTAATTATTAGTCATTTCCTCAAATATTTGTTATTATGATTATTGTGAAACTATATAAATTGTTGAAGATACTAGAATAGATTTGGAGTTGATTTGAAAGGGATTTAGTATAGAAAATGGATTATTGAAAAATATGCGCGGAAGCGCTACCCAAATATCTAATTTTCAGAAAATAAATGATTTTACAAGATTTAGTCAAAGAAATAGGAAATACATTTTATAAACAAAATGTGGTCGTTTGAATGGATAAAAACGGATTTGTAACGAATGAGATTCAAGGTTTTAAGGTTTGATAACGAAAACTATTTTTTAGAAACTAAATAAGTTGCTGTTTGGATTTTCAACATGTTAAAACTTAGATTTAAAAGATAAACCAATTCTCCGAGACCTTAAAATTTGTTAGTATACTTAAATACCTTCGCGGGGATAGGTAGAACTTTGAAAACCGAGCTATAACGAAGGAGTTATGACTTAACGAAGATTTTGACGAAAAACATTATTTTTGACAACTTTCTATTAGTGAATAGTAACCTGTCATTAATTTTAGATATGAATTTTGGACACTTTAGGGGCTGTTTTGGATAAAATGACTTAAACAAAAGTTGTAGTGTTTTGGTTACATATTTTAGTCGAGTTGGAAACTTTTTAAAATATATAAGACCGAAACATTCATATTGTAATCACAATATATACTTGCTAAAATTCCAAAAATAGCATATTTTGACTATTGAGATAAAATAACGAAGTGACGTTATTTTTATAAATAAACTTACAAACAACCATGTACGGGTGATATAACTTTCATAAATTGCATACATGACATCATTTCATGATCTGAATCATATCATTAATATTAGGTTGCGGTTAGATTACCGAGCCTCATTCCAATGCACCCTTTTGCTAGTATCATATACCAGTTGTTTCATGTGAGTTTCGTAGCCCCACTTTTACTTGATTTATTACTCATATTGAAATACTTTGGGGTGAGAATACCATTCTTTTAACATTCAGACATAAATACAAAATACCTTACATATTTCCTAAGTACGAGATTAGCCATAAAGTCCTCACATTTTAGTGAACCGTTAATTACTTATGTTCGTATGTGTTGTGGATAGATCTATTGGGTTGACACCCCGTCCGGGTTGGTCGCACCAACTGGTCAAAAGGACGCACACCATTTGTATTATCGTTGGAATAAGTGTTTGGCTAACATTTGTTCGGGGCAAAAATTGTGCTTGATTGTATATCTATTACGTTGGGTTTCGGTTCACGGGCTTAGGACAATATGTGTATATTTTGTGGCTAAATACTACACCTTGTGGTCCGAATGAATGATTCTATTACTTAAACCTATGAACTCACCAAATTTTTAGTTGAAACTTTTAGCATGTATTCTCAGGTGCAAGATTATTGACTGACATTATATGGAGCATGAGCATTCGAGTCACTGTTGCAATTGCAGCACACGGAAATTTCATGCATTACTTATTCGTTTGATTTGTACCAAAAACTTATTTAGCGTTACTTTTGGGAAATACATTTGGTACTTTTCTTTTGTAAAATCTGTTATGTTTAAATGAATCAAACAAAGCTTTTTCAAACGACTCATGTAGGTCGTTCGATATAACTGTAACTTTGTACCATGAACGTCACATTCTGGTTACCATTCCGCTGCGACCCATTTTGAGGGTGTGACATTAACGCAGCAGGAAGAAAACCATTTCCATTCAATATGAGATGGAAAAGACAATACAAAAAATACACTATAGAGAATTAGGAAAGAGACTTAAGGCTAAGCACAATAAGGACTACCAGCAACCATAATTTTATTTGTCACATCAGCTTTCTCTCTCCAACGACTACCAAACGATTTTTTGCCACAGTAAAGGCGACCATCATTTTTATTTTATCGAGCCTCATTCCAATGCGGTTAGATTACAGAGCCTCATTCCAATGCACCCTTTTGCTAGTATCATATACGAGTTGTTTCATGTGAATTTCATAGCCCCACTTTTACTTGATTTATTACTCATATTGAAATACTTTGTGGGTGAGAATACCATTGTTTTAACATTCAGACATAAATACAAAATACCTTACATATTTCCTAAGTACGAGATTAGCCATAAAGTCCCCACATTTTAGTGAACCGTTAATTACTTATGTTTGCATGTATTGTGGATAGATCTATTGGGTTGACACCCCGTCCGGGTTGGTCGCACCAACTGGTCAAAAGGACGCATACCATTTGTATTATCGTTGGAATAAGTGTTTGGCTAACACTTGTTCGGGGCAAAAATTGTGCTTGATTGTATACCTATTACGTTGGGTTTCTGTTCACGGGCTTAGGACAATATGTGTATCTTTTGTGGCTAAATACTACACCTTGTGGTCCGAATGAATGATTCTATTACTTAAACCTATGAACTCACCAACTTTTTAGTTAACACTTTTAGCATGTATTCTCAGATACAAGATTATTGACTGACATTACATGGAGCATGAGCATTCGAGTCACTGTTGCAATTGCATCACACGGATATTTCATGCATTACTTATTCGTTTGTTTCTTACCAAAAACGTATTTAAAGTTACTTTTGGGAAATACATTTGGTACTTTTCTTTTGTAAAATATGTTATGTTTAAATGAATCAAACAAAGCTTTTTCAAACGACTCACGTAGGTCGTTCGATATAACTGTAACTTTGTACCATGAACGTCACATTTCGGTTACCATTCTGCTGCGACCCATTTTGAGGGTGTGACATAAACACAGCAGGAAGAAAACCATTTCCATTCAATATGAGATGGAAAAGACAATACAAAAAATACACTATAGAGAATTGGGAAAGAGACTTAAGGCTAAGCACAATAAAGACTACCAACAACCATCATTTTATTCGTCACATCAGTCAGCTTTCTCTCTCCAATGACTACCAAATGATTTTTTGCCACAGTAAGGGCGACCATCATTTTTATTTTATTTTTTAAACACTTTTAACAACAAAATTAAAATTCATTAATATTTAAAACATTACAATAAAATTCAAATAAAATGAAAACATTACAATAAAATTCAAATAACAATAAAACATTACAATAATAAAATGACTAAACTAGTGTTGATTTTCACAATCCTAAATGCCTTTCACCAAATTGGATTTTAAGCTAAGATGAGTTGTTTTGTTGACTATCTCCTGGGTAATTTTCAACGATTCTGTTTGGGTTCTCACGAAATCATAATCATGGTGTTGCTCCCCTCGAAAAAATGTGGGAGATATCGCCTTTTTTGTCCTAAATTATTATATTATATAATATGATGCATGTGTACATTATATCTGATATACATTATATCTGATAGGCGACTTTTGTCCAATCCTCTAGCCGTTTTTTAATCATTAGCCAACTTCTTCTTTAGTACACCAAAAGCTTGTTCCACATCTTTCCTTGATTTTTTGTGCTTCGTCTTATACAATATTCGTTTGTGATCATTCGTCCCTGGATTATTTATGGACTTAATAATAACGGAGCATTCCTGATATATCCCATCAGCAAGAAAATATCCCCGTTTATAAGTCACGTTGTTAGCAACGAATTCAACATCCAATGCTTTCCCCGCTTTGAGATTATTGAAAAGAGGCGATTGACCTAAAACATTAATGTCGTTATTCATTCCGGCGACACCAAAGAAAGCATGCCAAATTCATAAGTCTTGGGAGGCGATCACTTTCAATAAAATGAATGGATCTGCTCTGTGATCACCTCTAGCAAATTGAGCTCTATAAGGTTGTGGGCAATTCTCTCATGGCCAATCTGTACAATCAATGCTTCCTATCATCCCAAGCAACCATTCTTTTCGAAGTGATGGGCATAGAGTTTTCAATGTCAGTCAGTTAGCTTTCGCAAAACTTTTCACCATATAACTCCATGATGACATTACAAAAAGTTTGGAGAGACTCACGAGCTTTTGTCGCACCCATTTGTAGATATTCGTCAAGAGCATCGGGATTGGCCTCGTATGCCAATTGACGAATTGCCGAAATACACTTAATACCCAGTGTGCCCGCACAACTAGGAGTTTGTTGAAAATAAGAGGAATGATCGGTTATGTCTCGAACAATTCGTGTGAATAGGTTTAGGCTCATTCGAAAACGCTTACGGAATGTTCTGTCATCATACACTGGGTAAAATCCATATCAAGATTCATGCGGTCAATCGGAGAAAACGTTTGCGATTTGATTGGGAAGACATCGACGAATCCATAGTTGGACGATACAACTCTTCTCGTGATTGGAAAATAGGATGTTGGTTCGGTAGGTTGAACAGACGATTTTTATAAAAGATGTTTTGATTTTGTGGTTGTGGAGGTAGTTGCGATTGATAATCAAAACTAGCTAGTCGAAATTCACGGTTGATGATACATCGGTTAACCGAAAATTCGGATGCGGTGTTAAATGCGGAACGTTTCTTGCAATCGGGATCTTCGGGCTTTTGATTGCGGTGTTTTCTTAGACATGATGAAATGAGAGAAGTAATTTGAATTTTGGTTTGAATTGTGATTTGAACTGTGTTTCATATGGAGTATTTATAATGTAATATATAAATTTATAAAATTTTAAAAGAATTTTTTTAATGCAGTCAACTAGGGGTGTTCATCGGTTCGGTTTTCGGTTTCGTGGGTTGTATGGTTCGGGTTAATCGGTTTGAAAATTTTAAAAGTCTAAACCAAAACCAAACCAAACCAATTTTAGAACGGAGAAAACCAAACCATACACCAAATTAGAATTCGGTTTGGTTTCGGTTAAAACCAAGAAAACCAAATTCAAGTAAACTTTAAAATATAATCTAAAAGTTACAAATAAAAACCTAAAAGTTCAAATAAAATTACCAAATCAAAAGGTCTCACAAAGTGCTTAAGTAAATCAACAAAACAAAAGTTTAAGAAACCAAAAGGTTTCATAACCTAACAGAAATAAATGAAAGCGAAATAAGATAAAAAAATTCTTCGACATGAGTCTTCAGAAGTCTTATGCTTGAATATTCCATCTTCAAGTAGGGGTGGCAATCGAGACGTGTTCGTGTTAACCTATTCGGGTTCCGTGTTGGCGAGTTAGTATAGCCTTTACCCAAACACGACCCATTTATTAATCGTGTCAGAAACTCAACCTAACCCACACTGCGCATAACACGTGTAACCCATTTGTGACCGCTTAACCCATTTAAGTAAATAGGTCAAGTGTGAATAAAATTTGGTGGTTTGTAGATTTAACTAGTTTAAATGCAAAAATGATCTGAGGATCTAAAATATGTTAAGAATAATATACAAATAACTATCGACAATTTTCTAAATTATAAGCGTCACTTTTCATGATATCTAAGGTATAAAATTATAATTCACTTATCTTAAGTAAATAACAAAATACATTTAATCCACATCCAACATAAAAACCATGTTATATATTTTATTTTAAGATCTTATATACTTAAAGCGGGTTCACGGGTTGACTGTTTAATACTTACTCAACCCAAACACGACCCGTTTATTAAGCGGGTTAGGCAGGTTGACCCGTTTTGACCCAAACCTGTTTATCCTCAACCCAAACCTGTTTAACTTCGTGTCGGGTTCGTGTCATTTATCGTGTCGTGTCGAGAATTGTCACCCCTATCTTCAAGCATCCAATACCCCTTGCAACTTCACACATCTTCTCCAATGTTTGTTAGGAAGATAAACATATAAAATCTGTATATATGTAATTTAAATATGTTTGTGTGGATAGATAATATTCGGTTTTTTCGGTTTGGTTTGGTTTTGTATTTGTCAAACCCAAAACCAAACCAAACACCAATTAAATACTTCGGTTTGGTTTTAAACCAAACCATACACCAATTAAAATTTGCGGTCCGGTTTTATTTGGTTTCGGTCCGGTTTATATTTCGGTTTGTTCGATGCCAAACCAAACACTGAACGCCCCTACAGTCAACGGTCAATTATTTTTGAAAAAGAAGGTAGTCCCTCTTGGTCGTAATAGCGATCGAATGAAAAAAAAACCAATCGATCGACTGACGATCGACACTTACAGTAAAAGCGATCGATCGCTCAGTCGATCGACCAATCGATCCCTTTGCTTACTGCATTTAGGCTAAGTATCCTTTTTTTTTTCCTTGACATACCAAATAAAGGAATCGAAAATAACTCCATTTCTCTATTTTTTACCAAATAAAGGAATCGAAAATAACTCCATTTCTCTATTTTTTTCCTTGACATAGGAATTGAAGTAATAAATTATAAACTTATAGAGTATTAAAAAATTTCAATTTCTTTTTTTTGAAAAAACCAATCCTAAATTGTAAATCTCGTCGATATGAAGGACATCTCTCTCTCGTACTCACCTAACTCACTCTTGGCATAAACCCTTTTTCTTTTCTTTTTCTCCCCCCTTATCCAACAACAACAATGGCTTCTTTCACAGCCGGCACCGGCCAATTCCTCACTCTTCGGCCCACTCGCCGTCGCTCAAACCCCCAAACATCATCACATCCTAAACCCTCCACCACCCATCTCACGACCCCATCAGATGCCACCAAATCTCATCTCAAAACCCTAACACCAAACCCTCTAAACCCTTAAAGTCCCTTTAAAACTCTAGGAGTCGCGGCAGCTGTATCTGGTGTGATTTTCTTGACCGGAGGCAAAAACCCATTATTTTCCTCCGGCGGCGGGGGAGTGGAGGTGGCGGCGCCGCCGGAGGTGGTGGCGGCGGAGGTGGGGTGGAGGTGGAGGTGGGTTTTGGAGGAAGTTTTTCGGCGGCTGCCAATGCAGATGAGGAGAAGGGAATGAGTGGGACAATCATGGAATGCCTGCTGATATTGTGGTACAGTTAAATAAGTTGAGTGGTTTTAAGAAATATAAAGTTTCTGAGATATTGTTTTGGATAAAGTGAAGTCGATTTTGGTTGGTTCGGATGACTCGTTTTTGAAATGGTGTCCCTTAGAGCGAACGGGTTTATACGAAAGCACAGTTGCAAAAGGAGTTGGAAACTTTAGCTACTAGTGGTATGTTTGAGAAGGTGGATTTAGAAGCAAAACTAATGCGGACGGTACTATAGGCTTGACTGTTTCGTTTACAGAGAGTACGTGGGAAGAGGCGGATCATTTTAGGTGTATTAATGTCGGGTTAATGGCGCAGTCGAAGGGGTTGATGTGGAAGAGAATATGACTGAGAAAGAAGGTGGATTATATGAGGAATCAAGAGAGGATTATAGGCGTAGGATGGAGAGGGCAAGGCCATGTATGTTGCGAGTGCGGTTCATAATGAGATATTGTCGATATTGGGACAAGGGAATGTGAGTGCTAGGATGTTGCAGAATATTAGGGATAGGGTTCAGAAATGGTATCATGATGAAGGGTATCGTGTGCTCAAGTTGTGAATTTTGGGAATTTGAATCTGAATGAAGTTGTTTGTGAAGTTGTGGAGGGATATTACGCGAGTTGTGATTCAGTTTCAGGATAAGTTGGGGAATGTGTGTGAAGGAATCACGAGATTGGTGTTGTGAAGAGAGAATTGCCTAAGCAGGTATATCTTCTGATTGTTGCGTTTGTTTGATTATATGTTTGTATGGTATATAGTTTCTTATCTTTTTATCTGTTATGGGTGTATCATAAGTAGTCTTGCTAGCGTTCGGCTTAAGTAATAAAATGATGGAAATGCTAAGCATTTGATGTTTCATTAAGAAGTTTGTACTGCATGGATTTTGTTTCTTTAGTATCGCTTTGTGGCATTGAAAGTACAAATTGGTTTCTGATAGCTGCAATCTTTTACTGTTTTGTACTTTACAAAATATGTTTTAGACGAAATCAAAGTGTTGGTTGTTTACATTAAATCAGTGTGAGGTTTCAGAACCATAGAAATGAGTTTCTGCTGATATTAAATCTGTGTTCTTCTCATTAAACAATTTGCTGTGAAGCATGATTCAGTATGTTGCTTACACTAACAAAGTTATAAATAGATTACGTGTGTACCAAATGTGGACTTACTTCATTTCTAGTTAGCAAAGGTGGATGATAAGCTTGTCATTATATAATTGAGTGATGGGCTTGATGGACGATATAATTAATTTTGTTATTTTTTCGGGTTATGCTTTGATAAAATAACGGGCACGCTCTTTCATTGTTTGGATGAATCGTTATCTTCTGGTTAATTATACGATGTCAATGTTTATGTTGCAGCTCCAAAAGGGAATGTTTTCAACATTGAAGCAGGGAAGCAAGCGTTATGCAACATTAATTCTCTATCCTTGTTTTCAAATATTGAAGTCAATCCACGCCCTGATGAGAAAAATGAGGGTGGGATCATTGTTGAAATTAAGCTTAAAGAATTGGAGCAAAAATCAGCTGAAGTCAGTTCTGAATGGAGTATTGTTCCTGGACGTGGAGGTCGTCCTACTTTGGTAATATTACATTTTATATTTGTAGTAGACATGTAAAAGTTACTGCTCAAAATGAGTTTGGTTTAATAGGGCATTGATCAGATCAACTTTTCCTCCCAAAATTTGGAGTTCTATTATTCTGGTATTGGTAACATTTAATTTTAAAAATTAAATGATATTGATTCTTTCTTCTTGTAAGTTATTAATTGACCGATAGAAATAGAACCTAACCTGAACCGACGGACCCATTCATAAGTAAATAACTCAAGTTGCCACATCTGATTTTTGGCAGTTTGTTTGCGTTTCTGAGCTTTTATTGAATGTCTTTGTTATGTTCTCTTTAGGCTTCAATCCAGCCTGGTGGAACTGTATCTTTCGAGCATAGGAACATCAAGGGCTTAATAGATCTGTTCTTGGGTCTGTGACTACTAGTAACTTTCTCAATCCTCAGGTGATCTCTCCTTGTTATATAATATCCTATTAATGTCAAAAGAATCTGTCAAGAACATTGTTATGACGCATCTTTGCAGGACGATCTTGCTTTTAAGCTCGAATATGTTCATCCTTACTTAGATGGTGTATCAAATCCCGAAACCGCACATTGCGTACAAGCGTCTTTAACAGCAGAAAACTCAGTCCGTTTTCACTGGTGGGCCAGGTATTGATGAAGTTCCTCCAATTTGGGTTGACAGAGCTGGTCTTAAAACCAATATTACTGAGGTAAGTTACTACATTACCCTAAATTCCATGCATTTTTTTTTCTGAATTATACTAATCATTTACTTTTTCAGAACTTCACTAGGCAAAGTAAGTTTACATATGGGATTGTGATGGAAGAAATTACTACTAGAGATGAAAGTAGTAATATCTCTTCAAATGGTCAACGGTGTTGCCGAGTGGCGGGATTAGTGCAGATGGCCCACCAACAACCCTCTCTGGTGCGGGAATTGACCGAATGGTCTTGGCAACAAATATCACAAGGATAATACAAAATTTGTCAATGGAGCCATAGTCGGGAGCGAAACGTGTTCCAGGTGCGTTTTGGTAGAGTGCATAATAACTACATGCTACAATTTCGACCTTCTTTCTTATAAATGGGTCAGTTCCAGTTCTGTTCTATTTTAAGCGATCAAACAGAATGGAAGTCCCCCATTGGGCACGTATATATTTTTTAACTTTTGCAAAGAAAAACTTCTGTTTTGTCACCAAAATAATTCAGGTTATTACTGAAATAATCAAAGTACATTTGGATAAATTTTGTTTTACATCAAACTGCATTGGTTAGTACAAAAATTACCTGGTTTCTTACAATCTATGTGGGTCATGAAAAATCATTTGATAGAATTTATAATACCTGATTGTCTTGAGTATTTGTTTCTAAGGAAGAACTGCATATTAGCCATCATGGTTTTACACATAATGTTGACATGTGTTCCCTTTGTTGAAATCACAGCTTGATCAAGGGCTGGGCATCGGCAGCAAGTTTCCGTTTTCAACCGCCATCAACTGACAATGACAAGATTCATCCAACTTAAGGAAGTTGAAGAAGCTGCTGGAAAACCACCACCACGGTGCTTGTTCTACATGGGCATTACGGTGGATGTGTTGGTGACCTTCAAGTTATGATGCTTTTACTCTCGGTGGACCTTACTCTGTTAGGGGTTACAATATGGGAGAGATTGGTGCTGCTAGAAATATCTTAGAGGTACATAATCATTGCTTCTTTATTAAGCATTAGCTTTACTAGAGGGACAATATGGTCAAGCTGTGTAATGCATCAAAAGGGTTTGGATTTTGTTTGTTTTTCAATACCAAGCGACACGGGTTACGTTGACCTGTAAACACTTTTGTGCACATGTTTTTCAAGAAGCTGTAAATACATAATCTTAAATTATAAATTACCAAAAGCGACATTTTACAGATTATCCAAATCTCTGAAAATAGTGTAGGAGGTTGTATGCCCTGCCATTTAAAATAATTTTTGTGAAGGACTTGTTTGAGATAAAATACAAGATTAGGCTGCTCACATATAAAAAAGAATTGCTTGTCTACCCATCAAATGTCTTGGTACCCTTTAATCATCACAAATTAATTGGCTCTTGCATATGAGATAATTAAGTATGACCTATCGTCACGAGGTATGGAGTTTTGTCTACTGCTGTTTTCTCTAAGTGTTAACATATATCCAAGTCAATCTTTGGGCTGTAAAATTTTTATTTTTGACCCTAAAATCAAGATTTATTAACCAAAGCTTCTTGTTGATTGATGATTGATATCACCATTGCCTACAGGTTGCTGCTGAGTTACGTATACCAGTGAGAAACACACACACATACGTATTTGTGGAACATGGGAATGATTTAGGAAGTTCAAAGGACGTTAAGGAAACCCAACAGAGGTTTACAGGCGTATGGGACATGGTTCATCATACGGTGTTGGTGCAAAACTTGGTTTAGTCGAGCTGAATATGCAGTTGATCATAATTCAGGGACTGGTGCCTTATTTTTCAGGTTTGGAGAGCGGTTTTGAGTTGAATTTAACTGTTACCTATCATTTAGTTTTACTATGTTATCCGGGTTTCTGATTTTGGTTTTGTATTCTACCGGTTTCGCATTCGGATATAGAAGGATTTTGTGTGAGGTTTGAATTGAAGCGGAATGTCGTGTAGAAAATTTATAATGTTATTTGTGACCCAATTTCTGATGTGGTGCTGTTTATTGACAAATGCCTGAGGAATCAATATCAGGTTAACATTGAAGGATTGTTTTGTATGGATCTAATGGATAAAGGTGTTGATTCCACTTTCTTATAAAATATAATAAACGAGACACTCACTGATCTTTCGGCTATTGATTAAACTGGTGTAAAACATATCTGTGTCTCTGTGACTCACCTGAATGGATGTTTTGTATAAAGATCTAAGATGTGATGCCACAATCATAGAAAAGACACTCTTAACGGGTTTGGACATTTCATTAAACTGCTTTAGAGAAGTCAAGCAGGTACCGGGTTGAGGGTGTTACTTTTCTATAAATAGAAAGAAGTGTCTCATGGCTGGACTTCCTCGATGCTCTATGCTTAAGGATAAGGTAAATTAATGGATCTGTTAGCTATGTTATAGCGATGATGGAACAGAGATTCTGCTGGGAAACTGGCAGAGCAATAGAAAGAAAAATAAAAGTAATTTCCATGTAAAATGGCTACGTTATTTGGTTTAATAAATCCTTTTTACTAGCCAAATAAGTCTTTGACTCTTTGTAAATTTAAAGTCAGATGCGGGCATTTATAGATCAGGTAAATCGTTTTCCACTTTTCCAGTATCATGCTTTAAAAGTTTATAAAAGTGTTCAATATGAGAGAAATACATTTATGTTCGAAAAATATCAGAACGAACCATCTTAAATTTTTTGTAATGTGGTTTTGCTATAGGACTTGTCGCGTTTTTGGGGTGTTTGACTTATCGGCTGTGCTTTTGTGCTTTGTAATATATGGAGAGGCAGGCTAGATGTATGATTGATGTGTATATAATCGGTGTTGGTCCTGAAAGTCTGGTCCATTAGGTGAGATATCGTAAGGATCTTAGGTACGTCATGAGACATCGAATCCTTTTCGTTATGGTAAAAACTGGCAAAAAAACATGTAGATTAATCGTGCTAAGTTCATCAAGGTGGGGGACAGGGGCATCCATCCATCCGAGTTCCCTCGGCTTTCTTCCGAGGTGCATCCTAAACTGCGGGTGGGGGAAGACCTCCTATTACCTTTCTTTCAAAGAAGCGGTGGTGGGCTCTAGGAGGAACTCTCATCCCTAAACAGTAATGGCATTATCAAGATTGAAGAGGATCAATATCTAAGGTCGAGACTTGACTTCCTGCCTATTTTGAAAATAAAAAAACTTTCAGGTCCTACAAAAAGCTTGGGATATACTGGAAAGTAATGGACATGTTGACTGTAAAGTCAAGTATGTCGATAGGCTTTCGTTTTTATTTTAATGGAGCTCAAGAGAAGCGGCTTTACAATGCCTAGGTTCAAACATGATTTGGTTGCAAAAGTGGTTTGATGATATCAAACCTTGGGAAGACAATGGTGAATCATATGGAAGGTTGACATGGGTTAATATTGAGAGTCTTTCTACCCTTGCTAGGCATATTGGAGGCCGTTATAAAAATAGCTGATGCGTTTGGGGATATTTTGGAGGTGGGGAGGTTAGATTTCGACTCTAAATTCCTTCTACATGTCAAAATCTTGATGTTCCTATTGAATATGAACGCTATTAGGGTTTATGATGATCACTTTATAACATCAAATCTCTTAACTCCTCATCATCCGGATAGTGGAAATGATGATGGCTCATCCTTTGAAGAAGAATTCGTTGGTCCTTCAATGGCGGAGAGCGATGGTGCCGAGGGAGATTCTGGTGCTCCATCTCCAATGTCCATGGATATTGAAAAGTCTCAATCTTTTCATTCCCCATGCATTAAGTTTGGTGTCTCAAGGAGTGATAGAATCGAGGATGATTTCGTTAATGATGAGAAGGTCCTAATGGGTGGGGTTATTGGGACGGTCTTATTTTTTAGATTGACACTTATTTTTTATTTTTTTTATAATTTTGTTTATATCAATTTATAAGCGCGAAAATGCGGAGCGAGTAAATATAAAGTTTAATAAGTCAAACGCTTAAAAGCGTAAATACTGAACGAACCGACAAAAAGCGTGTTGTCTTGAAAAAGTAGGGGGAAAAGGAATATTTCTATGATTTGACCCTATAGAGAGGTTCCAATAGTACAAGGGCATTTTCAAGGGAGGGGGAAATGGGAACCCACGAATCCACATTAAGTTTGGTGTCTCAAGGAGTGATACAAGGGCGATTTACTAGATTCGACGGGGAGGGTAAAAAGGCAAGAAAATTGGATCGATTTTTAGACACTCATAATTTATTGGATATGTGGAATGACACTAGTGTATTGGTTCTCTGTCGACCCTTCTCGGATCACTGCCCCTATTATTCTTATAGTCGGTTCCACGAATTTTGGATCGAAACCCTTCAAAGTGTTTGATAAATGGATTGGCGACGCGGCTATTCAAGGTTTTATTACTGAGACTTGGGCTTTTTCACCCTACATACACTGTGGATTCAATGACCATCACACTGATGACTATCTAATGTATCCCTATTGTGATATTTGTGGTGACCCAACACATGACACCTCAGGACATGACATGATTATTCATGCCAGAAGAGGATCCACAACTGAATCCTCTCAGTCAAATGAGTCGTCTAACACCAAATGCAAAACATGTGGAAGCACTGTCTACTAAACCACTGACCATGAGTCTGTTGAGAGATTTAAAATGACCTACAAGTCCAAACCCACAAGAAAGTGGGTTCACAAGAAAAACTAACTCAGTTTACTATTTGTGCATAGACATGCCAGGGAGCCTATTTGACATCTAGACAATGGATGCTCAAGGAGTATGACTGGTGTGAAAGAGTATCTACACAAATATGTAGAAGAGCCAGACCTAAGATAGTATTTGTTGATAATTCATCATGTACCACTGAAGGTTATGGTTCACTAAACTGTAGTGGAATAGTTTTTACTAGAATTGCCTATGTAAATGGTCTTAATTACAATCTTATAAGTGTCAGTCTACTATGTGATGCTAAGTACATAGTTCAGTTTGATGATAGGCAAGGCACAATCTTCAATGCTAATAAAGAAATTGTTCTTATAGCCCCTAGAAGAGAGGATGTTTATGTTTTGGCCATGTCAACATTGACTAAAAATGAAATTTGTCTTTTTGCTAAAGTCACTGAAGCCATGAATTGGCTTTGACACAAAAGACTCCCCCATTTAAACTTCAAAAACATAAACAACCTTGCCAAACAAAACAAAATTCTTGGCCTACCATCTCTTATGTTTTCAAAGGATAAACCCTGCTCTGCCTGTGAAAAAGGAAAACATCACAGAGCTTCCTTTAAAACAAAACAAAATTTCTCAATCAAAAGCTGCCTTCATCTCCTTCACATGGATCTTTTTGGACCTGTCAGTCCAAGATCTATTCTGCATGAGAAGTACACCCTGGTCATTGTTGATGAATTTTCAAGATATACATGGGTATACTTCCTCACCAAAAAGAGCCAGGCATCTGAAACAATCATGTAGGAAGATTGAGAATCAAAATGACATTAAAATCAAACAAATCCGTACTGACAATGGTACCGAATTCAGAAATCACGAGCTTGAGTGTTTATGTGACAAAAAGGGAATATCCCAAAATTTCTCATCTCCCCTATACCCCTAAACAAAATGGGGTAGCTGAAAGGAAAAACAAAACACTCATTGAGGCTGCAAGAACCATGTTAAAGGGTTCAGTGCTCTTTAAGCATTTCCGGACTGAAGCAGTCAAAACTGCTTGTTATACACAAAATAGGTCAGTGATTGTCAAAAGACATAACAAAACACCATATGAGATCTTCAAAGGAAGACTTCCTGACATCAGATATTTCCATGTATTTGGATGTCATGTGTTTATTCACAATCACAATGACCACTTGGGCAAATTTGATGCCAAAGCTGATGATGGTTACTTTTTGGGTTACTCACTGATGTCTAAAGCATTCAGGGTGTTCAACACCAGAAGACAACAAGTTGAGGAAACCTTTCACGTAACCTTTGATGAGAGCTCTGAAGCTATCAGGTTCTCAAACACCTCTGTAGAAGAAATAGGAATTGACGACTCATCAAAATATCCTCCTGATGAATATCATCCGGAAAACAATTTCTCTACACAATATCAGGCTGATGCTGATGTTTCTTACTACATCATTCCTCACAATCTTCCCCCATCAATAATCAGTGAATTCATTGATACTTAACAAGTCCCCAATTGGACAGATCACACTGAATAAAATGTTCAGGAACCTGAGATTCCCTCTGTTCAAACTGAACACGCTGAAACCCAAAACCCTATTGAATCTCAGGCTACCATCAATGAAAACCCTTGAAACCTCAACAAGTTCATATCCCAGACCCCAAGATAAATGGAAAAGATTTTAGGATATTGAACTTGTTAACATCATTGGAGAACCCACTGAAGGCATGCTCACTAGAAGCATGGCTGCTAAGTTAATTGCTACCTCAACTAATGAATGTTTGTTTGTTAACTTTCTCTCTGATGTTGAGCCAAAATCTGTCAAAGAAGCCCTGCAACACCCAAGTTGGGTTCAGGCCATGCAAGAAGAACTACAACAATTTGACAGAAACAAAGTAATGACTTTGGTCAAATGTCCTCAGGAAGTTATAGTTATTGGCATGAAATGGGTCTTCAGGAACAAGACTGATAAAAATGGCATAGTCATTAAAAACAAAGCCATGATGGTTGCTAAAGGATACAACCAAAAAGAAACCATTGACTATGATGAAACCTTTGCCCCTGTTGCAAGGATGGAAGCAATCAGGATCTTCCTATGCAACATACATGAACTTCAAAGTCTACCAAATGGATGTCAAGAGTGCATTCCTAAATGGAAAACTCAAGGAAGAAGTTTATGTTCAACAACCCCCTGGATTTGAAAGTAATGAGTTCCCTGACTATGTTTGTAAGCTTGATAAGGCCATTTATGGACTGAAACAAGCCTCAAGAGCATGGTATGAAACACTCTCAGCATTTCTTATCCAAAACAAGTTTGTTAGAGGAAAGATTGATAACACTCTATTTGTCTATAGGACAAAAGATGATGTGATACTTGTTCTGGTGTATGTTGATGACATCATATTTGGCTCAACAAATTACAAACTTTGCAAAAAGTTTGAGAAACTGATGACAAAGACATTTGAAATGAGCATGATGGGTGAACTCACCTACTTCCTTGGATTACAAATTAGGCAGACTGACAAAGGAATCTCAATCAGTCAAGAGAAATACACAAGAAGTCTCTTGAAGAAGTATGAACTTTCTGATTGCTCATCAGTGAAAACACTGTTAGTGCAAATATTACGATATTTAATCTATACAGTCTCGTTTTTTTTGATTGATGACAAACATGTAACTTGTAATACATAACGTAAAATGTACAAGTTACTTGTAATCACACTTTGTCTCAACATACATTCAACACCTCTCGATGTCTCAAGTCCTCGTATGTTACAACACGAGTTCGTACATGTTTGTTATGTGGCATTATGATCAAACCCATTAACAAATCATTTAGAATGTTTAAAATACATTTAGAGTTACTAAGTATTTTAATAGGTTAACCATTCTATTTGAACCTCATTTTACATTTTGCATTCACAAGTATTTCAAAAGGTAACTAGACATTTTATTAACTAGTTACATAATACATTTTACAAGTTTACCTTGATAAACTTTTTAATCTAAAATGGAAATACATGGTACATCATGTCATGCATCATCTTTGAAATCCTTGGAAGATCACTTGAATACTTTGGTTAGATTGATACTCAATATATCAAATGTGATCTTAGTAAGATTTGGTAATATATTGGAAAGATTTGAAGAAGATTTTTAGACTTTACATCGGCACCCACGGAACCCTTTTGTATAAAGGGCGGAACCCTTTAAAGGGCTCCTTGGTCCGTGGACGCTCCTGTCCACTTTTGGCTATAAATAGAAGCCCATTGTTTTCCCATTTCTTCACCACTTGAAAACACACCTTCTCCACCTTCTTGCATACATTTAGATGTATCATTAACAATGTAGTAACATACATTAAACACCCTAACGATCATGATCATAATGCTTCTAACATTCATCTTTGTTGTAAGCATACTCTACATTGATCAACCAAGGAAAGCTTGGAGATCTAGCCATCCCACTCACCACAAGGTGAAGATCTATCACAACAAGTTTAGGGAACTTGTGATCTTCATCATGAAGGCTTCTATCAATGGAAGATCATTTAGAAGTAGTTATTCATATCCATTGGACATTTGTGTCATGGATCATTAGTGTAGAACATCATTGCATCATCACAACACTTTCACCAAACTAGATTAGATGGTTTATGTGTTTGTGCCATAAAAACAAGGTTTGTTATGTTGGGCCATAAAACATAGTGGGAGTGGTTGTACCCTTGTAAAAGAACTCGACATCTAGCTTAGTGTCGAAATCATATATGCGACGTTAGGTTGGTTCTACCTCGAACTAGAACCGGTATTTAGCTTTGTCTGGGAAAAAGTGTAGCGACGATTGTAAGGTTTTCTCCTCCGAGAAGGGAGCTTGTTGATTTAGTGAAGTAACTCTCTAGTTGGGTACTCGGGGAGTGGAGTAGGGCGGAAAGGAGATCCGTGACGAACCACTATAAATCATCGTGTTCGGTTTGCACTTTCCTTTCTTTATCTCTTTACTTTTATAGTTGCACTATACTATTGCTTGTGATGTGGTTTGATGTTAATGCTTGTGTGACAACATGGTTTACTATGCTTTACATTGGTCACAAACATTAATTGGAACTTTCATCTTATAACAAGCTTCATAGCGATTTGATACTAAAGATCTAAAGTTTTAAGCAGTAGCGTATTCACCCCCCCTACGTTTCCACAATTGGTATCGAGACACGTGGCTCTTATTTTCAAAACAAATGGTTTTAAAATGAGTACGATCCATGTATCAAATTACCATTGAGCGAAAAATAATATGAAAAATGCTTTGCTAATTATACTTAGAAATTTTATTGTTAAATATAACTTTGTATACAAGCTTGAAGATTTTCTTGAAAAGTAAAACAAAAGTTCCTTGAAAGAACTTGTAAGTATTGTATTGTGTGCTTATAGAAAATTTACGAAAAAATATGATTTTAAAGGAGTGTTTGGGATAACCATAAATTTAGTTGAAAAATCATCTCGTAAATGTTTAAGATAAGTTACATAAGTAGATATGTTGTTAAATATGTGTATTATATGTTTACTATGAAATCTAGTAAGTCACACACGTTTTCTCTATGTCAAATACTAGTTTTGGTGAATCATCTCGAGAGGACCACGGCAACAAATCTTATAAAGGCGGATCCTTTATTTGGTTCCGTGGAATCTGTCTGTCTGATATCTGATTTTTGGGCAACTTCAAAAATCATAACTAATTAACCGTAAGTCCGTGCGAGTCGAGCCACCTATCATTTTGAAGGAATTGAGTCTACTTTCACTTAAAAATACTTTCATGGCCTGAGTCTAATTTTAAATAAGTAAAATAGACCAAATACTATAGTATGTCTAAAATATTAAGTTTCGCTTTAACATAAAAACTCAAAATTTTGAATCAAACAATTTAAGTTGGTATTCTTGGAACTTTGATACAACTTCTTTTAAAACTAATTAATTTGGTAATATTTTTAAAGGAAACTAATCAAGCTTGGTATACATCGTCATATTTAAACGCTAAATGACGAAAAGTGTTTTTCATTTTATGCTATGCTAAATGACTACTTGTTTATGTTGTTTGCATATATGGTGCTTGCTTATTTTCAAATTGTTGTTTACACTTGTTTGTTTGCATAATATAAGTGTCAATCTTGGCATGTTATTTATTCGCTTGTTTGACAACTTCTTGTTTATGCACAATAGGTCTTTGCTAGATTTTGTGCAATAAGTTAGAAAATGGTTTTACCATCACTTGTAGAATTAGATAAATTTCTTTGCATAGGTTATACTAAAATCTCACATAACTTATGAAATGTCATAACTCACTTAGCAATGAGTACTAAGTAAATTAGTCAAGTACTTTGAAAAAATGAAGGTTTTAAGGAGTGTTTGGTACAAGACGAAAACAATGATGTATGATACTATTTGGTTGTTTTTATTTCGTAGGATGATAAACTTTAAAACATTGATGTATGCTAACTGGTTCATGCAGGGGATAGCACACGGGTGTTATCAAATTTTACCCATTTTCACTTATATGTGAAAATCGTTAGCCCTTGTTCAAAATCAATGCTCCACTATGTTTGTGTATGCGTTATTGACTATTCTAACTAGAAATAGTTAATGCCATATGTTTTGAGAAAAATTTCGGGTTTCGGAAAAGTCCCCGATAGTTAAAATATGGGTGCAGTGAAGATTTACGGTCACCACGGACGACGGCACCAAATATTTGGTTCCACCGTTATAGCTTTTGGTACCGCCATACTGACAGGCGGACGGCGGCACCAATTTAAGGGTTCTGGCTGTGTAAAGAAATGGTGCCGTGGAACCTACAGGTAAGTTGTTGAATTTTACTAAATCCTGCAATCTAATTTCCCAAATTTCGTTTCTAGGATAGTTGTTAATGCTTATCTTTCATATCCTATTCAACACATCCTCAGTGGATTAACTTAGGATGTTTGACATGATCTTAGACACTTCCATCTCATTAAACTACCATCTTTGTATGGATTAACATCAAATCCGTAAATCCTTTGTTCCATAAATCGACACATTCAGGATGGTCATCTTCACACCTTCGCTGTTACTTTTCCTCAAGCTTAGCATTTCTTAAAGCAAAGTCAAAATGACTAAATCCTAAACCTTAAATAAGCCACTTAAGAAAACCACTAGGATTAGCATTCGATCTTGTTGCTTCATTAACTTGAACTCCTCATCATCAGACTCGTTACCTCTCAACATCTCATCACCCATTCAAGATGTGAACTTTCTAAACTTAAGTACTCCAACTCCACCACCAAAATCACCCACAATTATGACTACTTCACAACCATCCAAAACACCTTCACTACCAAAGTCTCCAAAACTTGTAGTTTGTGCAAACACCACCAACATCTCCTCACCCGTTTGCGGATGACTTAGATGACTTACTGAGACTAACAAATCATACTCATTATTTGCAAAGATATCATACACAAGTCTATCATATGACTATAGATATTGTTTTGTATCTACATGTATTACCTCACTTGGTTAACATGAAAATAATGTGTCATCCTTCAAGAAGATAAGTATTTACATAGAGTCATAACTCACAGGTATGTTAAAGACATACTATCAAGTCTTGTTATCCTTGAGTTCAATCTAAGCTTTATAATCTCAACAAATTAGGATTGACAACTTAAGTATTTCATCCGAAATATTCAAGTATATGCAACTTACGATTATAGTCATTACAAGTCATATCCGAAAAATCAACACCCAAGTATTTTAACAAACACATGTTGAAACACTTATCCAAAGCAAACAACCCACTGTGCTACTTATCCCTCTTTGACACCTACTATCCCTCTTCCATCTTATGACACCATTAAGCGTATTGGTCATGAACTTCCAAGAGCATCCTTTAATTCAAACGTGCCCTTTCAAGGTGAACCTATACCTCAGCCCCTAAGCTTCATAGACATGACCAAAAAATTCAAGTACTTCACCCACTAGTTGTAGCAACCAATGAACCATAAGAATTAGTATCCGTACTTTTTGTGTTCAACATCTATGGACAAAATAATCAACGTAAGTACTCCCATAGCACAACAAACCCCTACATCACCACATCCTTATTTAGACACACTAGAAGACCTACCACCTAGATCGACCAATCCACCATCCTTATCATCATTTGAATTCGTTGAGTGTATTGCTCAAAAATCCCTTGTGTCCAACACTTGTACTGAATCAAATACACGTTTGAACAAACTCAAACATCCTTTCCCACATATAAGGACTTAGATAATTCATTATGGCTAGAACCTCAACTATCAAATAAGCATGGTGCTCTTGGTAATTGTTCTCAATTTCCACTAGGTATAAGTAGTACCACCTTCACAAATTATCAAAGTATTAGTAATACTTTGTCGTTAAACTTCTGCATAAATTTCGTTAAACCTCAAATCAACATTTTAACAACATATGTTAAAATGCAATCTCAAAGCCAACATCATACACCCCAAGCAACAATGACTTTTGAGGAGTATACATAAGAAACTCGAGTGAATTCCTGTTGTCATCATCTAGTGATTATAATCTTGAGACCAAGTTTGTTTAGATGGGACTATCCGATTCAAACACTTTGGCTTCATATCTTCATTTAGGAAAACATGATGTTTTGAAAAACATTATTCCTAAGAAATCATGCGTTAAGTTTTCATCTTGTTAAAAGGATATTGTATATCCTATGCATTATTCTCTCCTTGCGACATAAATGGTTATGTTACAAGAGATTTCATTACACCTCATTGGCTAAATGATCTTGAAACGAACAAGTTCTATGAACTAGCGTATCCAATTCATCTTGTCATACTTATTTTCATAAGCATGATAACTTTAACCCATGCGATAATCTCATTTGTTGAAAGATACTATTTATATCCATTTCCTTTCAAGCATACATCATAACCTAACCTTGCTCAAACCTTGTGCACATCCAAGGTTAAAACTACACATCTCTAGAACATACACATGATCTATTAAAGTTAGTAACCTTATTTAGATTCTTGTCAAATAAAGTTCCAAAGAGCTTTCTTGAGAACATTCTTAATTTAACATATTCCATTCCCTAGTCTTAGATAATCAAATCAATTTTAAAGTATACACTTCAACATAAAAGATGTCATCCATTAGATCATACAATTAGCTTTGTAATTTGAACAACTTTAGATTCTAAACACAAGATTAAAACATATCATTTATCAACACACCATTGTTAAAATTCATGTGTATAACATGACATCTTCATCACCTTAGTTATATTGCATATTAGTTGTGTCACATTAAGCCAAGTATTGGTAAACTATCATCTTTATGCACTTTAATAAGCAAAAGTAGGAGTTCCCATCTTTCAACATGAGAATGACTCTTGGAGAACCTATTGCACTAGAAACTCAATTTGACCTAACGGTTGAATTGCTTCACGGATAGAGTTGGGTATGTGGAATCACCCGTAAAATGGTCGTGTTTAGCCTTAATTGAGCACCGCTAGTAATAGTCTCATATTCATTCTCCAACTTGAAAAATCTATTTTCCTATACTTGAATAAAGTAAGTGTTAAAACATTGATAGTTTGCCTCGCCTTAGGAATACTAATCAAACAAGTAGTATATATGACTTTTCTTTTAAAACCACTTGCATTGCACTTACATGTGTTGATTTGTTAGGTCACCATTCTATCACATCACTATGTATTTCTAGAGAGAGAAAGTTTTAGAGAGAGAAAGTGGAAGGAACTAATGATGGATTAATGAAAATGATAATTGCAATTAGAACCAACAACCCTCTCCTTCTGGGAGGGGTATTTATAGTGTTTACATAAGTAGGGGTGTTTCCCTTGGTTCTAGAAGAACCTTCTATCACGACTCATGGGCTTACTACATGAGTGTGAAATCAATACAAACATTTATAAACCATATTTATTAACGACCTATTACAAATGAAATGACCTACACTTGATAATTAAAACATGTTCCTAACAAAATTGCAATTATCATTTTCATTAATCCTTCATTAGTTCCTTCCACTTTCTCTCTCTAAAACTTTCTCTCTCTAGAAATACATAGTGATGTGATAGAATGGTGACCTAACAAGTGGTATCAAGAGCCAAGGGATAGTTTAGGTTAATATTGATTAGATTTAATAGAAATTCGTACTTAAAAACGTGTTTTAGATTGAAATTTATGGACTTTTGGACTAAATCGTGTTTCATCGAGTTCTGGCGTTTTTATGAGTTTTGGCGAGTTAGCCACGCGATTCAGCGAGTTTCTAGTTGAATTTCTGCGAGTTTGTAGTTTGGCTAGTTTCTATATTTGGCGAGTTTCAATATTTGGCAAGTTTCAATATTTGGCAAGTTTCAAATTTGGCAAGTTTCAAATTTGGCGAGTTTCAAATTTGGCGAGTTCTGAAATTTGGCAAGTTCTGAAATTTGGCAAGTTCTGAAATTTGGCAACTTCTGAAATTTGGCGAGTTTCTGAAATTTTGGCGAGTTTCTGAAATTTTGGCGAGTTTCTGAAATTTTGGCGAGTTTCAAATTTTAGCGAGTTTATGGCGGCGTTCTGAGTTTGCGCAGTTTTGGCGAGTTCATCAATATTTCTGCAAGTTTGGTTTCATTCTACTCATCTACCTAAGTCTAATCAACCTCAACCTTAATTATCTTTCACGATCAACATCAATCAACAAATATGTCTCAACCACCATCATCTAACTACTTTCCTTACACTTATAATCAACAACAACAACAACAACTCAGTCCACAACATCAACAATGGAATCAACAACAAGTAATTTATCAGCAACAATTTAATCAACAATATACTCCACAACATCTTCAACAAGGTATACAACGAACGCCAATGGTTCCACAAATCCTCAACAACAAACTTGGTTCTCTCAAATGTGTGAAGTCATTACAAGTCAACAATCGATTCATGAAGTCTGGGTGGGATACTCGTCCTCCAATGCTTACACCGTGCAATTATGTGCAATGGTCAAGTCGATTTCTAAGGTACATGGAACTCAAGAAACCTCATGGCAAGTATCTAAAGAAGGTGATATTAGAAGGACCGTTTCAAATGCCAATGAAACTGTTCAGGAGATCCTAATTTGTTCCACGAGACACGATACTATCACAATTGTTCCTCTTAGTCGTTTAACACCGAACAACTACTTCATCTTGAAGTCGATGAGCTTGCTATGCAACAAATAATTCTTGGAATTCTAATCCGATTTACAAAAGTATTGATGCAGACAACCGCAAAAGCTATGTGGAACAAATTCATCTTTTAATGGAAGGCAATGAATGAATAAGGTCGACATGGAGTCTAAGCTATATCACAACTTTGATGTGTTTACCGTTGAGCACGGGAATCACTTGAATCATATTATCATCGTTTCACAAATGTGGTCAATGATTTGCATCGACATAAGATTGATCTTCCAACCATTGCTATTAACACCAAGTTTCGAACTCCTTAGGACCGGATTGTCACAAGTATGTTACTTTTGTTCGAAAAGTCAAGGATCTTCATGATGTCAAGCATGGGTTATTGTATGATTATACGAAACATCATCAATATGAAGTTCTCAAAGATAAAGAAGCCCGTGGCACACATGGTTTCCTCAACCACCAATTCTTGATCGATTGCTCTCATGGCACATGGTTATCCAACTCCTTACCCAAAGTCAAATCATGCTTTTGATCAACAACAACGTCACTTTAGTTATGCTCCACCTACACCTTCTCATCAACTCACACCTGCAGGAGATACTAACACTGCATACTTTGCTCAAATCAATGATGATCAAGTTGATGCCTTTGAAGCATTAAATCATGGAATGGCCTTTATTGCTAAAGCCTTCTCCAAGTTCTCTACCCTGTCAAACAATCGTCTTCGTTCATCATCAAATCCCAAAAGTCACGCAGTTATCCAAGGTGGCAAAGTTGAGGTTCAGAACATAACTAGTGGTCGTCGTATGATTACAAGTGGGTATTCTGTAGTGCAGGAATGGTCAAACATCACAAGGGGATCGGGTAATAATAATTTCAAGAGAAATATTCAAGTTGTGGAAACAAGGAATTCACCGGCCGGGATCTACTATTCGTTGCTATAATTGCAAAAAGCAAGGACATCTTGCTAATGCTTGTCTGAACCACGAACCGGAGGAGGAGATTACTATAAGCAAGTCATGTTGATGGCATATAAGGATGAAGCGGAGGGAACTCAATGAAACTCAACAAGGTTTTATGGCGATACTCTTTCGGATGATGAATATGAAGATTTGGAAGCAAATCTGCAGTTGTTTTGATGGCAAATATGCAAGAACATCATATCGGTCAAGCAATGAATGGACCGGTCTATGACATGACGGTCTATCTCGGTGCGACAACGATATATGCCTCATAAATGCAATTGTGTCGCATACGCATCGATGAGCGACAATCATTCAACATGAATCATTATTTAATCATAATGGCGTTGATCAAATTAACCCGTGGTTACATTTGATGACCTAAGTGATGATGAAAATAATGAGCATATTGAACAGTGAAGCAATTCATGGTCCGATTCGAATATCCGAATTCATTACTTACGCCATTGCAAGCCAAAAGCGAAAAATGTAATGAGATAAACCAAAACCTTAGGGTGAGATTACTTCCTTGATGCTGCGAACTTGAGAGTTGTCGAAAGCGAATAAATGATTTTGAAACAAAACCATTCGAGAAACAAGTTTTGAAGTGGCCTTTCAAAAATCTTACGTTAACGAACAAAATCTTCAACATCAAATGCATGAAATTGTTGCGTCAAATAACGAAAAGATTTCTAAAATTGAACAAGAAAAGTCGAACTTGAAAGACATTGAAAATCTTCAAACGGAACTTTCAAATACTAAACAAGATTTTTCAAAAAGTCGGTCAAATTTTTACGAATTCAAGAAGAAATCTAAGAAACGCATTGATGATCAAATCGAGGAAATTCTTGATTGGAAAGACGGTTAAAAGATTTTGATCTTGTTGTATATAAGATTGGTCACTCAAGAAAAAGCAGTTGAAATGTCAACTTTACTTCCGAGTCCCGATGACTCAAAACATTTTGCTCTTGGGTATAATCACCCACGTTTTCTTCACACGACTCTCAAGGATATGCCCAAATTGTATAGTGCTCAATGTCTTTTAGATCCAAGCATGCAACTTGTTGTATTTGATTGTGAGGAACAATGGGCACAAGATGATCAAGTCGCTAAACATGCGACAAAATGGAATTTTACCATATGATTACACAAGAGAAAATCGTCTTACAAACTAAATGTCATTTCAACACCATCGTATAATCTTTCGAATTAACGAGGCATCTTGTGTTGAAGGCCCCATTCACAATGTTGCACAAATAAATGGTCCTTTACCGTCCTCTTGCAAAAGCAACTCATTGCCAAAACTCCTAAATCTTGTTTAGTATTACGGTACTTTCAAAAATTTATGGAAGATATTTCGTTTTTAGAAACGGCAATTGAGAAAAATTCGAGTTAAAAGCATCTAATTTTCAATGCTTATGCAAGAAAGCAACGACAAATGTTTCAAACCCAATCTCACCTCATGTCGCACATTTGCGTACATGTGCAACACACTGGAAAGGGAACTTCAACAAGAGGTGACTTCAATGATTGAAGCTTTTAACACACTTGAAAATTCATTTCACAAGAACAATGCAAAACCAAGATCTTCAAAATGCCTTTGATCAATTGTTAGAAGATGCTCTTTACGCTAATATTGTACGTGGTTATATATTGTGAATTTGCTTACGTGAATGATCATGTGTTAATCACGAGAATCTCAATATGGTTCAAACGTTGAAATGGACAATCAAATGTTAAGACATGAAATTGAGAAATTAAAGAGGAAAATGAAAAATGTTTTCACAAAATGATGATGTCCAATCTAAACTTTCAATGGAGATTTACGAACTTAAACGAAGACTTCAATGGTGTCGGTCTAAGACAATTGAATCGAAATTGCTTTACAAAATCACATGGAAAAGGTGTCTTTGGATCGGTCGCGAATTTCAAAAGTCGAATGTCTTGATGATGAAAATGCATCGTTAAAGTTTCAAATTTTCAAATATGAGCAAGAGATTGCACAAGTCAAACAGAATATAAAGCGATTTTGATTCTCTCAAAATTGTTCGATTACGAGCGTCAAAAGAACTTGATCACCATGTTGAATATACTCGACAAATGTTGGGTGACCAAGGAAGATTAAATTCCATAATTCGGGATCAAAACACATCATCATTGAGCTTAAAGAAAAGTTAGCTAAACAAGAAACTAGCAAGTCTAGTAAAACAAAAGTGATTGCTCCTGGCATGTATATAATTGATAAAACTCAGGAAACTAATTTGCTTTCTTCCACTTCTATAGGAATAGTTGCGTCTACTAATGTTAGAAGATCCGAGAATAAGAGACAACAAGAAAATACTAGGATCTCGCAACATAGAAAGAGCACTCGTCCGACATCAGTAGAAGTTCATCTTAGGAAATCGAATAAAAATCATGTTGCATCCGCTTTAGATTCAAATTTGGCAAATTGTAATTCTAATGTCGATGTAATGAATGATATGTCTGTAAGCGTTTCAAGCGTTAATGCTTCTTGTGTTTTTGTCGTAAAAGTATGATGTCCGGTAATCATGGAAAATGTGTTGCAAATTCTCTGTTAGCTCGTTCTAAGAAATCTATTCTGGCCCTCCTCTAGGTCCACTATAGTTGCAAAATCAAATTTAGGGAAGATGCAGTGTAGCCACGAGAAATCAGAGACACACCCATTCTTGCAAAAACATCTCCTAAGAAAGTGTACTCACCTAGTAACTTCACTAAGATCAAAGCGAGAAATAATTGGTTATGGCAACAATGGTTTGCGTACCTCAAGTTTTAAATGGATTCCTAAATGTGCAAATGTGTAACACTAACATAATGGAACCCACTAACTCTTTGGGTTCCACCGCTTCTATCATACCACCCTCTTTGTCTTCATGTGTTGCGGTGATTCAACTTGTTTCGTGGATTGTTGATAGCGGATGTACCCGCATATGACGAGCAATCTAAAGTTGTTAGTAAATTTTGTTTCAAAGTTCATCGATCTTGTCGTTCGGAATGGTCATTTCTTTGCAATAATGGGATATGGAGATTATGTTAATGGAAACATAGAGATCGGTAGGGTTTATTATGTTGAAGGTCTTGGACACAATCTTTTCTCGATTGGACAATTACGTGATCTTTGATTTGGAAGTTGCGTTTCGCTCCAACACATGTTACGTCACGTGATTTGGAAGGACATGATTTACTCACCGCAATCGGAGCACAAATCTTTATCGATTCCTATGTCCGATATGATTGCATCTTCACCGATTTGTCTTCTCTCCAAAGCAACTTCAACAAAATCATGGTTATGGCATAAAGGCTTTCTCATTTAAACTTCAAAACCATGGTGAACTCGCTCGTCATAAGTTAGTTGATGGTCTTCAAGGTTCCGATACACCAAAGATCATTTATGTTCGACTTGTGAACAAGGCAAGAGCAAGAGATCTAACTTTCCTCCAAACCGAACCAAGTTCTCATCATGTTCTTAATTTGCTTCATATGGATTTATGTGGCCCCATGCGTGTACAAAGTGTGAGCGGAAGCGATACATCCGGTTATCGTTGATGATTATTCACGATGGACTTGGGTCTATTTTCTCCGAACTAAAGATCAAGCTCCAACAATGATTATCACCTTCTCACAAAGATTCGAGTTCAACTCAAAACAACATCCGTGTTATAAGAGCAGACAATGGGCCGAATTCAAAATCAAACACTTCGTGCTTATTTTGAGAAAGTTGGAATCACACATCGACCTCGATTGCTCGTACTCTGAACAAAATGGTGTTGTTGAAAGACGAAACCGGACGTTAGTGGAGGCCTGCTCGAACAATGTTGATTTTTCACACTTACCGGATTTCTTGTGGGTCAAGTTGTTTAACCGCATGTTTTACTCAAAACCGTTCCATCATTCATACGCGCCATAATAAAACTCCTATGAGATTGTTCACAACCGCAAACCCGATATCGGATATTTTCATGTTTTGGTGCACTTTGTTATCCGAAAATGATCGTGATGATATTGGTAAACTTCACCAAAGTCGACATTGGAGTGTTCATTGGTTCTTGTGAAAATTGAAAGGATTTAAAATTTGGAATCGTCGAACTCGACAAATGATGGAAACCGTTCATGTTAACTTTGATGAGCTTACCGATATGGCTTCGAAAGCGAACCGCTTAGGACCCGTATCCAACCGTCTAAACTTTCCTTCTTCATCATTTGTTCCACCATGGAATTCACTCATCAACAATTGGAAACTTTGTTTGCTCCTACATTTGATGAGATTCACGAAAGTAGTGCTCCGGATGTATCGATTGTTTCATTGCACACCCGATCATAATCCAATACCCGATACACTGCTCCAACAACAACAATGTTGCACCGGATGCCGTGAACGATTCTCATTCAACGGCAGAACACATTGCATCCAACATCGACACGGTGATGAATCACAAAATCATGAAGTACCGCACCCATGATTATGGCCGAAATGCTTTCTTCAATCCATTTGCTCGGCTCCAACCATTCGACATTGGCGAGTCATCTTCACGCAATTTGGATCCGTCTAATATGCGGCAACATTCAATCATCATCCTTCGACACATAAATGGACAAAAGATCATCCCTTAGTAAATGTGATTGGTGATCCTTCCAACCCGGTCATGGCGAGACAACGACTTCATCACGATGCTAAAACTTGTGTTTATGCACTCACCGTTTGTCAAGATGAACCACGAAACATTAAAGACGCTATGACATATGACAATTGGATTGAATCAATGCAAGAAGAGTTGAATCGGTTCAAGCGTCTGAAGTCCGGGAACTTGTTCCAAGACCGGATGGGATTTATGTCATTGGACTCAAATAGATATGGAAAAACAAACCGGATCTTTGAAGGCAATGTTATTCATAACAAATCTCGTCTTGTGGCTAAAGGGTATTCTCAAGAAGAAGGAATCGATTATGAAGAATCGTTTGCACGGTAGCTAGGCTTGAAGTCTGTACGGATATTTCGGCATATCTTCGCACACAAGAATATCACGGTTTATCGGATGGATGTGAAAGCGGCGTTTCTAAATGGTCAACTCCGTGAAGAAGTTTATGTGGGTCAACCGGAAGGATTCGTTGATTGAGATCATCCTAACTACGTGTACAAGCTCAAAAGGCTCTTTATGGTCTTAAACAAGCCCCACGGGCATGGTACGACAAAGCGTCAAAATTTCTTCTCGCTAATCGGTTTACCAAAGGAACTGATGATCCAACATTTTCATTCAACGTCACGGGAGGATATTTTAATAGTTCAAATTTACGTTGATGATATCATTTTGGTTCAACACATAAAAAGTACTCAACGCTTTTGCAAAATTAATGAAACAAAATTTTGAAATGTCCATGATGGGTGAACTAAAGTTCTTCTTAGGACTTGAGTTCATCAATCTCCCGTGGCATATTTTAAATCGGTCAAATATGCTCTTGAAATCTTAAAGAAACATGGAATGACCGGTTGTGATACTTATAACACACCTATGTCTGCAGCGTCACCAAAGACGATCGATTTACATGGGAAAGTGATTGACCCTACAAAATACCAAGTATTATTGGGTCTCTCATGTATCTAATGACCAGCAGACGACATTGTATTTCTTTGTATATCTTTGCTCCCATTATCGGTCAAGACCAATGAAAGACACCTCAATGAGGCTAAAAGAATCCTTCGCTACGTAAAGGGAACCATTCACTGGGAATCGGTATCCAGAAGGATTCTCGGTTTTGCACTAATCGCTTTTTGAGATCGATCATGCGGTGTTTAGATACACGCAAAAGTACATCCGTGGTGTTCGGTTTCTCGGAGATAAACTTGTGTCTTGGCGATCAAAGAAACAAGGCGTACATCCATGTCATCAACATAAGTAGAATACGTTGCCATGTCGACATCTTGTGCTCGAGATAATTTGGATGAGATCACAACTGATGGACTACGGTTTTGTTTTCAACAAGATTCCAATGTACTGTGACTCCAAGAGTGCCATTGCAATCTCTTGCAACACGGTTCAGCATTCCAAGTCAAAGCATATTGCTCTCCGATATCATTTCATCAAAGAGCATGTTGAAAAGGGTACAATTGAACTATACTTTGTGGGTACTCAATACCAATTGGCGGATCTGTTCACCAAAGCCTTGCCACCAGCAAGGTTTACTGAGCTTGTCCATCAAATTGGTATGCGGTGTTTGACTCCAGAAGATCTGGAAAATTTAATCAATCGTTCTTAAAAAGTCAAATATCAAAAACATTTTGTAAATACATCTTTCAAAATCAAAATACAAAATATAAAATCTATACAAAACCAAAAGATTTTCTTTTCATTTTCATTAAAAAAAAAAAAAAAAAAAACGTTTTTAATACTCTAGGGACTAAAAGTGTCACTTTCTCATTCTTATTCCTATAAAACCTTAATTTTATTCATTCTTCAAAAACCACTTATTCTCAAAATCACAAAACTTCTTCTTTGCATTGTTTTTTCTCCATTCGATCCATATCAAGTTTCTTTTGTTCCAAATCGATTGTAAGCATCTAGCCCTAATTGTTGTGTTAAAATCTGTTTTACTTGAGATTATTTTTTCATGTTTTTATGCCATCATCGAGTCTCATGCTACTTCTCTTTGGAATCTGGCCATTAGACTATGTAAAAATAATCATCACGTTGTTTATTCATGGAATCGACTATTAGGAATTGCTTATAATTGATCTGGGTTTGGATTATGCGAATAAAGTGTGTTTAGGGTTTGTTGGTTTATTTGAATATTTGCAAGTTAGATATGAACTTATGCATTTTGGCGAATTTTTAATGGGTTTTATGATTTTTGGCGAGTTTGCCGTAATTGATCTTTAATACTTGCGAGTTTCCCATGTTTTCTATGATTTTTTTGGCGAGTTTCATATGTTCTTATGAAGTTTGGCGAGTTTGCCATAGGATTTTTGAATACTTGCGAGTTTCCCATGTTTTCTATGATTTTTTTGGCGAGTTTCATATGTTCTTATGAAGTTTGGCGAGTTTGCCATAGGATTTTTGAATAATTGCGAGTTTCATATGTTTTTTATGAATTTTGGCGAGTTTGCCGTGGGATCTTGAATACTTGCGAATTTCGTATGCACTTAAGAACTTTGGCGAGTTTGCCACAATTGTTTTATTTGCGAGTTTAGTAGAGATATAAGATTGGCGAGTTTGCCACAATCATTTTGTTTGTGAGTTTTTGTAACGATCTAAGATTGGCGAGTTTGCCACAATTGTTTTATTTGCGAGTTTAGTAGAGATATAAGATTGGCGAGTTTGCCACAATCATTTTGTTTGTGAGTTTTGTAACGATCTAAGATTGGCGAGTTTGCCACAATTGTTTTATTTGCGAGTTTAGTAAAGATATAAGATTGGCGAGTTTGCCACAATTATTTTGTTTGTGAGCTTCGTTAAGATCTAAGATTGGCGAGTTTGCTACGTTTCTTTTGTTTGCGAGTTTAATTTTGGTTGGCGAGTTTGTGTCTTAAATTGGTGAGATTGTTAGTCTTTAAGGGTGTGAGTCTCTTATTGTGAGTTTGTGCGAATCTCACATTTTTTTTTCTAATTTGATATTTCTTGTGAGTTTCTATTGAGAGTTAGCGAGTATGACTTAGTTAAATTTTGAGAGTTTCACACATACATGCGTTTGTGAGTGTGCATCCTTTTCCTCTAACATATCATTACAACTTCTTGGATATCTTGGTAAATGATTTATTTGGTCTAAATATGTCTCAAGGATCTCTCACAAGAAAGGATATGTACCCATTGAAGATGAAAGAAATATTGGGATTACAAATTCGCGTTGATTTGAAACAATTCAATGTCCTCCCACATGTCAGATCATAGTGGAAATTCTTAAGAGGCACTTCTGTTGGCATCTTCTAACTCTGTCTACTAGTGTCCCTGAGGTCTACTTAAATCAATTCTGGCATACTCTCACGATCAGTCACGATTCAAAAGATATGACAGTTCAGATTGACAGCACGCCAATCCAATTTGATGTTAGCGTTCTTCGTCATGTCCTTCAACTTCCTTTTGAAGATACACCGCCTCACACCTCGTTCATGCCATCTCCATCGTTTTCACAAATTGCTGCATCTCTTCGAAGAATGGGTTATGATGAGTCCTCCCAACCTCTGTCAAACAGTTCTGATGTGAACCGTAAATTCATTCCTCAACCATGGTTAACATTGTATTCCATACTTAGTCGCTCTGTCATAGGCAAGGCAGCGGACATGAACACCACGCTTGGAACTTCTACAAATTTTTGGGGTGTGATTAATACACAACACCTTGATTATGCACAGTTTATTTGGAATGATATGATATATCAAGCACGGCAGTTTAGCAATAAGAAAGAATATAAAGTTCCATTTGCTCGTTACACCAAGCTTCTTATTGAATACTTCATGCAAAAAGATCCAAGCATCAACAGACGACTTGAAAGTGGTGACAAGTATCATACTCCTAACATGGATCATGTGCTTAAAACTGTTAAAATTCAAACCACTAGCACAACAAGCAGAGGTTTACTGAATTCTGATCGTCTCATGAATGATGGCATCAAGTAGACTACCGCTTACATGATGTATGATCAAGCGTAAAAGCGAGAGCAGTTGGGATTCTTTTCGAAAAACCTAAAGGTAGAGGAACAAGATACCTTGCCAAACACAAGAACACTTTCTTTGCTTGATGAAGTTTTGTCCAATGCGAGAACATGTTCTTTGAAAAGAACGGGTTAGTCATCAAGCGAAGATGATAATCCAGTGAAACTCTCAATATTGTTCGGGTGAAACAAGAAAAAGTCGCAAGACAACGTGGCAAAACCATCGATAGTCAAACTCAACCACTTCAATCTCCTCGCACTCACAAAGAAGAACAAGCAATTAAGAAAACCTTGGTTATCACCAAACGTCATCACCAGTCGATATTGAAAGATTGCGAAGAAGGGTGCGAGATCGGGTTCTAAGGTGATTTCGAACAACTTCAACAACCCATGAATGAATCAGAATCTTCCGAATCGGATAACTCAATCTCTGCAGCACTCTCTTCATCCAAAGATGAATCTGATCAAGTCATTCGTTCTGATAATGAAGACTCTGTCAACAATGATGAATCTGAGAATGAAGATGTTGATGATGCTTTCACTAATAAACCATATCCAGAAAGTGATGCTCGTCTTCCAACATCACTAACCCAACCACCTCCAGCATCCTCAGATCAACAGTCAAAGACGAATGTTTCTTCAAAAACCACGTTTAAGATAAGGTTCCCTTCTCGACAAACATCTGAAGCAACTGAAAAAGATAAATTTCAAGTTCTTCAAGAACAACTTACTTCTCTTCAAACCCAAGTTCAAACACAACAAAAGCAACTTCAAGAACAACATCAACAGATTCAGAAGTTTCCATTACCCGAGCAGATTGAGGAAATCCTTAAACAGGTTCTTCCTACAGAGGTAAAGAGTTGCATTAATGAAGTACTACCACTGGCATTACGCACATATGTTAATCACAAGATTCAAGGTGTTGTAGCCACTCATCTTCAAACACACCCGATAACCCTTGAAACAAAACCTTCCAATTTGCACGTCGTTGATCTCAAAAGTCAACTTCTTGAAGATAATTGATGATGATAAAGAAGTGGAACTTGAGACGCTATACTCAAATCCATGAAGAGGGCGATAAGAAGAGTGCATACGCATCGTGCAAAGATATCCCGCCCGTGGCAGCAGACGGATGATAAAGATGATGAATCACGTCCACGCGACAAAGCGTACCAAATTCATCGTAGCATCATCTTCGTTTTCAAACCACTTTCGTAATATTTCACCAAGAAGAAATTCAACCACAATCTTCCAATCAACCTCCCAACAGACTGTTTCTCAAGTCATATCCCAACCACCATTGAACATGCAACAAGATGATGCCCCAGAATGGATTGACTCTTCCACGACTCATTTTGACTGGTTTGAAGATATGATTGATGCTCATCCAGAAGATGATCTTTCCAATGAAGTTTCCATTGTGGGTTTCACAAAGAATTTGAAAAAGATCATGAAGGTGCAAAAACTTAAACTGTCTCACATTGCCACTATTCGCAGAGCAGGGTTTACACAATTTAAGACTTCCACTACTTCAAGGCTTCAATTTGAATACAATCTTGAGGAAGTTGCACGAGCAATGTCTGAGAACATTACTTGGGATGTTTCGCTGCCCTCCAGTGCTCCCAAAACGTTCAAGTTTCATGACTATTCTCAACCGTTACCACTCATGGGTCATACTCATAATCTCAAGGTACCCACACCTTATTTCTTTAATCATGATCTAGAATATCGATGTATGGCAACAGATCCGGAGAAACGGTATGCAACATCAACATCTAAGTTTCATGTGCGGTTTACACTCAAGAGGAATGGAGGAAGAAGTTCTTTGAATTGTTTAGTTCTTGGTTGTTACATATAATGATGAGGCGAGAACTTGGCATCTTCCATGGCCTAATATCGTAAATGGTTTTACAAATGGCGTCTCACATTCACTTCTAAACACAAAGTGTGTTATAACCACTGGATCTTGTCCATTAAAAGTGCGAGATTATGGATAAATCGGTACAATTTTCGACTAACATAACGGTTCGCAGAGTGACGATAAAGAATACACTTTCAATGAAGGCGACTACGGGTTTACGAATATCAACGATATCGAAGATATGTATCTTCTCAAAATTCAAGGAAAACTTGAGCATCTTCACGGTAGCTTACAATATGATATCTTCAACTCAATCCTCATTTTTATCCATGATCTTGTCATTAAGTCCGAGTTGAAGATCTTCATCTTGGCGTTGAAAGTTATCGAAACATCTCTAATCTTACCAAACCCGATCTCCAACCACCGGCATCTATGATAAGCAACCGTATCGTTCACCACAACACCTTTTGGATTAAACTTCATCGGGAACAACATTGTTAAATTCATGGGATACGAAGAAATTCACAAGTTCGGTGATGATACGTTGATCTCGGTAAAGGTTGAGCTTGTCAACATTCTTGACGATCCGCAGCGGGCGGAAAACAACGTTGGTTGCGGAACATGACATGGAAGAGAAGCGATGTTAAGCAAGTGAAAAGTTTGTCAAGAAAATTAATTCTCGACTCAATTTTCGAGTTCAAATGAGACGTTGGAAGGCTATGTTGGAGGAAGAGCAAGGGTTCGAACATCTTGGCGTTTAAATCGACATGAATGAAGTACCAGATTAGTTAGTTTTGTTGAAACATTTGGAACATTTAAACATCTGTCTGTAATAACTCTAACTCTTTACTTTCATTCGTATGCTTATCTTAATTGATTATGTTTTTCGCTTAAACCTTGAGTTCGAATTTTCATAAGCACAACAAATCGATAATATGTTTTACAACGTGTATTAACTCGATTCAAATTCGCTCAAGAAGGCTATCTCTCAAATATATTTACGTATTTGAGGGGAGTACTTTGTTCAACGAAAACAAAATCTAATTCCACGAAAGGACCACGTGGTGCGCTTGGTGCCTCAATCCTAATTAAAGGAGCTAAAGCTTTTAAGCATCTTGCAACAACAAATCTTTGTTCGAAATCAAATGTTCTTTAAATCCATTTTTCACAAATGAATTTTCAATGCCTCAAAAAGCATATTTTAATCAACATGTTTTTCAAAACAACATTCATATGCTATTTTTGGGGAGAAATGTGATTAAAATTGTTGATCGGGAAGTTATGGAATCTCATAACGTGCTCGACTCGAGATATCACCAATGAATTGACGAACTTTGAAATGTCGATGTCGAAAAGACTTGTTTCCAACAAAACTTGTCTTAGTATAATGTACCAATTCGAGACACTCTTGATTGACATGAACTTTGACGGGTCTAACCTCCTTTTCAAGGAGTGGTTACATCTTCAAGATAGTTATTAGAGCTAGTTGTCACCTAAAAGCTGATAATGTAACTCTTTAACTATACAACGTAACCGTGTCTCGCAGGGAATTATCTATCAAGAGTCGATCAATTCAAAAGTGCGAGCTCTACCCTCACCGTGCGATTTGGTCAAAATTCATAAGCACATGTGGAGGGAGTATTTCGAAAACCAAAAACTCTCAAGGTGTTTGATAACGCTACACGCGTCGTTCGGGTCAAGGAAACTTCCTTTCTTGAGCAAGTTTTATAACACCCTAGGCGGTGAACCTAATCGTTGTAGTGTAGTAATTAGGGTAAGCCACGGGTATTGATATCGTTCTCTGGGAATAGGAATGCTAGTGAGAAGTTACTACGCTAAGGTTGAGGTTGAGGAAGATTATTTTTATCTTTTATGTTTTTAGAAAATGAAAAGGTACGAATCTCGGGTATTGGATTTGGGGGTTGGTATTGCTACCGATTACTCTACTATTATCTAATTATCTAAGCTAAGGTTGTGATAGTCTATGTCTAATTGATGTGTACTCGTATGATAGTTTAAAGATGTGTTTACTTAGGTTTTACTACTCCTTAATTATCTCCTATTGATGGTTGATTTGTCACGTCCTTATTCCTAGTTGCGTTGTGATTCTAAGGCTATAGGGCGTGCTTATTTCCTAACTCTTTGAAATTACCAAAGGGTCTTGTTTACAAATCCTCTAGTGATTTATAGACTCCTACTCTACGGTTGTCCTTGAATACTTTATCCTACAATTACCTAGATAATTATATTCTAAAGTTCACAAAGAAATGTCAAGCATTAAGTACACAACGAATAATCTAGCGCACTCTAGATCATTAGTCAACTAAGATAAGTATCAACCAATCAATATTCAATAATTAAGTTTCATATTCCCTAAGCAAACACACAAATAAATTAGCGGACATGGAGAACATGCAAGCATACACACAAATAATCAAAGACATAATTAAATTAATGAAGTAAATACTTATCTTGATGTATAATAGGTTTAGAACCCTAAAATCTCGCACAAGAAAGCCTTGGTTCGATTTTAGGTTTTACTCCAAAAGACTACACACAAAAACCGAAAAATTCGGATTCTATATATAAGATTACATCTGCGACGGCGTCACCTTATGTTAAATGACGCCGCCGTGTCGCCGTCATTAGGGTTTCGTCTTGGCCACGTAAACCTTTCGACGGCGTCACCTTATGACCGTGACGCCGTCCCTTCACTCTGACGCCGTCTTGGATGCATCTAGGCCGTGCGAGTAACGACGGCCTACTCCTTTAGAACTGACGTCGTCCCTTGAAAACATGCAATTTCGCTCCGACCCGTCATAAAATTCCTTCCGACGGCGTCGCAGATATGCAGATGACGCCTGCCGCCTTATGTTTCAATGACTTTGAGTGTCTCGATTCGACTTTGGCCATTTTCTTCAGATATTCGCCTTTTCGTCCAAATAAGCATCATTCCAGCATTTTGCCTTCAAGAGACCTAAAAGTGAAAAGGAACGATATTAAGCAATAACGGATACAAAAGTGATCGAATAAGGGCTTAAATGACCCCTTAAAAAGGTACCTTTTAAAACCTTATCAGTGTTAGCAAAACATGTTTTTCATCATAAACGTCTTGAGAGATTTTTTCAAGAAAAGTTTTTGTGGCAACATAGGATAGTCATGGAGTTAAAAGGTGACTAAGTTTAGGAATAAACGTCCTATGATCCGCCAGAGCCGGAGGGATCTACCCAAGGACACCACAAATAGTTAGTATTTAGAAGTTCTTAGGTATGATTGAAAAGGAGAAATGAGAATCGGAGAAAGAAGGAGTTGAAGAATTAAAAGAAAAGTTAAAGAAAAGGGTGAAAAGAAATAGCCTCCAAATTATTCAACTTAGGGCGTACACGGGTTCAATTCATATGCTACTGGTTGTCACAAGATGACACCGTATTGAAGACAAGTCGTCATGGACCCGATGACGCAATGCACTAAACCTTCTAAGCCACTCAAGTTCTCTCAAAAGAGCTTGTTTCATTCTCACGGGAACCCTACGTAATCTATCGACTCTCTTAGAGATTGTTGGTATTGAAGAAGGAGACCCTCTCCTAGTCTCCACTCGGGAATATCAAAACGCACTAATCGAGTCTAGAGCCTTGAGATTCATCAAAAGATCTCTTAGAACACCTTATAATTCATCACTTGTTTGTTCAAACAATAAGGACACAAGTGACATTTTTCCAGTCCTACACAAATCTTAGCAATCGCCAAAACATTTATGAGGATTCACAATTGTGATCCTCGGTGATTGAATGGAAATTCGCCAGGTCAACATCAAACGACCGACAGCAGTCACTCGATAACTCCTTGTGGTTACGCTTAGTGTGTCTCAAACGGTCTATCGTCAGGGTGATGCTTGATTGTACCTCAACGACTCATCCGAATCAGAGGTGTATTTCGGTACATCACGTTATCTCACTTGTGGGACTCAGTTCGAGAATGCCTTTGTGAGAATTAGAGATGTGTTTTCACACTATGTCGTTAACACTCGATGTTCAAACTTGTGTATTTGGATTATTTCTAACCCATGTTTTATGTTTTTTCTTATGGATGCTCACGGGTAGAAAAGATCGTGCAAACTTTTCACATGCTTCTACCAACATCAACACTAATTGAAAGTTCTCTCAAAAGCAAAGAAAATTTCGAAAGATTCTACATCAAAGTCAAAGAATCGCAAAGTTATGAGATAAAGATCAAAGTTAAAGATGTTGATAAAGGCGATTTCAACCGATCACAACAACAAGAATAAAGAACAAAGATGCAAAGAATCAAAGACGTCACAAGCCATGAGCGCCAAAGAAGTTCAAGACGTCAAACGACCTAAGCAAGACAACAATGATGACCAACCCTTGGGGAGATTGTTAGGAAAATGTTTTAATTATCAAGTGTAGGTCATTTCATTTGTAATAGGTCGTTAATAAATATGGTTTATAAATGTTTGTAATTGATTTCACACTCATGTAGTAAGCCCATGAGTCGTGATGAAGGTTCTTCTAGAACCAAGGGAAACACCCTACTTATGTAAACACTATAAATACCCCTCCCTAGAAGGAGAGGGTTGTTAGTTCTAATTGCAATTATCATTTTCATTAATCCTTCATTAGTTCCTTCCACTTTCTCTCTAAAACTTTCTCTCTAAAACTTTCTCTCTAGAAATACATAGTGATGTGATAGAATGGTGATCTAACATGATTACATGTTCTTGTTTGATACGATAAGTTGATTTGACATTATCTTAGTGTTTGATAACTAGTCAAATGTATAAACCTTAGTATGGTTTTATCTTCATAATGCTTGTATTCATGTTTCATGCTACTAAACGTTTAAACCTAAAATTTATTTGCATGATTCTTACTTTTGAATTATTTTTAGCATGATTAACATGTTAACTATGAACTCATAATATGCCATTTTGATACGTGATAATTTTGATATGATATATTTGTGTTTGAAAGCTATTAGTTGGCATTCATTACATCTATGTGTAGTACGATCCAAATGATACATGCTCCAAATTGTTATGTCTTAAACATGGCTTGCATGAATCTTTCATTTTGTTTCTTTTGCTTCTTGTCACACTATTTGTTTGCTACGTGTGCACATATAATCTGTCAAAGTGCTTTTGGTATGACAAACTTTTAGAATCCTTTTTTTTCTTACAAATTAATCACATAGATTATTGTATATCCAAGTATGCTTAAGTGTCTAAGTCTAACGACAAAACAATCTCATAATGAAATGTCTTGAATAAAATCGTATTCTTGCATAATATGATTGTTTTGATGCTATCTTGTGTGGTGATTTCTTGTCTACTAAGTGCAATGTGTTGTTTTTGCTTATATAATATGTTATCATTTGATTTCTATCATGTTAACATCTTTTATCACTCACAAATTTGTTTTGTAGGTTGATAACAAATTATTTGTTATCTCACTTGGTTCTAACTTTTATATGCTTATTTTGCATAATCCCCTTTATTGCTACATAGATTAGTACTATGCTTTATGGGATCCCTACAATGCATATAGTTTAAAAGCATATAGAATTAAGTTCTAGAGGTTGGCTTTGCATTTTGTATTTCAACCAACCTCTTTGCAAATCTCATTTTGCTTCCGCTTTTCAAAATCACCTCCATCATTATTTAGTTATAACAATACTCTAATCCTCTTCACTTCCTATTAGGAAACCACATGCCTCATCATACGATCATCCCATATTAATCGAGAAGAGGTACGTGACTTTAAGGATGAAGTTCATTGTATTCTAACCATCATCCAGAAAAACATCACTAAGCTCATCTCTTTCGTTAACTCGAAAAACCTCCTAAACACTTTGTTGTCATTCCTTATTTGATACATTACACATTATGTTGGATGTCCACCAATTAAGGGGAAGAGAAATCCATTCACATAATTGTCTTTTGTCAAATTTTATGTCTCTTAGACTCTAAAATACCAACACATAGGCAAACACCACTTAGCTAAAATCGGTTCACGAAACCACAACTAGTTCAACCTTTTAACCTTATATCACAAGTTTGCACCAATACCTCATCAAGTGAAAAACACATCATGTGTTTTACAAACTTCTTCATCTCCACAATCAACGAATCTAGGATTTTCCTTAAACTAGCACCTTACAACTTCACTATCTAGAACACCATCATAGGATCTTATCCTTTTCGCTTGAAATATATCATGCATGTCATTGTCGCAAACGATATATTAATCAAACGACCATTTCCAACACGTTGGTCCATCCAACTCTCACTTATATGATGTCATTCTCATCCTCATATAGGTACTCATTATTCTTATTAGTATTTTCCATATTGTCTTCACTTCTTTTCAAAGTGATAATCATCCATGTCGGTCAAAACCATGTTAATACTACCTTTCCCATTGTCACCTAGAATAGGTCATTTTTATAATTCGTGTCAATCAATGAACGAATTTATCTTTATGCTATCACTTTTATATATTCTTAGATAGAACGCATTATTGATTATTCTTGGGTTGAAGCATATGAGAACTTGCTCATAACAATAGGTTGTTAGCATCAATAAATCATTCAAATCATAACCCTTATGCATCATTGAAATGCAATGTCCATTCATAGTTTTTTTCCTCTTAGCTTTGGTCACTTGACATGACGAAAGGATTGCATGAACCCATATTTTTATACATACGAGTTTCTAACTCCTTAATAGCTTCCTACCTAATCACCACCACCTTCCATCACCACTTTCACTAATCATCACCACCATGGATTAGCGAAAACTTGCTTTTGTAAATTTTGAGTCATCTACCATCACCACATGAATCCTACTAGTAAACCGACACCAACACTAGCACCACTAGTGGCACACCGATGGAAGACTTCATATCTTCTTTCTAGGAACTATTTTGTAGGCTTTTATCATATTATATTCTCACTTTTCTTATGATTGTAATTAGGAGACTACACTTCATGAGATCTTTGATTATATCATTTATCACATATAGACATCTTATTTTTCTTTGTGAAAAGATGAAATATATTGCACTAATGTTTTTTTTGTAGGTTCATCATCATATACACTCGATTGTATATAACTTACTCATCTAAGGATGAAGTTTGCATCAATTATTTTTCTTATTTTAGGTGCTTCTTGGCACCCTAGAACAAGGAGGAATATCCTTTAAGCACTCATATTGCATTGTCTATACACTTGGTTGTATATGACATATTTGTCTAAAGACAAAGCCTCTATTATACTAATATTTATTTTGAAGGTTCATCTTGACGCCTAGAGCAAGGGAGCTTCGTCAAGAATTTATGAATGCATCTTATACACACTTTGTTGTATAACACTTACTCGCCCAAAGGACGAATACGCTTTTGCACTAATATTTATTTTGTAGGTTTTAATCATACCCCGACGCCTCAAACAAGGGGAGCAACCGTCAAGGGGAGCATGCACGATTTAGCATCATTCTCACTTTTCAACAAGCATTTGTGCTTCGATAAAAGTGGAGAAAATAGGCTAACATTGCTATGCATTTTTCTTTTTCATATATTTCTCATAATTTTGTTGCATAAAACTAACCTTGTCAGTAGGTTAAGCCTCTTTATTTGATCCATGGATCCCCTACCAAATAAGGGACGGATTAAAGTGGACGATTTAAATTCACCGGGATGATGCAAGCTCGCTTTTGGGAGAGATATAAAGTTAAACTCAGGACACGCCCTTTTGTTTCGACAAAGGGGAGAAGAGTGTAAATGGAGAAGGTAATGTAAAGGTAGTAAGGATACAAGGATACAAGTAACCTTTACATTTTACTTTCTATTACGTTTACATATCTTTGTCATCATCAAAAGGAGAGATTGTTAGTGCAAATATTACGATATTTAATCTATACGGTCTCGTTTGTTTTGATTGATGACAAACATGTAACTTGTAATACATAACGTAAAATGTACAAGTTACTTGTAATCACACTTGTCTCAACATACATTCAACACCTCTCGATGTCTCAAGTCCTTGTATGTTACAACACAGGTTCGTACATGTTTGTTATGTGGCATTATGATCAAACCCATTAACAAATCATTTAGAATGTTTAAAATACATTTAGAGTTACTAAGTATTTTAATAGGTTAACCATTCTATTTCGAACCTCATTTTACATTTTGCATTCACAAGTATTTCAAAAGGTAACTAGACATTTTATTAACTAGTTACATAAAACATTTTACAAGTTTACCTTGATAAACTTTTAATCTAAAATGGAAATACATGTTACATCATGTCATGCATCATCTTTGAAATCCTCGAAGATCACTTGAATATTTTGGTTAGATTGATACTCAATATATCAAATGTGATCTTAGTAAGATTTGGTAATATCTTGGAAAGATTTGAAGAAAGATTTTTAGACTTTCATCGGCACCCACGGAACCCTTTTGTATAAAGGCGGAACCCTTTAAAGGGCTCCTTGGTCCGTGGACGCTCCTGTCCACTTTTGGCTATAAATAGAAGCCCATTGTTTTCCCATTTCTTCACCACTTGAAAACACACCTTCTCCACCTTCTTGCATACATTTAGATGTATCATTAACAATGTAGTAACATACATTAAACACCCTAATGATCATGATCATAATGCTTCTAACATTCATCTTTGTTGTAAGCATACTCTACATTGATCAACCAAGGAAAGCTTGGAGATCTAGCCATCCCCACTCACCACAAGCTGAAGATCTATCACAACAAGTTTAGGGAACTTGTGATCTTCATCATGAAGGCTTCCTATCAATGGAAGATCATTTAGAAGTAGTTATTCATATCAATTGGACATTTGTGTCATGGATCATTAGTGTAGAACATCATTGCATCATCACAACACTTTCACCAAACTAGATTAGATGGTTTATGTGTTTGTGCCATAAAACACAAGGTTTGTTATGTTGGGCCATAAAACATAGTGGGAGTGGTTGTACCCTTGTAAAAGAACTCGACATCTAGCTTAGTGTCGGAAATATTGTATATGCGACGTTAGGTTGGTTCTACCTCGAACTAGAACCCGGTATTTAGCTTTGTACCGGAAAAAGTGTAGCGACGATTGTAAGGTTTTCTCCACGAGAAGGGAGCTTGTTGATTTAGTGAAGTAACTCTCGAGTTGGGTACTCGGGGAGTGGAGTAGGGCGGAAAGGAGATCCGTGACCGAACCACTATAAATCATCGTGTTCGGTTTGCACTTTCCTTTCTTTATCTCTTTACTTTTATAGTTGCACTATACTATTGCTTGTGATGTGGTTTGATGTTAATGCTTGTGTGACAACATGGTTTACTATGCTTTACATTGGTCACAAACATTAATTGGAACTTTCATCTTATAACAAGCTTCATAAGCGATTTGATACTAAAGATCTAAAGTTTTTAAACGGTAACGTATTCACCCCCTCTACGTTTCCACAAACACCAATGGTTCCCCCAAACAACTTTGGTCCTGACCTCGCTGGCAAACCAGTGAATCAAAAGCAATTTAGAGGAATTGTAGGGTCACTGATGTATCTCAGTGCCTCAAGGCCTGATATTCAATTCTCAGTCTGCTTGATTGCAAGATATCAGTCTGATCCAAGAGAGTCACATCTCATTATTGCAAAACGAATCCTTAGATACCTGAAAGGTACTCCAAATCTTGGAATATACTACCCCAAATGTTCAGGCTTTGATATAAAAGGATATTCAGACTCAAACTATGCAAGCTGTAATATGGATAGAAAAAGTATCTCAAGCTCTTGCCAATTTCTTGGAGGAAAATTAGTGTGTTGGAGCACTAAGAAACAACATTCAGTGGCTATGTCATCACCGGCTTAATATGTAGCGCCACGTGTGTTATGCAAATGTACTAATGTAACCACCGTAAATTTCACCTAGTATTAAACTAATATAATATTCTAACGAAAGAATACATGTCCATTTTCTACGTCCAATTTTTTAAGAAACAATATTCTTTTATTTGATCACAACAACTAGTAATGTGATGAACTCACATCTTTAATAAACATAAACATATTTATATGTAAAACTATAAAGGTTTTCAAATTTTATTTACCACTTTACGATTTTTCGTTAACGCACAATTATTAAACTTTCGATCTAAACGTTAGCCATTTATTAGAGTTTACACGAAGCCTTAATTTATTTTAACTATGATTTTACACAACTAAATCATAATTACTAAAGTACAACATTTTATACCTAGAGTACAAGTCATTAAAGCACGGAACCTAGCTATACTTTAATTTCCGTTACAAGCCCTAATATACAACTCTATGATTTTATGTACATGATATATTTTCAAAATATTAATGTACAAGTCTTTCAAGCACATGTACAAGTATTTAATGCATACAAGCTTAATACTTATATAAATTATATTATAAACCTCAATGTACCTATTTTTAAGCACAAAGTACAACCCTATAATGCACAAGCCTTAAAATATATTTTATATTTTGTAAGTACAACAAAACAATGCTAATGTACAAACAACAAATGCACCAAACTTAAGCCTTTACTTTTATTATTTACATGTAAATTAACCTAAACTATATTTTACCTAAAGTAAATTAGAAACTTAACTATGTAAATACCATTTACACAATAGGTATAACAATGCAAGCCCTAAGTACTACCCTTAATGCCTAACGCCTCTTAATTACCATGGTTAAAATGAACTAAACAAGTTACTACTAAGTTACCTAAGTACTACTTGTAAATGTCCTAACCACAAACTAATTACTTGCACATGAAAGTTACACATCACTCTTTTACCTTGAAGTTTTACCATAGTCAAAGTTTGTGGGTAAAACTCTTGGCTAGAGTTTTACCACACACTTCATGTCTCCTTGCAATCACATGAACCTCCCATGTGTATTGAAACACCTAGCTACCTTTCAAACCATTCAAACCTAAGGCTTTAAATCGAACAAGTATACACACCTTGTGTCCTCTTTATGACCATTTGTAGCTCTTATGGACATCTAGCAAAACACATCACCATGCTCCTTCTATTCTTGGTCAAAATGTGACACATGGTTATGTTACACATATAAATTGAACCATGCAACTTAGCTACAACAATTACCACACAAGACCAAATGGTCCATGAATTTACACATCACCTTGTCCCCTCACTTGCTAGACAAGGTGACATAGCACCTTGTGAATTCATGAACTCCCACCACCTATATAAACGTCCCTTTTCCCCCTTCTAAATTCTCATCCATCACACACATCATACCATACCACCCACACATCACACGCACCATAAGTATTTCTCATATTCACCAATACATTCTAAAAAAATTACACTAAGTAGTGGAAGGAAGAAGTCTTGTTCAAAATTAGAAAGCCAATCTATTCTCATTTCTGGTTCTTGTCAAAATCCCAAGCAAGTAAGTCTATTAAACTCATCTTAGTTCGTTTTAACTTTTAATAACAATTGCATAATGTTAAAAAGGATTTTATAAGGAAAACGTAGCAATTTGAATCACTTAAAACAAGTATACGAGTCAAAAGTTATGGTCTAAACAAGTTACCAAAAAGCTGTTAAAAACTTTCTGTGGACAGAATGCTCGGGCACGCGAAACGAGGCATTTCTGGTCCGTTTCATGAAAAAGTTAAAGCACGAAAGTTGTCCGGAACGACGTTTTCTTCAAAAACTCGGGAGCACGGGTCTAGAAAACACATAACGAGGCCGAATTTAATAAAAATTCCAACAATATTAAGTATATGTTATAAAAACACCTAAACCCCTACTTGCGCCTCATTTATTTACATCATGTCAAAGGTATTAGGGTCAACTAAAGTACCGTTTTAAACACCACCAGGATACTACAAAACTTCCCATAACCCGGTTAAAAAGCCTAGTCGTTATGCTTAAAAGCAGCCCTTCATTTTGGTCAAAAGTCATAAACACCAAAAGCTTTTACAACAAATATGTAGGAAAACATGGGATTTTGATAAATTTGATTAGGAACTATCTTAGAAACATTGGTAATGGGTAAAACAACATTTCACAAGGTCGCATGCAAAGAGATAGAGTTTTATGGTTTGAAAACGAAAATTGCCATTTGGTAATAATAGCTTAAGTACCCTTTTCCGTGATTAATATCTTGCAAGTTAAAAGTTTCAAAGCATGAGGTTTACACCGTTTTAAAGGGCTTTTGCATAGTTGTTAAAGCCCCAATAGCGTCTTTAAAAACACTTATAGTCTATTTTATAATTAACCACAAAGAGGGTGACTCATGGACATTTTCATAAAAGGCCTTGTGTACACTTTTCAAAAATTGAGTCGTGGAGTTATAGGATGATGGGAAATGACTTAAAAGAGTTAATAAACATATTACAACATCTCTAGGTGACCCGTAAAGGTTAATGGGTTAAACCGAAATTTTATTAAAACGCTCGTGGCTAGTGACCATGTTCGTGGACTTGTATCTTTTAATCAAAAGGAACTAGGACATGAGATCTATACCATTTAGAAGAGCTTACTGAGAAAGTGTTTAAAGGGTTAAATGCGATGTAGAAACACTAGCTTCCCTGTAAAATCGCCTCTTTAGCCCGTTATCGCCCAAAACAACAAAAGCACTTAAACCCCTACTTTGGAAAATCATTGCGACAAAACCGTAAGAGCTTAAGACCTCTAGTTTGAACCGTTAGAAAGACCACCGGACAAACTCTTGAAAGAATCAAGAACGTAGTAAAACCTTTAAGGCCTCGCTTTTATTCACTCGCACTTTTGTCCATTTATGCCAAAACAAGTGATTTTCTTATAAAATTTCAAGCATAAAATTGTAATTTTGTAAAATAAAGTTCCTTTGGACTAATAATGTAATTTTGTGAAGTTAGTCATATAAGGGCTGATTTTGTCAATAATCCATAGTTGAGGGTTTAAAGTGTCATTTTGAAAGTACAAGGGTAAAACTATAAATACTTAAAATTGTAAATTATAATATTTTGGAAACATAAATTATTTAACAACTTTGGTTTTGATAAAACTTATTATTAATCATTTGAGTCATAACAATAAGTATGATAAGCATATTTAATTTTTGTAGAGACTTCATGTTATCTACAGAACATTTCCGTCGCATAAACTTGAATACAAATACTAAATACATGATATACTAACTCAGGTCGAGAGTTGGAGCAGTTTGTTCATATTATCTAATTTGTTTTCCATCCAGAATACAATAACACCGAGGTGAGTTCCTAGTCCCACTTTTACATAATTGTTTTCAAAACTTGTGGGGAGATACATGCTACAAAAAACCGAACACAAGTATTTTTCTATGCTATACCTACACCTGATTGCTATTGCTTAAGTTACTTACTATTGCCACTAAAAGTCCCTCATATCATGAACCATTAATCACTTGCGAGTGAACGCGAATATCGTGAATAGATCTATTGGCAGTTGACGCCCCATTTGTGTTAGCCGGATAGGTAACCAAATGCACGTTATTTGAGAATACTAGGAGAATGGAAAACTCCTACTCGAGGGCCTTGTTGCTCACATCATCTCTATGATGTCAGTAACTTACATCATTAGTTCATTACTATGATGCCGCATCGCTAAGGTTTGCGCTCATGAGACTTAAGGCAATATACACTATGTTGCAATGATACAAATGTCGCAACTTGAATATAATGTCGCAATATTATCGATTTTACTATCGCTTATCTTGTGTTCAGCGATTATTATACAAACACTATGGATTCACTCAACCTTTGTGTTGACTTTTAGCATGTTTATCTCGTGTTCATAATTTACGAGGATGGCACGGAAAGGCACGGATACTCAAGAAGGCTATATTATCATTCGATAACTTATTTAATAAACTCAAAACCACGGGACCTCATTTTGTAAACTCGATATTTACATAAATCGAATGATAAATCTTTTAAAATGACACAATTAGAATTCGTTTTCTATTATTATAACTGTTGAGCCATGAAGTAACACCCAACTTGAATTCCGCTGCGTATCACGAAATTGGGGGTGTTACAGATTGGTATCAGAGCCGCAGTTATAGAGAAACGGGTCTAGTTGAGGTCCGAACTATAACTATTTTTACGAATAAAACATTTTATAGCCTTTTCGCTCTCCGTGCCTTCCATCCTCCAGGTAATTATGTGACTTCTAGACAGTTTATGCTACACAAATACTTTAGTATACTGATATATACTTCTGATCACTTTATACAAAATAAACATGCCTGCATGTGTCTATTCTAAGGCATTATGACTTAATCACATTTCCCGAGCATGTGCCTACTTTTATATTTTTCAAATTTATAAAACTTCTCAAGACATTCTAACCAATTACAATGGTCTCTCCTACTTATCTTATTTACACTAAATATATATACTCACCAACTATTTTGAGTATTATGATAACTTTCCTTGATTTTTTTACTTCCATCTCTAAATGATGAGTGAAAACACTCTTTCTCAGACTCGAAAACACCCAAAGCTCCTTGTAACTCATCAGTTAAGTACGAATGTTAAATCAGAAATTCTTAAGTAGGATGACTTACAATGTCTTTATTTAAATGGATTGGGACGCCTTTTTAATTAAATAAAGAAATTGTAAATCGCCGAACCATAAGTTTATATTCCTTTATTTACATTGTTTGGGACGCCTCTCTATGTAAATGATGGATTATAAATAAGTGGGCTTATTTGTATCTGAAACGACATGAGTATGAACTCAAGGATTACAAACTGATTCATAATCAACAAAAGCTGAAGTTCAGCAACTTTCTCTACACCCATCAAATTCTCATCCAGTTTTCAACGCAATTATCAAAAACTAACAATCTTCATTCAAAATAAAATTTTCTTAAGTTTATATAAAGTTAGGAATAATGTTATTCACATGTAAGAACAATAAATTCTAAGCTTTCAAGTGAAACCACATTTCATCCTCATTACTTCAACATTTAACATGGATCGAATCTCGGACGAGATTCAATTTAAGGGTGAGACTATAACCACCGGTAAATTTCACCTAGTATTAAACTAATATAATATTCTAACGAAAGAATACATGTCCATTTTCTACGTCCAATTTTTTTAAGAAACAATATTCTTTTATTTGATCACAAAACTAGCCGATGTGATGAACTACATCTTTAATAAACATAAACATATTTATATGTAAAACTATAAAGGTTTTCAAATTTTATTTACCACTTTACGATTTTTCGTTAACGTACAATTATTAAACTTTCGATCTAAACGTTAGCCATTTATTAGAGTTTTCACGAAGCCTTAATTTATTTTAACTATGATTTTACACAACTAAATCATAATTACTAAAGTACAACATTTTATACCTAGAGTACAAGTCATTAAAGCATGGAACCTAGCTATACTTTAATTTCGTTACAAGCCCTAATATACAACTCTATGATTTTATGTACATGATATATTTTCAAAATATTAATGTACAAGTCTTTCAAGCATGGGTACAAGTCTTTAATGCATACAAGCTTAATACTTATATAAATTATATTATAAACCTCAATGTACCTATTTTTAAGCACAAAGTACAACCCTATAATGCACAAGCCTTAAAAATATATTTTATTTTTGTAAGTACAACAAAACAATGCTAATGTACAAACAACAAATGCACCAAACTTAAGCCTTTACTTTTATTATTTACATGTAAATTAACCTAAACTATATTTTACCTAAAGTAAATTAGAAACTTAACTATGTAAATACCATTTACACAATAGGTATAACAATGCAAGCCCTAAGTACTACCCTTAATGCCTAACGCCCTCTTAATTACCATGGTTAAAATGAACTAAACAAGTTACTACTAAGTTACCTAAGTACTACTTGTAAATGTCATAACCACAAACTAATTACTTGCACATGAAAGTTACACATCACTCTTTTACCTTGAAGTTTTACCATAGTCAAAGTTTGTGGGTAAAACTCTTGGCTAGAGTTTTACCACACACTTCATGTCTCCTTGCAATCACATGAACCTCCCATGTGTATTGAAACACCTAGCTACCTTTCAAACCATTCGAAACCTAAGGCTTTAAATCGAACAAGTATACACACCTTGTGTCCTCTTTATGACCATTTGTAGCTCTTATGGACATCTAGCAAAACACATCACCATGCTCCTTCTATTCTTGGTCAAAAATGTGACACATGGTTATGTTACACATATAAATTGAACCATGCAACTTAGCTACAACAATTACCACACAAGACCAAATGGTCCATGAATTTACACATCACCTTGTCCCCTCATTTGCTAGACAAGGTGACATAGCACCTGTGAATTCATGAACTCCCACCACCTATATAAACGTCCCTTTTCCCCTTCTAAATTCTCATCCATCACACACATCATACCATACCACCCACACATCACACGCACCATGAGTATTTCTCATATTCACCAATACATTTTAAAAAAATTACACTAAGTAGTGGAAGGAAGAAGTCTTGTTCAAAATTAGAAAGCCAATCTATTCTCATTTCTGGTTCTTGTCAAAATCCCAAGCAAGTAAGTCTATTAAACTCATCTTAGTTCGTTTTAACTTTTAATAACAATTGCATAATGTTAAAAAGGATTTTATAAGGAAAATGTAGCAATTTGAATCACTTAAAACAAGTATACGAGTCAAAAGTTATGGTCTAAACAAGTTACCAAAAAGCTGTTAAAAACTTTCTGTGGACAGAATGCTCGGGCACGCGAAACGAGGCATTTCTGGTCCGTTTCATGAAAAAGTTAAAGCACGAAAGTTGTCCGGAACGACGTTTTCTTCAAAAACTCGGGAGCACGGGTCTAGAAAACGCATAACGAGGCCAGAATTTAATAAAAATTCCAACAGCTGTTAAGTATATGTTATAAAAACAGCCTAAACCCCCTACTTGCGCCTCATTTATTTACATCATGTCAAAGGTATTAGGGTCAACTAAAGTACCGTTTTAAACACCACCTGGGATACTACAAAACTTCCCCATAACCCGGTTAAAAATCCTAGTCGTTATGCTTAAAAGCAGCCCTTCATTTTGGTCAAAAGTCATAAACACCAAAAAGCTTTTTACAACAAATATGTGGGAAAACATGGGATTTTTGATAAATTTGATTAGGAACTATCTTAGAAACATTGGTAATGGGTAAAACAACATTTCACAAGGTCGCATGCAAAAGAGATAGAGTTTTATGGTTTGAAAACGAAAATTGCCATTTGGTAATAATAGCTTAAGTACCCCTTTTCCGTGATTAATATCTTGCAAGTTAAAAAGTTTCAAAGCATGAGGTTTACACCGTTTTAAAGGGCTTGCTGCATAGTTGTTAAAGCCCCAATAGCGTCTTTAAAAACACTTATAGTCTATTTTATAATTAACCACAAAGAGGGTGACTCGCGGACATTTTCATAAAAAGGCCTTGTGTACACTTTTCAAAAATTGAGTCGTGGAGTTATAGGATGATGGGAAATGACTTAAAAGAGTTAATAAACATATTACAACATCTCTAGGTGACCCCGTAAAGGTTAATGGGTTAAAACTAAAATTTTCTTAAAACGCGTCGTGGCCTAGTGACCATGTTCGTGGACTTGTATCTTTTAATCAAAAGGAACTAGGACATGAGATCTATACCATTTAGAAGAGCTTACTGAGAAAGTGTTTAAAGGGTTAAATGCGATGTAGAAACACTAGCTTCCTCATGTAAAATCGCCTCTTTAGCCCCGTTATCGCCCAAAAACAACAAAAAGCACATAAACCCCTACTTTGGAAAAATCATTGCGACAAAACCGTAAGAGCTTAAGACCTCTAGTTTGAACCATTAGAAAGACCACCGGACAAACTCTTGAAAGGATCAAGAACGTAGTAAAACCTTTTAAGGCCTCGCTTTTATTCACTCGCACTTTTATCCATTTATGCCAAAACAAGTGAATTTTCTTATAAAATTTCAAGCATAAAAATTGTAATTTTGTAAAATAAAGTTCCTTTGGACTAATAATGTAATTTTGTGAAGTTAGTCATATAAGGGCTGATTTTGTCAATAATCCATAGTTGAGGGTTTAAAGTGTCATTTTGAAAGTACAAGGGTAAAACTATAAATACTTAAAATTGTAAATTATAATATTTTGGAAACATAAATTATTTAACAACTTTGGTTTTGATAAAACTTATTATTAATCATTTGAGTCATAACAATAAGTATGATAAGCATATTTAGTTTTTGTAGAGACTTCATGTTATCTACAGAACATTTCCGTCGCATAAACTTGAATACAAATACTAAATACATGATATACTAACTCAGGTCGAGAGTTGGAGCAGTTTGTTCATATTATCTAATTTTTTTCCATCCGAATACAATAACACCGAAGGTGAGTTCATAGTCCCACTTTTACATAATTGTTTTCAAAACTTGTGGGAGATACATGCTACAAAACCGAACACAAGTATTTTTCTATGCTATACCTACCCGATTGATATTGCTTAAGTTACTTACTATTGCCACTAAAAGTCCCTCATATCATGAACCATTAATCACTTGCGAGTGAACGCGAATATCGTGAATAGATCTATTGGCGGTTGACGCCCATTTGTGTTAGCCGGATAGGTAACCAAATGCACGTTATTGAGAATACTAGGAGAATGGAAAACTCCTACTGAGGGCCTTGTTGCTCACATCATCTCTATGATGTCCGTAACTTACATCATTAGTTCATTACTATGATGCCGCATCGTTAAGGTTTGCGTGTCATGAGACTTAAGGCAATATACACTATGTTGCCGCGAATATCTTATCGCAATATTTCGATTTTACTATCGCTTATCTTGTGTTCAAGCGATTATTATACAAACACTATGGATTCACTCAACCTTTGTGTTGACTTTTTAGCATGTTTATCTCGGGTTCATAATTTACGAGGATGGCATGGAAGGGCACGGATACTCAAGAAGGCTATATTATCATTCGATAACTTATTTAATAAACTCAGAAACCACTGGGACCTCATTTTGTAAACTCGATATTTATATAAATCGAATGATAAATCTTTTAAAATAATACAATTAGAGTTCATTTTCTATTATTATAACTGTTGAGCCATGAAGTAACACCCAACTTGAATTCGCTGCGTATCACGAAATTGGGGTGTTACAGATTGGTATCGAGTGCGATTATAGAGAAACGGATCTAGTTGAGGTCCGAACTATAACTATTTTACAAAGAAAACATTTTATAGCCTTTCGCTCTCCGTGCCTTCCATCCTCCAGGTAATTATGTGACTTCTAGACAGTTTATGCTACACAAAACACTTTAGTATACCGATATATACTGATCACTTTATACAAAATAAACATACTTGCATGAGTCTATTCTAAGGCGATGACTTAATCACATTTCCCGAGCATGTACCTACTTTTATATTTTTCAAATTTATGAAACCTTCTTAAGACATTGTAACCAATTACAATGGTCTCTCCTACTTATCTTATTTACACTAAACATATATACTCACCAACTATTTTGGCAACTTTCCTTGATATTCTTACTTCCATCCCTAAATGATGAGTGAAAACACTCTTTCTGTACTCCGAAAACACCCAAAGCTCCTTGTAACTCATCAGTTAAGTACGAATGTTAAATCAGAAATTCTTAAGTAGGATGACTTACAATGTCTTTATTTAAATGGATTGGGACGCCTTTTTATTTAAATAAAGAAATTGTAAATCGCCGAACCATAAGTTTATATTCCTTTATTTACATTGTTTGGGACGCCTCTCTATGTAAATGATGGATTATAAATAAGTGGGCTTATTTGTATCTGAAACGACATGAGTATGAACTCAAGGATTACAAACTGATCCATAATCTACAAAAGCTGAAGTTCAGCAACTTTCTCTACACCCATCAAATTCTCATCCAGTTTTCAACGCAATTATCAAAAACTAACAATCTTCATTCAAAATAATTTTTTTTTTTTTTAGTTTATATAAACTTCGGAATAATGTTATTCACATGTAAGAACAATAAATTCTAAGCTTTCACAAGTGAAACCACATTTCATCTTCAAATAAAATGGCAAAAACTCAAAGCATCATGCACCACAGTGGGTAGGAGGTCTAGAAAATGTTGTATTTCAACCAAACAATGTTATACGCAATTTTGAATACCCTAATGATATCTCAGGCTATAATGAATCATGAAGTTTTTATATAACTGCCCACTGAAAACGACCTTTGTAAAATCACCCTCTATTTTGTACCAAAACTACCTCCGAGAGTTTTGGGCAACTGTTGTGGCCTTTGACCCGACACCCACTACTGATGAAAACAAACCAAGACCCCTTAGGGAGTTTCTCATCAAATTTTCAGTCTTAAATGAGGAGAAACAACTCACCTTGGATTTCAAAACTTTTTGCTCATCGACTGGGCTTGATTATAACAATGGTAATTATGTTCAACACCCTGACCCAGCTGTGGTGAAAGCTGAGTTAGCAAAAATCTATTTTGATCAAAAATCATTGGACAAGGCCCCTGTCAACAAAAGCTCTTTTCCTGTGGCTTGAAAGATCCTGTTTACTTTTGTGATTCAGGTTCTCGGCGGGAACCACTCATCCACTGAACAGATAAATTCTATTTAGTTTATGATGGCATATTACTTAATGGCAGGGACCACTGTCGACATAGGAGAGATCATTTACAGTGATCTCGTAACCAAGCTCCAGAGCAAGTCTAGGGTGAAATACTATTCATACCTAGATTTGTATCTTGTGCTTTACAAGAGTTACTAGGATGCAATTACAGTCAGGACTTTAATTTTGGCGCTTTATCTGCCATCCTGAGTGCTTCAAACTTTACAAAGGTCCCATCCTTAGTCCCTGAAATTATGAAAGAAAAAATACAATAAAATATAATTAGTACCCTCATTTGCCACATGTGCATATGAGATTTTTTTATAAAATTTGTGTGAGCTTAACATTAATATTTTAAGGGATAATCAAACTTTTAAGTTTTTTTTTCGTATAAGCCACCTATTTTTTAAAGTAATTTATAGGCCACCAAATTATGTATTTACAGTCGTTTACACCAACTCCGGTCAAATTTAATCATGATAATTATCAAATGGCAAGAATGAACCTAACTTAAACATGTTAAACTAATAAAAATAAAAAACCAGTCACGAAATTTCAATTTAATCCTGCTAAAGTGCTTAATAATATAAATTCACACTTAAATTAAGTGTATAATCGGTATTTCACATCAAACTTTGCATTCGTCTTACTTGGATAAGTTAGCGGTTGATTTCTTATGTATTTTTTAATAGTTCTCGGGCATAAAATTGGTCGGAATTTGTGTAAACAAAAACAAACATATAATTAGACAGCTGAGTTTGGATCAAATGAGAAATAAATTTAAAATGAGAAGAATGAGAATTAATCACAACCACACATTTGAGATGCACATACAAAACAAGATGCATTTCCCATTAATTTCACTATTACTATTTAAAACATGTGGCTAAAAATATTTTTTATTCTTCTTATTTTGTTTTATCTTCTCACTGAATCATTTCTTTTAAACAACTTATAAGTTGATTTCAATAAATGAGTGACATATATGTTAAAAGTTAAAAACTTGGATGACCTTCATGTAAATTATCCCATTCTTTTTTTTTAACAAATTTACTTTGTTATTTACCAAATAAAATTTCCTCATAATAATACATCATGGTGCGGTGGGAGTAAACACCGTGGATACCCAATCCAGAGAGTGATTGGAAGCCAGATAAAGATATTAAAAAATAATAACAAAAAGAGGAAAGAAAAAGATATGCACAATGGTCATAAAAAATCTAAAAATATCTAAATCAGTACTTTCCTTTGCCTTTGCACTTTTCTTTCCCAAACAAGACACTTTCTACATTAAACTATTCTCTCTCCAAAATATCTTCTACACTTTTCTCTAATCTATAATTTTCATCACAAAAATTTCTTCATACAATCAATCAATCAATTTATAAAATAAACTAATTCTATAAAATTCTAACAAACTTTTATGGATGAAGAAGTTAGACTTACCGACTTTGATGACGTCATCAACGTTGACAACGACGACCGTGTATCGGAGTGGGAGTTAGGTTTACCTAACGTCGACGACTTAACCCCGTTATCACAGTCGTTGATGTCAGCTGAAATGTTGACGGCGTTCAGTATCACGCCGGAACCCTACCGGAATATGACCGACGTTAACCGTGCTTCTCAAAACACGTTTTCTGATCTTCGTAGTCAACCAGATCTTATGAAATTAGATAAAGTTAACGGTAATTGTAACGTTGACGGTGAGGTTAACGGTGACGGAGACGGTGAGGGGGAGGGAGAAGGTGAAGGTGATGTTGATGACGTGGCAGGTAGGGTAGCGAAGAGGCAGAGGCTAGTGTGGACGCCTCAGCTGCATAAGAGATTTGTGGAAGTGGTTGCGCATTTAGGCGTGACGAAGGCGGTACCGAAAACTATTATGAATTTGATGAATGTTGAAGGATTAAGTAGGGAGAATGTTGCGAGTCATTTGCAAAAGTATAGATTGTATTTGAAAAGGATGGGTGGTGGTGGTGGTTCGAATTCGGATAATAATGTGAATTTGAATGACTCGGGGAGTACGGTGCCTATGCCGTATCATCCGCAGATGATGCCTATGCAGCCTTATCAACCGATGGTTCCGAATGGGGGTTATAATGGATGTGAGGGGAGTTCGTATCAGTATAATGGGATGATGCAGCAGAGAGATTGGTCTGGGAATAGCTTTGGGTCGGTTTCGGCTTATCACCATAGAATGACTCCTAATGATAAATAGTTGTGAGCTGATTTGGGGCTTATCGGAGCAAGGAGGGGTGAGCATTTCAGATCTATTTGTATAGATTGAATGGATGTAATATCGATATGTTTGTTTTACAGCTTTGTGGCTTTGTGTACTTAAGTTGTTTATTAGTCTATTTTGTTGGTAATTCGGCTTAACTAAGTCTGTAGGCAGTTTTTTTTTTTTTTTTTTTTTTTTTTTTTTTTAGCTTGAATTATGAAATAGAGTAGAATTGTAGATCTAGAAGATAAAAATTGATATTCGTATTTGGTTGAGTTTCAGTTATTACTAGAATGTTAAAGTGACCAAAATTGATATAAATTAGGTAACAGAATCTTTAACTTAAACACGTAAATCTTTATATTGTATCAGTGTGTGTGGTTCTTAGCTGATGATTTGAATGTCTCGGGATGGTTTGGTGACGTTTTTTGTATTCGATTCTGGATGATATTTGCGTAAAGTTCTTGATGAAGGTTTAGAGCTAATCCACAAGCTTGTCTATATCAATTGTGTCCACATGAACCATGTCGGTTTCCATTGAGTTAGTTCGATATCCATTTGTATGTATGCTTTAATTGGCTTAATATGATCGTGTGTTCTAATTCTTTTGTAGAAGACTTGAACTCATAACCCATGTGCCGTGAAGATCTTAATGTTGTTAGACCAATGACCACTTGGTTATGTAATTAGTGGATTTAGTTCAGTGTTATCACTTCAATGGGACATCTTGATTGTTGTGCTAATGTACTCACTTTGACAAGTTGGTCCTTCGTGCTTTATTCACTCTTTCATTTGTAGATCATTTTGCTTACTCGAAAATCAAGATAGGGATGGGTACATGTTTATCTTATAGTTCATTTCGAAAGCTCTGTCTATGGAATATGTGCCAACGTTACAACTCGCTGTTCCACTTGATGAATTCTTTGTTTAATTGCTACCCCGCATGTCTCATCTGTTATTTCCTTTCTCCAAAAGTCATGTTCACTTTCTTTTGATCCAGTTTCTTGTTCATTTACTATGAAAGTGAATTACTCAGTTTGGGCTGGTAATGTCTGTAACAATACATGGCTTCCACAGCATTAAGATCTTGAAACTGACCTTGATCTTCTTTACTAAGCTAAACCTTTTCCTTTTTCAATTTAACCATTATAAACATGTTTTACAACTAAAACTAGCCATTGAATTAGCAAAATGCATCAAAAGTAATATAGTAGCTTGCAAGAATAAACAAATGCAAATTGATAAAGAAACATCCTAGGTGTCCCTTTTTGTCCATAATTTGATTAGTTATGGAGTGCAGGTCTATATTTGTTTGATTATATATATGAGAGCCGAGCCATGGTTCGTGGGTGTGATACATCAAACTAATTTTACAGCACTTCAAGCAATAACTTTGCTTTTAAGGTTGCATCATGTTTATGTCGCATAATTCTTCGCTAACTCTTTTGCAGGTTTCGTCTGTGATTTGAACAAGTTAAAAGCTTCATGATGGTAACAAGATCATGTACATACAACACAGGGCTTTGATACCCAGAAGACTTGTATTAATCTGTGTCTTTTTGTTAAAAACCTGAAAGAGATGTGAGTTATACCAATTACCAAATGGTGAAAACTCATGGTCGACCAACCCGTAAGTATGGAATTCAAGCCCAGAATCTTTAAATCTCTAGATCTTAAATCTGCCCGTATATGTCTTGGTCCAACATGCAAAGGCTTTTTTTTGTTCTTCTGGTAGGCCAACCTCAACTTGCAGATATATGTCAAAGGTTTGCTCCACAACTTGGTGATGTATGTTTTTGTTGTATTCAGTTGTTTGTTTCCATGTTTCATTAGCAATGACCAATCTTTTTACTTATCCAATTTAATCAACACGATGACAATTAAAAAATAAATAAGTAGGATGTACAAGGATGAAAGAGAAATATATGGAGTTTATCAAGTAGCTCGAAACCAGTTCATTGTAATGCTATAATAAAGGTATAAATGTTTATAACAAATATGGAGTAGAAATTATTATAGGGATTTTTGTGTGTGCATAACATAAGTTCGGCGAGCTTCTCAGCACTTGCCCTTATATTTTTGTTCGAAGTGGTCATATATAAAGTATGTTGGTTCGAACGTGTTAAACATGCCAAAACATCATTCAATGTGTATTGTAATTACCATGATCTCCTTGTGAAGATGGTGAAACATAAAGAGACATTTTAGATGTGAAATGTTTATGTACTTGTATCTTTGTTGAAATTGAAATTGAAATGTACGGAATAATTGACTTATGGATGTTATGCTGTTATACCGAGAATCGCCCCTTTATAGAGACATTCATGAGATGTTAAAATTGAAACACCTTTTTTTCTTCTTATAGACTTTCAGATACGGTTTCCTTTTCATCTAAGTTGACAACCCCCGAGTGTCACCCCTCACATACTATAATTATCAAACAATTATGACTTGTCTAATGGTGAAGGGTCCATGCTCTTTTAGTAAGCATGTTTTTTCACCTTTTTGCTAGCTTGGCTTGAATTCACTATTATATAGACTACAACTCACTATCCAAATGAAAGACGATCGATTATCTACCCAAGAAGATAGAGAGTACCGGCGAGCCCTTCCTTACGTGGCTTACCACGAATGAACTTCTACATGCACCTAAGATCAAATATTTCGAGCCGGCTTCCGTGGAAAATTCAGACCTTTTCATTCTTCCTGGGCTTGCAAGTGACTTACTTCTTTTGGCCGTTAGCCGTCATTTCCTTTCATAGGCGTGCCCACTTCAAAGTTTTTTGCATTAAGCAAGTTCAAACTTAACACATCACACATTTTGTTGTTGATAGTTATAAATCTTTTACCAATTTGATTAATCCGAAGTGGTTCATTTCATGCATGGTTTCTTACCAATCAAATATGAAATACCATATAATTACACACAATAATAAGTAACAAAAGTTTCAACATCTATAATATATTGTCACATAACAACATTTTGAAATACAAGTCGAGTACTTTTGTATGAATAACGACTTATTAGCCAGCTCTATCAATCTATCAATTTGTTGGGTGATTCTATCAAGTTGCAGACTAACTTCATCACTGATCCACTATCTGCAACAACTCATAATGTATACTCGAAATGATTCGTGTCGTTACCTTCCAAAGCCTCCTACATTAGCATCAGTGGCGGAACCAGGAAAAGAGGATATGGGGGGCAATTTTTTTTTTTTTTTTTGACAACGGCAATAAAATGCGGAAGAAAAAATAAGGATCATAATGATAAATCGGGTATTTTACTTTGAAATGATGGATTTATAAAGCTTTAGAGTGTTGAATGTTGGGTTTAAGTATGTGGGTGGGGGGCAATTTGAGTTTTGGGTGGGGGGCATTTTCGAAAAAATGTCAAAATTCAAAGAAATTTACAGTAAAATCTTGACTTTTTCGGCTAGCCATGGAGGGCACTTGCCCCCCATTCTTTATAACTAGATCCGTCCCTGATTAGCATCTATCTCGTTTTGTAAAGTACATGAAACTCACCTGACAATCTCAAGCTAAGATTTTATGTCCTGCTAAACAAAGCCTCCTACTATACCTTATATTCCAACAAAATATTATTAAGACTATATACAAAGCCTGAACATTGCGTCCCTTAGTTGATTGTCGAATTCTCCAAAATATAAAACCATGTACAATAACAAAACACACTTTTGCTTTCCTGAAATCAAATGCAGTAAATCCTTGAAACTTCAAAGTTGAAACTATTTAATCACAACACTCCTATATCAGAAAGAGCCTCTAGCTCGCCCTTTAGCTATTGTAATTCCACCTCCATCCGCAAGAGTGTATCTTAATCTCTTCCTCCTTTTCAAAGTGTAAAGTACAAGCATCACCATCAATATTTTCTTCTTATGCTTCATTAATACATTCAACGATCTCATGGGTTCTTTTTGTACCCACACATAGTTATGTCTGAGAGTACTTACTCCGCTAAGCCTAAGAGGGAATGAGGGATCTACTCCACTACAGGTTCAACAAATATTTTTCATATACGTCCTCCTCACCTTTAGTCCTTTATTTGAGGATCTTCTTCCATTGGATCATCTTCCATTCTTTATTGGTTCGTCATAGTCCATAATGAGTATTTTGGCTCCTTTGTAAAAGCGGGAATACTCCACATTGGACTATCAATCTATTCATATTGGAATGACGACGAACAATGGAGCATCCAATGGAAAGACATCTTCAAAATGAAGTCCACGAGCAAGAAGAGGTAAATAGACAGAAAACGTTGCACCTATAGGGCAGCATACCCCTTACACGTGTGAGAACTTGCCTACATTAGAATACGCAGGAAAAAATGAGGTCATTCAATGCATAGATGGAGAGTTTAATGGGGTCTCTTTGCGGTCATAACAAAGAGCCACCAAAATATACGAGACGGCTCTGACAAGATGAAAGTTCTGCTACATAAGATGAGGGGTGAGCTCGACCCTTAGAGATGCCAATGCCTTGGGTTCCATACACAAACACAAGAGATGGGCAAAGTTGTAAGAGTATATAGCTAACAGAGCGAAATCTTAGAGTAATATTTCATTGTCTCGATCTTACAAAGTCCTCCAACACTTAAAAGGTATGTGAATCATTTGACCCACAATCTGACAGCCCAAGCCCCTTAAGCCCAAGGACCAAATCAATCGATTCCAATTGATATGGTTCGTTGCATGTTGTACACTAGCTTTCCACTATCAGTTCCCGATCCATTTACATAAGAGGTTGATGTTTCATTTTTTGGGTATTTTACACACACAGGGGTGTAAGTAAGAAAATTAGATCAAAAATTTATTTTATGCAAAATTTATTGTTATTTAGGTTTTCTTAATTTACGTGGTTAGAGTTGAAATTGTTTTTGGGGTTTATATTGTGTGAAGGATATAAGCACGGACTATTTCAAGAGTAAGATTTGGTTGAAATCTGATATATAAGATATTCATAGTTGGATGTATATTGGAATGGCCCACAATGGAAATGTCACACCGTGGACATTTGTCGAACTCTGAGTTTCCGTCGTGGTTAATTTATTATCTTTAGACTTGAGATATATAGCACTGTATTGGTGTGTGCTGTCAAAACCGCTATTCGTAACAAGTAGTCATAAAGTTCATTTCGGGCATTACAATGTGCATATAATGAGGTGGATATAGTTGAAAAGATTTGTTCTTCTATTTGATAGGGTTAATACTTTAGTGGCCTCTTGTTGAAATGAACTGATATTTGCGTGCTCGCGCCCAAAATAGAGTTTTATAGATTATTTTGGTAATTACATCATTTCTTGATCAAGAAACTAAGGGTGTGTTTGGTAGGGGTGAGCAAAACAAACCGAAAAAACCGAAACCGAACCGAAAACCAAAAAAGCCAAACCGAAAAAACCGGCCGAAACTAAAAACCGATGGTTCGTTTTTAACTTTTCAAAAACCGAAAAATACGGTTCGGTTTCGGTTTTCGTCCAAAAACCAAACCGCCAAAACCGAACCGAACCGAATCGGTTTTATTATATAATAATATCTAATTAATATAATATGATTAAACAACTAAATAAATCAAATTTATAAATTCATATTTGTTGGGAATTATGTGAAGTAGGATTTACACATCATTATCGCCAAGGATTCTCAAGTAGAAGCGTAATCTGCAAGAAGACATTCTCATCAAGAGTAAAAGCCGTCTTGTGTTTACTGTTGAAGGGTGGAAGTCGACTAGGATCGCACATCTGTTGTATTATTTAAATGCTAACCCATCATTATCTTTGAACGGCCCGAGGTTGGCATGGGTATTATTGTACTGCTCAATATTTGTTTAATGTATTAGTCATTAAATGCATGCTTGCATGTTTAGTCGATTGGGTAGTAATAGATTAGGGTTCCTTGTCTATAAAAGGAACCTCATAGTTTGTAATAGCAAACTCATCTGAAACATAGAGTTTCAGTTAATAAAAAGATCCATAGAGGATCTAAGTGTTCTTAGTTATAACAACTTGTATTTACTTTCCGCTATAGAATACGAGTTTTAGAGACTGTCTATTAGTTTGCTTATGATTACATAGGTAACACTAACGATCCACGAGTGCTAAAGATCTGTCAAGGTCTGAGAGTTTTCAACAAGTGGTATCGAGCCTCGGGAGAGTCTCTACGACATCGAGAACCTTATTTACCTCACCCCATACAACCAAAAACATATTCACCATGTCCGAATCGATGATGAATCGAAGTCACCACCAACAACAACATCAAAACACCACCTCTATGCAAGAACTTAGTCTCTCCAACAAGAATGGCAAGTTTCCTTATCCGAAAAAGGAAGAATATGATCTGGACCATGAAGATGCGAATCGGATCTCCAATATTGATTGGAATGTGGGAGATTGTGAAGAATGGCAACATCAAGAAGACTATCCCGGATCTTGATGGTAAGTTTACCATTGCTCCTCCCAAAACTGGCCAAGAGATTCTAGCGGGCAAAGAGAAACAAAGTAAGAACCATCCTTCTTCAATCTATTCACGAAGATCACTTGGGTGATTTTCACCAAATGGTTGATGCAAAGGACATCCGGATGGCTCGAAAGCAAGGTTTGGTGGAATGAAGAGTCCGTGAGAATGAGGAAGTCCATGATGAGACAACACTTCCAAGAGTTCAATATCTCGAAGAAGAAGGTATCCACAAGGGATACGAAGGTTTCACAAGATTCGAGTCACCAACCGGTGAATGCAAAGCCTCGACAATGATGATTGCAACTCAAAGTTCCTACGATCTTTACCTCCATCATGGTTACATGTAGTATAGCCCTTAAAGCTAAAGTGGGTGGACATGCTCACTTTGATGAGCCGATAACAAACTCGCATCTCTTGAACTCGATGTCGATCTCCCACCGACATCCTCCTCGGTCATTCACCTTTGTTGGGACATCTCACTCCAATATGATGATGCATGCTTCAAGTCCATCTTACTTGCCATCATCATCTTATCGTCCCACTCCATCACATCCTCAAGCTAGAACCGGTAGTATATGGAGGATGTTCTTCATTCATTTGTTGTCGATTATGATACTCAAGAAGATCCGGTATATGAAGATTTTCACCAAGTGGACCCACGAGATGGAGGAGATGAAACCGAAATGGCGGTGGCCATGCTTTCGAGATATCAAGAGGTTGAAGAGAAGGCGGGAAGGAAGTTTGGATTCAAGGAAAGGATCCGGCTCGTTTTGACAGGAGAAAGGTCAAGTGTTTCTCTTGTCACCGGATGGGTCATTTCTCGAGGAATGCAAAGACAGAAGAGTGGAGAGGAGCAACTACACTTCATATCGCCAGAATCGAGAGGAGCTAGCACTTCACACTCTAGTCACCATGGATGAACAGTCAACTGGCCGCGCATGAACTGCTGATCGAGGAAGTCATGACATCGATAAGCTTGGATTGCCGCCGATGCACTTCGGAGGATAGGCATGATCAATTTGCCTTCATGGGACTTTCTCGTGTACACAATCGATATTTGGTTGTAGTGAAAGATACAATGAACTTAAAGAAGCTTATGATACTATGAAACCTAGATACAATGAATGCTATGTTGATAATGAAGCTTATAAACTCTCGTTAAAAACATTAGAAAGACAAAAGGTATGGTTTCAAAAGAATCAGATAGCTTATGAAGAAAAGATTAAGGTGCTTCAATTTGATCTAGAAATTGCTAATATTAACTTAAAACGCACCGAAAAAGAAAAAGATGATGCTAGTGCTGAGAACCTAGAGCTTAAAGAGAAACTAGCTGAGGAAATAGCTAGACATAAACAATGGTTGATATCAGGTGACAATCTAGCTAGAGCACTTTATAGTAGTCGGTCGCTGAACTCGGAATAGGTTTAGGTTTTCAAAAGTATGTAGGATTGGAAGCTAGGCAAGATGGGTGTAAATCTACACCGCAGCTTAGAACATTTTAAAAGGAAGGTGATTTACATGTCGCCCTGGACCTATTAGAGGTGAATTCATGCCCACCGACTTGTCATTGTCGTTGACTTTGATGGATCACACCATCTCTATGGCAAAAGTCAAAAGACTTGCTGCATAACGATGCTTCATCTTATGATTTTGTCTCTTTCTTTGACAAAGGACAATTCATCGGATCAAGGATCTACTTCATTGTGATTCAAGTGATAAGTCGACCTTCCCAAGCCCTCACCGAGCCTACACCCAAGCTCGCACCCAAGACTATCTACAAGCCTTCTAGGATAGTCACGAGGAATCTACTTCCAAGCCTGTTTCCCGAAGACTTGTCTTTTAAATCTTTGAATAATTTGTCCATTAAAACAATTCCTTTAATGTTTCGGTTTAAGTTCTTCTACATGTAATAGAACATCGCTTTGTTGAATAAATCTTCCAAAAGGAAGACTTGTTTTGTTTGTGGAAGTAAACTTCATTTAATTAAGGATTGTGATTTTTATGAGCAAAGATTGGGTGCATGTGCTTCAGCAGAAACCTAGACCGGTGTGGACCAATGTTAAGAAAATTCCACCTTATGTCCCTCAAGCTACTTATATCGACTCTTCTTGGAGGAGGTCACCGATAGATTTTATGTGCAACCCACTAGCCCATACTTTAAACATGGTTATTGGCCGCATATGTTGACTCTATGAATAATAGGAAAGATGTTAGCACCATCGACAAATCTGTCAAAACTTCAGAGTTGTTCTTGGAAGGATAAAGGACCAAAATTTTACCGAAACCCAAGAACAATGGTGGATTTGATAACGCCTAAAATGAACATGTTTTTAGTAGCGTTATTGTCGGCTTTGTGCATGATATTCGCTATATTTACTCATAATCATTGCAAAAGTGCAAAGATGCGATTGTGTATGTATATGTAGCCGTGTATTGCGAATAATGAAGAAATGAAGTTTTTATGCACATTTGGAAGATTCTTAAGGAAGGAAGTTGAGATTGGAAGCTTGTGGACTCAATGATATGGAAGCGTAGTGATTTCAAGCATCTACAAAGAAAGAAAGATCAAGTTTGGCTTTGGAAATCATCAACGAAGCAAAGAATGAAGCGTAAAGGAAAAGTCGCAAAAGTCAAAATGAGCAAAACCCACCGATCGGTCGCAACCCGCAACCGGATCCGCCGGGCGATGGTCAAAGTATTATCGATTCGGTCGGCCTAGAAACCGATCCGGTTTCGCATCGCAGCTACACAATTCGCATTTATTGTTGTCTTAACTCCCATAATCATTGGAGTCCGATCATTTCTTGATATTAACTTGGAGAGAACGTTTTTGGGCGCTAGCAAGTGCTTTGGCTATTTAAAGGACCTAGTACTTGTATACTAAGTGTGACACAACCAAAAGAGTATTAGTTTACACCAAAACTAATACTTACCCTATTATTTCAACCCAAAAGCTTAGTAGTTACGGAAAACGCCCGTAAGCAAGGAAGGAACCATTCTTGTCCATTGTTTCGTAGTTTGAGTTGTGCGGTGATCCTAGGTGATTGAGAGGCGTGGTTGCTACAATCCACGATTTCTAATTCTTGTAATCACAAAAGTTTAGGTATTCTATGAACTTTGTTATGGAAATCTATTCTCTTGAATTGTTTGAATTACCTTGTTATGACTTGTGTTTAGATATGATTGTTTTCATGGAGTAGTTTGTGATATACTTGTGTGTTGGAATGTGATTAATCATAATAGTGTTCTCAAAATGTGATGCATGTATATATGATCTTGTTTAAATGAGTTTGTTGGAAAAATACTAGTCTTGGATTGATTTGTCAATAAAACATGTTTTAAGAAAAAGGACCGAAAGGATTTCTCTTGTGTTTTATTCCAAAAGTGTAGTGACAAACTAGTATGGGGATATGGTGATTGACAACCACCATGTTTTGCTTATTAAAACAAGACTAGGAACATTTTCATCACGAAGGGTCGAAAGATTCGTAAGAACAAATTTAATGAGAACATGTTGCAAACAAATGGAACTTTTATAGGATAATCATTGGGATAAGGACCGAAAGGATTACCTAAATGTTTTTGTTCTTAGAATGATTTTTACAAACAAATACCATGGTTGGGGAATCATTTGCTTATGATTTGTGCATCATACTAAGAGTATACACCAAACCTTTATGAACATTATCTATGGTTGATTATGAGACTACACACAAGTATATATTTATATTCTTGATTCAGATTTTCACTAGAACACTTATTTGAGGAAGCCTTGACAAGCTTTCTTGTTAGAAACTTTTAATAAAATCTATTTCAAAACAAAATCCTTGGGACGATCTCGACTTACCAAACTTTGCTATTATGGACGAGTATACTTGCTCGTATGTGTTAATAGGTTATACGGTTAATTCGTGATTATAAATTTTAAAACTTGCACCAACCGAGCACATCAAGTTTTTGCGCCGCCGGGATTTTTCTGTAATTTTCTTTGAAATTAGTCTGAAAAAAAAAAAAAAAAAGTTTTGTTACAAACTAACCGATTCGGTTGGTTAGCCAACCGAATCCGGTTAGACATTCTGTGAAAATATTTTTGGTTCGAATTTAGTATCTATCTTCTTAGTTTATTGTGTTTTGATTTCTAGAGTAATTTTGTGGTTTAATCATCTCTTAGATTTATTGTTTTTATTTATTTTATTTTCTTTACATTTGTCATTTATTAATCTAGTTTTATTAATATTAATTTTTAATAGTTAATGGTAATGGTTAGGAGTAATTTTATTTTCGTTATAGTTTATTTCATGATAGAATTTATTGGTAGTTTATTTAGTTTTAGTTTTAGTTTTAATTTTGGTTTTAATTAGATTTAATAAGTTATTTAATTATTAGTTTATGAAGAGTTTTATTTAATTAACCGGAGTTAGTACACCTTTATGACACTTAATTTGCATTAATTATTGTTTCTAAAAAAAAAAAAAAAATATTTTTCGATCAAACCGATCGGTCGCAACCCGCAACCCGATCCGGTTCAGATTGCCTAGAATTTTCAACCAACCGATTCGGTTGGTGATCCAACCGAATCCGTTGGAGTTTCTGAGTTGAGTTTTATCATTTTTAGGTTTTGAGTTTTTATTTGAGTTCTTAATTTTGTTAGATGTCTTAGTTGTTTTATTATATGTTTTTATAGTTTGTTCTTGTTTTACTAACTTTAACGCTAATCATTCGGGATTTGTTTTGTTTTGCTTTGTTAAGTTGTCTAGTAACATGGATAGTTTGAGCGGAATCTCGGAATACCTTCGTACTTTGGATGAAATGTTCAAGGATACGAGAAGTTCATTAGAAAAGATTGGAGGAATTTTGGAGGAAAGCAAGAAAGAATTGGGAAGTGACACGGGTGATATGGAAGAAGTATGTGAAAACAAGGTTCAACTACCCAAAAACAAAAGAGTGGTAGTGTTTACACAAGCACCGTCAACGGTGTATGATTCACCGATGATGAGATTTGGAACGCCTTGTGAAGTGGAAGGAGTACGTGCTTGGGATGCACAAATTAATATGGCTTATGGAGAGAATTATATCTTGAAGAGGTTCTTGACGAAATCGGTCATGTTCGTATGGACTATGAAGCATATGGGAGAAAGATGGTGAAAAATCTGAAGGTCAATATTCATGGACATATCTTTGAAACTGATTTTGTTGTTTTAGAAGAAGGAAATGCGGATGAACCTAATGTGTGTTTTGGTCGAGATTTTCTTGTCACGACCAAGTGTCAAGTAGATTTTGGTATGGGAGAAATGCGGATTAATATAACCGAGTTGGAAGAAGGAAAAGGAGTCAACGAGATGCTAGTGGAAGTTTGTGCAAACATGGAAGAGAAAGAGGTTGAAGTGGTTAAAATGGGAAAGCAAACCGAAGAAACCATCATCAAATAAATTAACCCCAACAACAACCTCCACCACCAAAATGATTACACACCATCGTCACCTACCACTACTATCAAACCCTTAACCGAAAACCAAAAGAAGCTATCTTAGAAAATCTAGAACAAAAATTTCTAGAGCTCAATGAAAAGAAACCGTTATTGAAGTTCTCCAAGATTATGTGCTTTACCGAAAGAAGTTGGATGCATTGATGCTAGCGAGGGCTAGGTTGGAAGATAAGAATCTCACGGATGAGGATCGAGATCGAATTTTGTTTAAAGGCATGCCAAGGAAAGAAAAGGATCCGGTAATTTTGTGTTGCCAATCAAAGTAAATGGAACTACACCGTTTATGCTTTAGCCGACACGGGTCGAGTGTTAACGTGATGCCGTATCCATTGTTCAAAACTTTGGGACTAAGTAATCCGCAACCTAATCATTCTAAGCTCACTATGGCGGATAACACTCAAGCAAAGGCAATGGGAGAAGTTAAGAATGTAAGAGTGCAAATTGGCTATCAACCGATTTGGCGATTTTCTTGTCCCGGATATTCCGGTGGACAAGAGTTTACCGCTATTGTTGGGAGGCCATTTTACGAACTTGTGGAGCAATTATAGACATGGGAAGAGGCACCATGACTATTGACGATGGGATTTCGAGGCAAACATACTACCCAAAACCAAGAGGACCAATTTTAGAATGTATGGAAGATTTGGAATGGATGGATGCAAATGATGATTTAACTTGTTTTGAAGTGGGACGTGATGTCCACGGTAATCCAATGTACGGACCTTTAACTCCACCTTATTTCGATATAGAGGACGAAATGGAACGTGCATTCGCGATAGAAGCTTTTATAACCCATTCAAAACATATTGGTTTACAAGAAGTTGACCGACTTTTAGGATCTTTACCGTGCAACTTAAGAATTTGGAGTGGAAACCCAAGGGTTGGGGACTTACAAGAGACAAACCGAGATGGAGCATGGCATGTTAAGTTTGATATATTATGCCCGGACGGACGAAGATTTATGAGAAAATTCAAAACTTTTGAAACGTTCCGTGAGTTGACCGGAAAATTTCAAAGCGAGGATATTCTTAGGCAAGAATATTTTGAGGAATTTTGAGGAAAAGGCAAAGACCGTAATAACAAGCAATCATTTGCTTGAATTTCATGAACTATTTCTTTTGATTTGATGCATTAGGATTTTTGTTTCTTATTTATTTTTCATGTTATGATTGAGGTAATTTGGTTTAATGCATTATGACTATGAGTTTTGAGTTGAGTTTGGATTAGTTCATTTATATGATGAGTTGAGTTTTTTTTAGATTGAATGATTGTTCAAAATTTCATTTGGTGAATGAATGTTGTGTGAATCTTTAGCAGGAATTTTTGAGTAAAAAATGTTGCTTGGAGGGTAAATGCCTAAGTAACATGTTAAACATATAAAAAGCAAAATTTGGCAAAAAGCATACCGAAACGGTTGTGTCCTTGACTGAACCGGTTGCACCAAAGTATAAAAATTTCATTTTTCCAAAACACACACACACACTAATTTTCCAGGTGGGTTTTGCAAAAATTCATCCAAGAGAGCAGATTGAAAGTTGTTTAAGTTGTAGGATAACATCATGGCACCCAAGCAAGTAAGCATTTACATTCAATTAACTCAATTAAGGTTTTATTAGAACATTTGATTCGAATTGAATATTAGGTCACCAATTTGGGGTTTTTGTTATAATTCAATTAAGTGGTAATATTTTAGGATTGAGTGAGTAATTGATATAGGAGTGCATTACAACAAGAGATTGATTGATTGATTCACCATAGAATGGATTTTAGATGATAAGATTTTTCGAATTAGTTGGGTTGTGCTTATGAAATGAGATAAGTTACAATTGGTGATTCATTTTGATGGATGATATGTTTTAAGAGTGATGGATGCTACACTATTAGAACTAATGATTTTAAAATATAGAATGAGTTCTAAGATGTTAGATGTTTGATGATTTGGAAGCAAGATAGAGTAATTCTAGGATGTGGGAATCATTGAGGATGATAGAATGCGATCTAAGAGTGGTTTGAGCGTTAGAAATTCGAGATTATGAGGATTTGAAGGCAAATGCCTTATGTAGTCAAGACAACCGATTCGGTTATGCATTGCAACCGAACGGTTGGTGTCGACAGATGGAAACCGATTCGTTGGTGATCCAACCGAATCCGTTGTGGTTTCGTGTGGATTTTTGTGAAATTTTGAAATGTATCTTAGAGGGTTCTCTAACCTTCTTGTTTGTTCTAACACTCTTATATGGTCTTATTTTTGTGATTTCTACAGAGAATTATTGTAGGGAGCTCGAGTGGGAGGAAATTCCAATTAACCCGCTTGTTACTAAGTTTTGTGAAAGGAACGAAGAAGAAGGTTAAGTATAGTGTGAAGAAGGAAGCAAATGCTAATTTAAAATTCAAAATCTCACCGATGGAGAGAAACATGCTTTTCGAGAAAGATTGTCGGGTTACAACATAGGACATGTTTGGTTCCAAGGGTGATTGATTGGGATTTATTTAACGAATGTGAGTGTGAAGATGAGTTAAGAAGGATGATGCGAACGCCTTATGTATATCCGTGAGATGGAGATTCGCTCAATGATTTGTCATGGGAAAGAGCATTCAGTGTTAATGAAGAAGTCTATCGAGAATGGTGTATGGAATTCTTTTCAACCATGTATTTTGAAAGAAAGGTGGATGTTCGAATTTGATGTCGGAGATTTGTATTTGGTTTAGACTTTGTGGAAGGGATCATGCTTACACATTGCCCCTTTTGGTGTAGCTCTTGGTTTGTATGAGCCACATGAGGTTAATCATCGATTATTTGAAACTCACTTTTCTAGACTTTGAGGTTTGAAAAGATTACCCTAGTATTCCCGCTTATTGGAATCAAGTGGGAGATCCTACTTGTGCTAGGAGGAATGCTTCAACCATCGTGAATCCATTGATGAGGATACTTCACAAGTTGATTGTGACCGCCATTTAATAGATTTGGAAGGTGGACAAATGTCGAAACCGGACTTATGGATTATGAAGTTGTCGGAAGAAACTAAGGACGGTAATGCCATTTGGCGATAGTCGAATATTTGTCTAGAGAGCCCCGGAATCAAGAGCAACAAGAATATTTGTGGAGGACATTTTGTGACAAGATTGGCGAAGAATCTTGGGTATTATGTTGATGAGGAATTGGCTAAGTGTGGAGAGCCAAAGTATAGTGAAACGTGGATCATGAAAGGTTTTGGTAATGCTTTGAACAGAGATTGGGAACCGTAGGGTTATGGATTGAACCAAGACCACAACAAGAACCACCACAACAAAGAAGGGAATATACCAATGGAGAACGTGCAAATGGGTACGCCCAAGAGTTTTGATTCGTGATGGGAGAGTGGAACCAACATCTAGATGAGATTCAATGTAGGGATGTGGAGAGACTCGATGATGTTAAGAAACAACTACATCAATGATTATTCGATGCCTATCTTTCAACACATGGCTCGAGAAGCCAATTATGAGTTGCCACCCTACAATCCACCAAATGTTCCACCATATCCTTTTCCTTACACTCTTATCCCGGACCCTATCCGTATCCATATCCCGGTACGCACCGCTTCTCGATCCAATACCCCATATGGTCGACACCAAGTTGGAGGAACAAGTTATGAAGTTGGAGGATCATCATCGGAGTTGGAGGTAAGAAGAAAAGAGGAGAGTTCGCTCGTAAATCATAGACGAAAACTACGTAACCGAAAGTGATGATGATGAGTTTGATGATGAAGAAGGAGAAGAAATGAGCGAGGATGACGAGTGATTATGGATCATTCGTGAATTATGGTTTCAAAACAATGGTCATGATGTGTTTTAAACTATTTCTATCTTTTGATCGATTTTCTTTAGGATATTTGGCGACTTTGTTTGGTTATTTCTAGTTTTTAGTAGTTTTGTTTTGTTTTGTGCATTTCGTGTTGCGCTTTTGTTTGCAGGATGGATATGTTGGAAGCTTATTGATGGTCAAATATTTCGAGTTGGATAACTCATGTGCTTGCTAATGACCCAATGTGCTTATTGCATATTTTATTCCGTGGTATCTTTTAACTATCTTTTCCCATTTTCTTTACTTTGAAGTTCATTTTCATTACATTGAGGACAATGCAAAACTTAAGTATGGGGAGGGAAGAAAATAGGAAAATGATACGCATTTTTTTTTTTTTTAGATAACTTTTGGATGCAAGTGATTAGAAGAAATTCGCCTTGATGGTCTAATGGTTTTCGCGTTATTGATAATTAAAATACATAATTTGGGATTTCAATGGTAAAATGAGGTTTTGAAAATTTTTAGATTTGAACCAAATTACTGAAGTAATTCATTTTGGATTCGATAGCATTTTCTAGCATGCATAATAGCCTTTTTCCCACATTTTTGTGAGGTTTCTTTTTGTATAAAACACATCTTTTGTTTTATATTTGCTATGAGTGTGCCGGTGATTATGTCGATTCTAGAACTTGTACTAGTTATGCATTACGGTTAAAATCACTTTCGAGTGATCTAAATATTTTCAAGTGATAAGAGGCACCTTAGGTATAACCCAAATGGCCTTCCATTTTTACATCTAATGATATATTAGCTGACCACATCGGTTAGTTAACCACCCACATGGACCCATTTTGTTAGTGCTCATTTTTAGCACTAGATACCCCTAGTTACACCTTCTGAGCCATTCCTTTTCAATTTTGTTAAATCCAAAAATACAAAATATTTTACACCTTTAAACTTTAGCCAACCCTTATCAAGTCTAATGGTTTGTTGCTAGTTGTTTGGAATGATTGGATTGTTTTGATGATTATGAGTTAGCTACACTTTGCCATTCGTGTGTGCCATTCCGACAAAGACGAAGGATGCATACTTTATTTGTATTTTTGTGGTAATGCTTATACGAAGTGTGGGGAGATGTGATATATGAAGAAGGAGAAAAAAAAAAAAAAAAAAAAAAAAAAATATTTTTATAGCCAAGGAGCTATATGAGGGATATTGATTAGCCAATGAGCTAAATTGAGTTATACATATTTATGGAGAATCGATATGAGAAGAGGAGTAATAATCATTTTTCGGGATCGTGGTTTGTATGATGACTAGCACCATGGAGGTTTGGACTTGATTTTATTTTTATTTTAAACCAATTTCATAAACTATCCCATGCCTTATCCATACCTATTATGAACCCTTAGCCTTATCGTTATAACCCGAATAAAAGACCTCTTTGATGAATTTATTTTCTTTGTTTTGATACTTGTACAAGCTTATGGTAAAAGCATTGATCATGACTAGGCATTGAGTGATATACATATACCCACCAATATATGAGTGTTGAGTGAAATCTTAAAGCCATTTGTGAGGTATCCTAGTTATGTTATCTAAAGTGTTTGGTTCATTTTAGAAGATTTTCACATATTATAAGCAAAATAATAATTATCTTTTATTGGTAATTGTTACATTTTCGGAACCATGGTGTTATGGACCATTGAAATCAATCTTTGCAATGTTTGACCTACTCGAGGCTTAGTAGAGCTTAAGTGTGGGGAATTTGATAACGCCTAAAATGAACATGTTTTTAGTAGCGTTATTGTCGGCTTTGTGCATGATATTCGCTATATTTACTCATAATCATGCAAAAGTGCAAAGATGCATATTGTGTATGTATATGTAGCCGTGTATTGCGAATAATGAAGAAATGAAGTTTTTATGCACATTTGGAAGATTCTTAAGGAAGGAAGTTGAGATTGGAAGCTTGTGGACTCAATGATATGGAAGCGTAGTGATTTCAAGCATCTACAAAGAAAGAAAGATCAAGTTTGGCTTTGGAAATCATCAACGAAGCAAAGAATGAAGCGTAAAGGGAAAAGTCGCAAAAGTCAAAATGAGCAAAACCCACCGATCGGTCGCAACCCGCAACCGGATCCGCCAAGCGATGGTCAAAGCTATTATCGATTCGGTCGGCCTAGAAACCGATCCGGTTTCGCATCGCAGCTACACACCGCATTTATTGTTGTCTTAACTCCCATAATCATTGGAGTCCGATCATTTCTTGATATTAACTTGAGAGAACGTTTTTGGGCGCTAAGCAAGTGCTTTGGCTATTTAAAGGACCTAGTACTTGTATACTAAGTGTGACACAACCAAAAGAGTATTAGTTTACACCAAAACTAATACTTACCCTATTATTTCAACCCAAAAGCTTAGTAGTTACTGGAAAACGTCCAGAAGCAAGGAAGGAACCATTCTTGTCCATTGTTTCGGTAGTTTGGAGTTGTGCGGTGATCCTAGGTGATTGGAGGCGCGTGGTTGCTACAATCCACGATTTCTAATTCTTGTAATCACAAAAGTTTAGGTATTCTATGAACTTTGTTATGGAAATCTATTCTCTTGAATTGTTTGAATTACCTTGTTATGACTTGTGTTTAGATATGATTGTTTTCATGGAGTAGTTTGTGATATACTTGTGTGTTGGAATGTGATTAATCATAATAGTGTTCTCAAAATGTGATGCATGTATATATGATCTTGTTTAAATGAGTTTGTTGGAAAATACTAGTCTTGGATTGATTTGTCAATAAAACATGTTTTAAGAAAAAGGACCGAAAGGATTTCTCTTGTGTTTTATTCCAAAAGTGTAGTGACAAACTAGTATGGGGATATGGTGATTGACAACCACCATGTTTTGCTTATTAAAACAAGACTAGGAACATTTTCATCACGAAGGGTCGAAAGATTCGTAAGAACAAATTTAATGAGAACATGTTGCAAACAAATGGAACTTTTATAGGATAATCATTGGGATAAGGACCAAAGGATTACCTAAATGTTTTTGTTCTTAGAATGATTTTTACAAACAAATACCATGGTTGGGGAATCATTTGCTTATGATTTGTGCATCATACTAAGAGTATACACCAAACCTTTATGAACATTATCTATGGTTGATTATGAGACTACACACAAGTATATATTTATATTCTTGATTCAGATTTTCACTAGAACACTTATTTGAGGAAGCCTTGACAAGCTTTCTTGTTAGAAACTTTTAATAAAATCTATTTCAAAACAAAATCCCTTGGGACGATCTCGACTTACCAAACTTTGCTATTATGGACGAGTATACTTGCTCGTATGTGTTAATAGGTTATACGGTTAATTCGTGATTATAAATTTTAAAACTTGCACCAACCGAGCACATCAAGCAGAGGAAGGCTCATTCACAATAGCAAGGGAGGCTCTTTCACTCTCTTTGAAGTTGCTTCCTCATCTGAGTCTTCATAAGGTGATACATAAGAACTTAAGGATGAGTTGTCTTCTCCACCGCCTGGATTGCTTGTCAAATAATTCTTCTTCCACCTCTCAAGACTGCTTATGGAGGATGCATTGTCATTTGATGAAAGAATGATTGGGATGGAACTACTCATGGTTGATTGTGATTAATTTTGGAGCATTTAAGAAACTAGGGTTTGTTATGATTTTTGGGGATCTTTGATGAAGAGTTATGTGTGCATTGGGATCATTTTATAGACGGATTCGAGATTCAATGGGAATTAATGCGAGTGGTTGGCACGGTAACACTCTAGAATATTACCGAAGATATTTTATCTTTGATGGTCTTTCTTGAAGTGTATAACTTGACAGATTGATTCATCTGTTCTCTGTTGCGTTACACTTTTTGGTCAAGTTGAAATACACGTAAGCTACGGTCAACCAAACGATCTAATTCTTTTGACTATAACTTGGGCAACAACTACCACTCCACCATTCACATTCTTCCACTTCAAAACAAACCGATTCCCTCTCCTTCAACCAATAACATTTCATTACGAGCATCATAACCCTAAGATCTCATATCATCACATGGCACTTGAATTTAAGAAGGATCACAACAAAGTTGCTTTTCTGGGAAAAGCTAAAGATGATGAGTTGTATGAACCAATGGTGGAATTCTTAAAAAGGTCCAAGATTTGCTATGTTTAACACATTCTTCGAATGCAATATATGAATCACTAGTTACTCGATTTTGGGCATCCGCCCAAAACGAAGTGAAACAGAGATTGTGGCTACGATTGACGCAAACGAGCATGTGGTTACGGAAGAGATGATAAGGAGGAAGCTTCGCTTGGAAGATGCCGATGGAGTATATCACTCTAATCGGATGGAGGTGCTTCGGGGTGAGAGCGGTTGGCTATCGAGTACGAGGGTGACATTTGGCTAAACAACTTGAAGCGTAGGATTTCAACCTTGACTCCTGAGAGACGAAGAGAACTGGATGCATTGCGTGTTCAGATGCCTGCTGAACACTGGGATGCTCTAACTCAGCAAACTATTTCAAATCCTTCTCTTGCTCAGAGCATCTTGCGAGCAGAATTTGATGGTGAAAATTTTGTGGCTCGGATGATGCGACTTGGAGAACAAAGGAAGCAAGAAGCGGCCCAAAAGGAAAGCACCGACATCGAAAAGAATAAGGCAAGAGAGAGACCTCTTACGTAAGCTCGGAAGAAATATCGATGAGGATTACGGTGAAAAATCAAAGTTGTTTCGTAGGTAACCGTGGACTTACAATGAAGCAAGTCGTGGCATTACACGATGCAAGACTGCTTTTATATATATAATATGATTATGAAGTCTTCTTCTCTGCCTCAACACCATCTTCCAACTTGAAAAGGATTCTTGGAAATGAAGTGGCACCGAAGCCAAAAGACCCAAGTTAGTTGAAACGGTGGAGAACTTTGATGTTGTTCCACCCAAGGTGATTTCTCCATTGTTTCACGAGGCAACTCTTGGTTACTCCTCATCGACAAGGCCTCTTTTGCTGAAACTTTTGTTGTTTCTTATGATACAAAAGAAGAAACTTTGGTTAAAGAAAATATCAAGGTTCCATCTGCTGAACCATCTACCAATTCTCCTGAAGCACCTAATGTACCAGCTCCCACTGTGGCATCTGTTGACTCAAAAGAAGATTCTAAAGTTAAGGAAACTGATATTGCAGGTGTAAAAACTAGAAAGGCTAGAATCTTGCTAGCTGGGATGAACGCCATTCGTGATGGTGCTACTCCTAAGTTCTTATCTACTTCCTCTAGTCCCGCTTAGCAAAACTAATGAAGAGTGCAAGTCGTACCTTCTTGGATATCTATAAGCCTCGGTAGGAGGAAGAAGAGGATGGCCAAAAGAACTCTCTTGGATCTTGAAGTCGATGACGCAACATTCATTATAGAAGGTTCTCTCATCGATTTTCCGAGGGAAATCAAAATGTCTTCAGTCAATTGGACTCGAAGCATGATGAGATGAATGTCATTCATCGAAAGGATAAAACTTCAATGGAATTCACCTTTGAAGGAAATACTCCATTTGGTAGACAGGCGATTTGCTTACTCAGACACTCTCGTTACTGTACCATTATCGCAACATTGCACCACAAGGTTCGGGATGTTCTTACTAGGAGATCTTCAAGTCTGTTTAACTCTCATTCTCCCAATAGTAGAGGACATTCCATTTGGGAGAACTCGCATTTATGGCGAGTTGTGTCCTGGAGACTCTATCCTCTCCCTCGTGTGCATGTGCTTGAGACTAAGGGTGGAATCACGATCGCATGTTTCTTTGAAAGAAAGTATCCATTGCCCAAGAGACTTATGGAAAGGATGCTTTGTCGAAGTTGGAGTTTCCCAGAGCCGGTGGGAAATAAAAAGCTAAATCTTGAACAACTGGTTAGTTTAATCAAGACACAACTTCTGCAAGAACAATCTGCCTCTTCTTCTTCATAATGGTACCATTTTATTTTTCTTGTATTTGTTTTATTGGTTAGTTTTGTATTTCTTGTCTTGTGTGTTGTTCTTAGTTTAAAAAAAAAAAAAAAAAAAAAAAAAAAAAAAAAACTAACTTTCTCTTGCGGTTTGTTATATTTTGATGATGGTTTTAACTCACCGGATATACCTTGTGTATGTCAAAGAGTTAGCTAGTCCAGAGGGTACAACTTTGGTAAAGACACATCAAATCATGATAGTCAGTAATGGTTTGCTCAAAATCATAGGGTGCAACCACCCATGCTTAATTCTTGAGAGTTGTATGGTCATCAATTCACCATGGTCTATTCCTTTTGGAATCCAATAATTGGCTAGCCCACAAGTATATGGCTTGTGGTAAAGGCAATGCACCCATATTTGGTTATCGGTTCACCAATTCTAAGAATTGACTAGTCTGAGCAAGCGGCTACGGTAAAGACAAGTCAAATCCGTTTATATAGTTTCGATTTGCTAATAAATCGGATGGTTATCAATGTACCATAGTTTTGGACTTAAACATTTGGCTACTCCAAAGTAGTGATGGCTATTGGTAAAGAGACATCAAATCCATTATTTTCAATGATTCACCTATCGCAGGAGATAACACACTGGATGTGATGAGAATAGTTTGCAACCGATAAGTATTGATGTACATTATATCATTTGTTTCGCAAAGACTGGAATTTCAAAGCTTGATCATCATAGAGATGAGTTTATTATTGGTTCTTTGCTCTCGATATGTGAAAACAATCCTCTAGTCTTGAAGTCTCAAAGATCTTTCAGGTCGGAAAGCGGAACTTAACCAAGTCAAATTCGGTTTAGGGAGGATTGTTGGGAATTATGTGAAGTAGGATTTCTTTGTCATTCTTTGTGAAGGATTCTCTCAAGTAGAAGCGAATCTAATCAAGAAGACATTCTCTTGAAGAGTAAAAGCCGTCTTGTGTTTCTGTTGAAGGTGGAAGTCGACTAGGATCGACATCTGTTGTATTATTTAAATGCTAACCCATCATTATCTTTGAACGCCCGAGGTTGGCATGGGTATTATTGTACCGCTCAATATTTGTTTAATGTATTAGTCATTAAATGCATGCTTGCATGTTTAGTCGATTAGGTAGTAATAGATTAGGGTTCCTTGTCATAAAAGGAACCTCATAGTTTGTAATAGAAACTCATCCAAAACATAGAGTTTCGTTAATAAAAATATCCATAGAGGATCTAAGTGTTCTTAGTTATAACAACTTGTATTTACTTTCCGCTATAGAATACGAGTTTTAGAGAGGCATCTATTAGTTTGCTTATGATTATATAGGTAACACTAACGATCCACGAGTGCTAAAGATCTGTCAAGGTCTGAGAGTTTTCAACAATATTTATCTTGTGAGTGGATTTATAATATATTTATCTTAATGTTTATATTTATATGTGTGTTTGTAGTGTCACGTGTTTTGTGTGAATATATCAATAAGTATTCGATAATGATTATACTATGTATATGTTCACGTGTATGTGTATGTCGCATTATATATTTGTAATTGTAGAATTATGCAATAAACATTATTATGCTTAAATTAAAAAAAAGTAAAGAAGAATAACTAATTTTGTACGTAAAACAAGTTTGTTGGTATAATTTAGCCATACCCAAATATTAACGGTTAGAAACCGAAAAAACCGAAAAACTGAACCGAAACCGATAACAAACCAAAAAAACCGAACCGCCAAAAACCAAACGGTTTCGGTTTTGGGTTCTACAAAAACCGAACTTTGTGGTTCGGTTCGGTTTAGCAAAAAACCGACCCAAACCGAACCGTGCACACCTAAGTGTTGGCACAAGGAATATTAGTCCATGTCCTTGCCAAGTGGTATTGAACAAAGGGATAACATATTTGTAATAAAAATATCATTAACAAGTATTGATAAGTTCGTTTACGCTGGTGAAACAAACACTCAATAAGAGTGGCGCAGCGTGTAGCACTATTGCTAAAGCGGATGATATCGCTTATATAAGTTTCGAGAGTGTTGTTGTCATGGACAAGTGAGAGTTTGTTGGTATTATATGCATGAAGAAACATACAAACTTATATTTTGGCCATTATTTATGAGATATAAGGGTCACACATATATAGCAAAAGAATATCGAATAATATATATATATATATATATATATATATATATATATATATATATATATATATATATATATATATATATATATATATATATATATATCTACTACATTATAAAACATTTTGTACTTCCTATAAAGGAAGTCTTAAAAGACAAAAAAAAAAATTACTATAAAAGAAAAGTTAGAAAAATAATGTAAAATTTGAAAATTTAAGTCTCATTTAAACAATACAATAACCCCCTTAAATAATGATATATTTTAATTGAATTGTTTATAAGAAAAATTCACTAAACTTATAACCACAAATTTAATGCTAAAATTAAAAAAATAAAAGTGCTAACTATTTATACTATTAATAATTTAGACATTCTATTGAAAAACATATATCTACTACGTTATAAAGTATTTGTATTTGCGCGCTACAAAATAAAAGTGCTAACTATTTACACTATTAATAATTTAGACTTTCTATTGTTGAAAATTAAAAGTGATAACTATTTACATTATTAATAATTTAGTATTTATGCTACAAAAATAGTCATGAGAAGTGCATGCGCACGTGCGTGTCTCTCTCTCTCTCTCTATATATATATATATATATATATATATATATATATATATATATATATATATATATATATGAGGATAGTTTAGCTACAATCTTTGTAGCCAATTGACTACAATCCTTCATAAAAACACACTAGCAATAAATCATGAACCCCGAAAAAAAATCGGGGACCCACACTATATAGCACAAAATTGTAGCCGATTGGCACACAATAAATTATAAGTAATATATTATATATATATATATATATATATATATATATATATATATATATATATATATATATAGAGGATTGGATCATTTAAAAAGTTGATCTCAAGAGAAAAGTGAGAGAAGTGATCTCAACCGTTAGATCACCCCCTCTTCCCCTCCCTTTTTTCACACCAAACTACATGGACCTAATTGTATTTTCTTTCATTCTTAAAGGGAAGCTTTTGTAAATTTGAACATATCATATATAATTCACATTTTTTTTTTCATTTTTTCTTTTTCTTCTTTCTCTAGATCCAGAACCAGAACACTTTTCTCTTAGTTCCAGATTCACGAAGTTCATGAAATCACGACCATGAAGATTCACGAAATCATCTCATCACAAAGTCATATCATGATATCAGATTCAATAAGCTATGTAACAGATTTCGTGTTATCATATTCAATATCATTTCGTCATAATTTATCAAATCGAAGATCAAATTAAGGTATGTAAGCGAATTTGATTATAGATTTATTATTTTACTACTTAAAATCAATTATAAAACTTATATATTGATTGTTGTTGTTTAATCGAGAATGATGTGTTGTTCATATTGAGTTAGTTTTTGTTTTATGTAATTTGATTCGTTAAACACTATCTTAGTTTATAGATGTAACGATTTTCGAGTTTATTGACATCATTCATTGTATATAATAGTTATTTTGAAGCGAAATTGAGAAATAAATACATGAAAAGATGTTTTCAAAGAATGCACACCAAGTGTTTGATAAAATATCGAATGGGATTTTATAGCTGCGATGCACTAATTTTACACTCGATGCCCTAATTCACGTGAATATATTTTAGTTACCTTTGTGATGCCTTATATAATTTAGGCAAGAGGATTTTAGATTTGGATGAAAACACTCGCTAAGGCGATTGTATGAACATCATGTTTGTTGCTGCTATATGTATCAACACGTCAACATACCATGTGCTACGACGTTAGGTTACAGGTTTCAAGTGGAAAGTTGAAAGTTGTTTGTCTGAGTAGCATAAGTCCAATAAGGAAGCATGATATGGAATAGCGTTCTTTGACAAATTTGACCTTTTTCAGCAACTTATTTAAATCAAATATTGACTTAGTTGAAATAGGTTTTCTATTCACACTTGTTCTTGTGCAAGTGCTTGTTAATTAACTGAAAGGTGTTGCCCCAAACATCGTAATTCAATATCATATTTGGTGAAAGTGAATAGTATCTTCACTAATCTTCCTCAGTGAAAAATTACCATGGAGGATCTACCTCACTTGTATGACAAAGCACTAGAAGGACTATGGTAGTTATGTTGTACATTATTTGCTTTTTATGATGATTAGCAAATATTTTAAATGCCCATTCAGTACTAAGCGCACATTTGATGTATGAGTATCGTAAGTCAAATCAAGACACATCGGTAGAGCTTTGTTTGATTTATATACGAAAATCATTCATTTGACCAAATAGGTGCACTAAAGTGACTCAAACAGATGCACTTAAGTTTATCAAACACATGCATTAAGTTCGTCATATATTATCATGTTTCCCTTCGTGAGTAATTGTCGTATTTTATGGATGTTTATTACAAATTGCATATAGTTCTTGATCTTCTACTTGTATGTTTAACGATTATACGGAGTGGATGCTAAAGTGCATAACCAAATACCAAGCGACATGGGCGTTAACACATAAATGTTATCCCGCTTTTGAAACTAGCGCAAAGGCATTGGTTTTGAATAAGTGTAACATGATAAGTAGATGCTACCATTTACATCTTGTGTTGTAAACTCTCTATAGTAAAGAAGATATAAAATCTGTATATTGTATATATTAGTATTGTGTTCTGAAATATGAATTGACTTTAGATTCAAGATTTCATTATAATAAAGCCCATATTCTATATTTGTGGTTTTAATATAAATATGTTTCTTTATCATATTCATTGCTTTGGAATGTTGTTATCAGTTGATGATGTAACAGGTGGTATCTGTAGAGTCTTTCTTTGAAGGCTCGTCAACTTGAATCTTTGCTTGGTCGTTAATCGTGTTTGTCTTATCATTGTTTGGAGCCTGCTCTTCGTCAATTTCATGAACCTAAAAGTATTGCACTTGTTTTGCTTTTATGATACAAACGGATGCACTAATTACATCAAACGAATGGACTAAAGTTCCTCAAATAGATGCACTAAAGTGCCTCAAACAGATCTTGATAAAGTAATATATGAGAATGAACACATCCATTAATGTAAATAGTAAAAACAAATGCTTTGAATGTAATGGAGATGAATGGATAAAGTGTATATTAAAAGAATATATTTATTGTGCGATTGGGAGTAAAAATATCAAACAACAAACATAGTTGAACAAAAATATCAATAAACATACAAATAAGTAGTCATGTTATGAGCAATTAATCTTATTATAAACTTAACTTGTCAATCGAATACAAGAGATGCATTTTGTATTGATGAGTGGCCTTCAATAAGAATACAACGTCTCCTAAGATATAATAAGCTAAACAAAAAGCGAAAATAATATTTTTACAAGCTAAGGAATGACTATCTTCAAATTACGAAACATCCGGAGAAGCCTCTCAATCATTTACCTTTCGGCGCCTATAAAGTTATCACCTTGTAACAAACCATCAACGTTCAACCAAGAACAAATGTCATATTCTCGTGACAAAATCATCTTAGTCATTAAATTCATCCATTCCATGAAGTTGCGGATGGGGAAAGGTCAAATGTTTATTTCTAAATAGAACTGAATTAGTTGAACAATCATTATGAATTGAACAATCATTATGTAATATTCCATCTGATGCCTTATTTTTTTAATACATATGCCCTAAAATGTACACAAATTAGTATATTGCCAAACACCGCTTAATAATCATCATGAAATATTTCATCTGATTGCCTTATTTTTCTAATACATATGCACTAAAAATTGTATATAAATTATTATATTGCCAAGCACCCCAATGTTTACTACATCGCTGGATAATCTTTATGGAATATTAAAAAATTGTAACGTATAATGTTGATGCACTAATGTATAACACAGATGTAATAAGATGTTACCATTTGGCAGTCTTGGTGTGAGTCCACCAATGCCCATTGTTAAAGACTATAACGTGAGCATTATAGTCTTAGTATTCAACTCCCTTCTAATAATGTAATTAAAAAGAAAATAACATGTCAAGATACCTCACGAACATTTGTAACTTGAAGTTGAGCATAAGACAAGTTGATTGAAATCACTTCAAATTTAAAACTCATCAATGGAATCTTTGTGTCCTTACCAGAGTGTATACCTGACACCTCTACACTATTTTCAATCATGTTGTGTAGACCTATGAAAAAATCCTCCTGCATAACGTAAAATAATAATTGTTATCAGAATGTTTCATTTCCATGTTTTCTTTCCTAAGTGTATGCCAATAAATGAATTAAATAGATGAGATGACGAGGCACGGTCAAAATGGCAAACCACGGGCCAAAACAAAGAGCATCAATGTCGCATTATGCATTATATACCTACACAAGTTTTGAAGAAAATTTAGAGCCAAATAAAATCTTGCTGCAACCAAAAATAAAAAAATGAGTAACATAAAGAGAAACTCACGCCAAGACCATAAGATACAATAGTTTCACAAAACTCTTTCATAACATATTGAGACGCGTCAAGAGAAATTACACCAAGCATACAAACAGACACCCAAGTATTTCCAATGACGCACTAAACATACAAATGGATGCCCTGCTATGACAACCAATGCACTAAACATACAAACGGATACACCATAAAAATACACGGATTCCCTAATATCTTTGACGTTGCACTAATCATACTCACTGATGCCTTAATATGTTCATCGATGCACTAAACATACAAGTATATGTTGAAGTATTTCTAGCGATGCACTAAACATACAAATGGATGCCCTACTATGACCAACGATGCACTAAACATACACACTAATACCTTACTATGTCTGATGATGCACTAATCTTACTCACTAATGCAATCATATTCACTGATGCTCTAAGATGTTCAATGATGCAGTAATCATACTTATTGATACCCTAATATATCCATCGATGTACTAAATATACTAATAGATGTTCAAGTATTTCCAAGAATGCACTAAAAATACAAATATATGCTGAAGTATTTCTAGCAACCACAAACACGGATGCACTAATACAATCGATGCCCTAACTTGTAATTGCGATCTTGCAAATATACACACGGATGCCCTCGGATGTCATATATTTCAATATTAAGCTCGTATACTTGAAAATTAGTGCATCACAACTTTAAAATCTTATTCGAGACATTTTATCAAACACGGTGTGCAAGTTTAATAAACACATTTTATATGCATTTTTCATCAAATTTGTTCCAAATCTTGTAGAAAACATGATGATACGTTTATAAACTTTCAACAAAACTTAAAATCATTACATCATAGTTAAAACTTATAGATTATATACAATTAAAGTTACATAACAAATATTAAAAACACGTAATTAAAAACTTACGATTGTCTAAATCTCGGTTCGATTTCAATGTTTTTATGATGTACGAAGGATGTATGCGGATGGTATGGTGTGCGGATCATGTGGCGATGGGTGATGGTGGCTATATGGAGTGGTGGCGATGGAGATGGTTGCGATGGAGATGGTGGCGATGGAGATGATGGTGGCGAAGGAGATGGTGGCGACGTAAGGCGGTGGTGGTGGTGATGGTGAGTGTGTGTTTACACCGTGATGTCTGCTTGAATTGTGAGAAAAAGCGATTCTTTTATTTTAGTTTGTTTTTCATTTGTTTACCCTAAACTTTCTATTGTTTACATAATTTACCCTTTAACTTTTTTCTCATTTTCTCTCTAATTACACTTTTCTCTAGAACCGGACTCTCTCTCTCTCTCTCTATATATATATATATATATATATATATATATATATATATATATATATATATATATATATATATATATATATATATATATATATATATATATATATATGGGATCGGTGAGAAGTAAATTAAAATAAGAAGTTGTGAGAAGTGACCAAAACCACGCATTTGAGATGCAACGACTTGCATTAGATGCATTTCTATTCATATAAATGCAACATCTTGAGTTCCGAAAGTTAATTTGATGAATAGATGGTGAAATTGATTTTCATGATCTCGGCACGTGCAGAGGAACAAAAAATAAGAGAAATTATGAAATGCATCTAATATACGTATATACATCTGATTAAAAGCTAGAAAACATACTATGGTGCGTCATAATGCATCTAGAATTATAGGGATGCATCTAATTTAGATCGGTGCATCTCGGATTTGCGGTTATAGTTCTTTTTATTCCTTTTTATTTGAAGTAATCTTCTTATTTGATCATAACTATATATATATATATATATATATATATATATATATATATATATATATATATATATATATATATATATATATATATATATATATATATATATTTATATATATATACTAGTTTTGAAGCTCGCCCAATAGGCGGGCATGTCTTATAATTATTGTTGTGATAATTAGCTATAGCGAAAGAAGGAGTAATGTCGTAAAGAATTTTTTCCGTAAAAATTATATAACATGTCTAAAAAGTAAAATGTAAAATCTTGAATATGACATATCATATATGAACAAATGTCTTACTCTTACGGAGCAATACTCAACACGTCTGAGGAAAAAAACACTTTGGCCAAAATTACCATGGAAGGACATTGTCACGTGATATACCCATCCTTATATCACGCATATAGCTTACGGTGTTTATTTCTTTTGCCTGGCCTACATAGGTTAAGAAAAGCAAAAAACGCTTTATTTCACATCGTGATAAAATCTCATAAACAATCCACTAATTTTATAGTCAATTATGAAAAATAGTAACATCAAACAAATATAAAAGATCTTTTTACTTTGATCTCTAAGACAATGGAACATACATCAACAACAATCAAGCAATATATAAACCTTGGGGCTGAAATTAATGAAACTTAAAGATTAACTACCTGTAGAAGTAGTGGCATTATATATGGGAAAAGATCGGCCGTTTTGGAATTCAAATCCAACCATGGCAGTGGCATAATCGATCTTCAGCTTCTTTGCAACAGGCGGATCTCACGGAACCCTATGTGAACTGTTCACGGTGGAAGACACTTCTCGGACCACACATCCACTTGCCACGCTCATTACGTATACCATATAAAAACTATGGTCACAATTAGATAAAGGAGGCCAATTAAATCTATATTCGTGAAATAAGAAAACAAAGCGACCTTTGGTACAATCCATTTCGCAGTGGTAAACACAATGGTTCCGTTTGCCACTTACCATAAAGATCAATAGTCCCTCCTGGCCCTGCAGAATTATTTTCATCATCTTCGTCAGCTCCATGAGCTTTCCCTTTGTTGTGTTTTGCAGATCGTTTCAGCACCTTCACTGGAAGTTCATTGAGTTTTAATTGTAACCCTTCTAGTAACCATCTCTCTTTGTTGTGACCAATTGATCATAGTGTTTCTCAGTAATGGTATATACTTTTGTTGCAAAATGCATTCTAATTTCAGCTTCTTGGACAGGATTTGCAACACCACTATAACATGACCTCAACAGCAAACAAACGAATCTGCCGAGACAGATGCAACTTGAAGATGCACTATTCCTATTTTCAAATAATACCACAACTAAACGTAGTTGTTGTAATGGAATATTTAAGCTTCCAAAATTTTGTGACATTCTTTGTTGTACTTTCATGATACCATTTCAGTGAATCTCCTATCCAGGTGTTCAATAAAAAAGAAACATTAACAATTCTCAACCTATGCAAATTCTATAGTTTCAACTATCGTTATTTTGTTGGAGAAACTGAAGGTCTTTCATTTGAAGCTGCACGGCTTCTTTGGATAACAATTTAGGCTCTGGATACCTTTCTTCTTCACCTCCTTCGGCAACTCTTTTAGCTTTTTCTTTAATAATGTTAGCTATATCAGATTCCTTAATGAGAAGGAAGCGACTTGGAGCATGATGTTTAATGTTCTTTCGTCTTCTTCTTCAATAGGATCTCTTCCAAAACAACAAACATATAAAGCATCAAGTGCTTTTCAACTCTTGCTTCCATTGGAATGGTTGGCGTGGGGTACGTTTAGTTTCGCTCTTTTCTGTAATTTCGTAACAATAATGTTAGAATACATCAATGTAGTATGTTAGTATGTGAATGAAAATCAAACATCAAAAAAACCAACCTCTCTGGCTACATTCATCATAGCAATGAAAGTTTCCTCTTCAAATTCGATATCATTTGAAATCAAGTGCATTAACACCTTCAAGAATCTCTTGATTTTAGTAAACCGACTCCAGTCATTGGCTAATGTGACACATCAACACATATAGAGGATCACGCCTATTTGACCATATATATCTATTAAGTGCTTGATTCACCATAAACTAACATATCGGACATACACTACAACATGATCAAATCAATCAATTGATTACAACAATCTTGCTATCAAACACACACCATTAATGCAGTTGTGAATGTGGAAAATGTCTGTTGTAAACAAAAGATTACATGTACATATAGTATTTCCTTGCCAAGCATATATGTAGAAGCGATACCAAACACACACCATGACTGCAATCCCGTTAAGTAATATATATATATGGAAATACTATAGTATTATACTATAGTATTATATATATATGGACTTGTGAACCATAGTGTCCTATAATGACACAAACATGAAGTCAATAGAATAACAACCAATGCTACAATTAAATTTTAGTATTCTTGCGTATTAACATCTGAACCAACCGACATCTTGTTGAAGCTCCTTTTCGAGAGGTCTATGAGAAATCATTATCGCCTCTGATTAAAAAAATGTGATTATCATGCAATCATGCGAGTGAATGTATTGAAAGTGGTGGCGCCAATGCTAGTAGGTTTCATCCGGGCGTAAATCGGCACCACTATGCGTATTGTTGGGCGACCTCGATCGGTAGTTTTAGCTCCAATGATTTGAAACGCAAAGCAAACAAACAACATAGGTTGATATATGTTGGCCTAAAGTGTTCACCTTCGCATCGTAACTCTACAACCGTACACAAAGTGCAACAACTAAACACCTTTTATGATTCCTTTTTATGCAGGTGCTACAACAACCAAACAACCCTTCAAATAAGACTAAAGTGAAATACTAAGACAATTTTGACTCACCTAGGTTTCTTTTGAGCCATTCTTCTCATCGGTCTCTTTTGTATCCTCGAACCTCGGTAATTTGGTCCGTATCCTCCTTAATTCGTAAAGATATAGTGAGATAAAGATGCCATACAAAATGAAGCATAACTTTAACAAAAAATAATGGAAGATATACTGCTTCTTCCTAGTTCCTTCCTCCTTAGCATCCGAGGACTGTTGAGGGACACCTGCTGGCATTCTCTGAGCCACCGAAAATCGTGTCCTAAGCTCCTGCAGTTTTTTTGCCCATAAGCGGACCAATTGAGCTTTGAATTGTTTTGCCATCAACTACCTACATTAAAATATTGGCAATAAACTATTCGATTCTTATGGTTATCCATAGTTTCATGACATCAATTTGAAACTTAAGCAAAGAAAACTTAAGCAAAGAAGTTAGTGCTTATTGTTCGATCCCACAATGCGCCTTTAGCCCTCAACAATCTTGCAAGCTGGATAATGTGCAAAGAAACAAAATTATTAACCATGAGTTAAAAATTAAAAATAATTTAAAGATAAACTCACAAGAATAAAAATCGAAGAAAACCAAAACACATTACTAAAACTTTTACAAACTCGGTAACTTGGATGACATGCGTTTGAGCTCTTAAGCCTTTTATCTAACCAAGCGTCCACATCAAAAGTCGTTCATTAGGAAGATGAAAGAAGAATAATTAGGGTTTTGTATGATGAATATATAAAATACCGTATATTGTGAAAATATATTTAAAGAAAAGATATGTATAATAAGTTTTAAAAAAGATAATTACTTAATATAATTTTTGTAGATAAATTATAGCCATTTATATATTATAGTATGCAACATAATTATCAAAATAACTTGTTGCCTAAGTGGTAAATACACAAGTTATTTATACTAATCCTACAAACAACCCAAGTTCGAATCTCACCATGCACATTTTTTACTAAAAACGATTTTTATAAATAATACCTTCAAAAATCCGAAAATACATACATTAAATCAGAAAATTAAATATTAATAATTAGATGGATAAAACATTGTAGTTGGACAAAAATGCTTATGTGGCATGAAATTTGATTATTTGGCATTGAGGTGGCATTAATGCCAAATGCCTCTATATATATATATATATATATATATATATATATATATATATATATATATATATATATATATATATATATATATATATATATATATATATATATATATATATATATATATATATATATATATATATATATATATATATATATATATATATATATATAGGTGAGCATCGGGTCAAACCCGGACCGAGACCAATTTAGCCCAAAACTACGGACAGAGGACCGGATTGAACGGTTCTTCAGTCGATCCAGTCTGAGAAGACAAAATGGTCGGTTGTACGTAAGAACGGACCAGACCGAACCAAACCAAGAAACGAACATGAGGTAAAGTGTGGACCGAGGACCATACCAAAATAGGTTCGGTCCGGTTCGGGACGGTTTCTCAGTTCGGTTCAGTCCGCGGTCCGTTATGCTCACCTCTGAAAAAAGAAGTGCGGTGAGCCCATAGTGGGCCCACGCACGTCCGGCCCTTTGATGATGTTTGGATTGTGTTTGACTATTTTTAAAAGAAGTATAATTATCTTGTTAGACAAGATAATCATCATTTAAATATGATATTTATATTATTTAAATGTAAAGTTTATCTTATTATTTAAAACTAGTAATTATCTATTTATTTTTGGAGTTTATCTCTTACTTATTGGATAAGCATTAGAGATAGTATAAATTTAAGTCAAATGAGATTGATTTTATATACAACTAATAAACCATAAACCTCCCCTCTCTCCTTCTGTTCGGCCATCCAACACCATACACAGGAACACATTGTGTGTTCGTGTTTAACAATCTAATCATCTCTCTTGTTATGTTAGGCGTATTAGAATCAAAGCCTAGTAGCTATAAGAGTTCATTTGAGTGCTAGTGTATATCTTGGTTGGTGATCTACTTTGGTCGAATTTGTCAATTGTTGTGTTTCGAGCTTTTGGTGGGCGATGGGATTCAAGAAAGGAAAGAAAGTCGTATGATCGTGTTCTTTGGTTGGCCATAAGGTATGTCTTTAATATTATATACGTGATTGATTAGTATTGTTGTATATGGTTCTATTGGGAGGAAAAACCTTTTTGTAAATTTGAGTTTTAAACAAGTCTTCCTCAACATGTTTTATATGATAAACCTACTAAGTCTTTAATGGTTAAAGCAAAAGTTTTAAAATTCATCGCTTTTTACACCTAACTTTTTCCATCAATTAACTATCTAACTCCAATTATAATCACTTGCTTGATTCTTGGTTCTTGTTAAACTCCTAACTCCTAAGGAAATTAGTTGTTGGTGCAATAATGATCAAGGCATTTATAATGTTTTAATTATGAGAAATATACATGTTTGAGACACTTAAAATCATTATCGAAAGTTTGAAAGAGAGGAACACTCCCTATATACGCGTTAGAAAAGAATCAAGTGGAGAATCAAATCCAAAAGAAGAAATCAAGTTTATGTGATGACCTTAGAAGTTGCTTTAGTGTTTTGGCCATAACTCCTTCATACGGACTCCGATTTAGTTGATTCAAAAGGCCAATGAAAGGGAAAAAGAAGATATATAACTTGAGAATGAAACCAAAAGCAGCCCTCGCGTGCCACTGACACGTCAACACGCCACCAATGCGCAAGCTTACTATTTGGTGCGCTTCGGTTTTTGAATGTCGGCTTTCCTCTTAGCAGAGACATGCAGATCTTTCAATACAAGTATGAATATGATGATTGAGTTATTAGAAACACTTGAAATGATTTTTAGACTTAGAGAGAAGCAAAATCAAGTCCTTCGTTTTTGACAAAATGCCAACTTAATTTCTTTACTAAATGCCGTCTAACCAAGGCCAAACTCTTTCCTAAACTTAGTATGTTCATACTTTCAACATACCATCAAACGAAAGTATTCATATGACCATAATTTGGATTTACGTCTTCTATAATCATGTAAGGGGTTTACTCTCTTATTGGTCAAACTAACTCAAATGTCACTTTGCGTAAACGCATCCTTTCCGTTATGGGATATATTTTACTTGAGATTCAAAGCACTTAGCTTGTTTGCATCAAGATGATTAGTGATCATGTTAATGGTTGGATAACCATGGATTAAGTCTTAATAACTATTTGAGTTTGTGTTATTTGTTAGTTGATTATACTTTGAATTTTATCACTTTTTACAAACTCTACACTTCTTATACATCACTTATCATTAAACATTCCCCTAATCATTTGTTAATCCCCAACATTCCCTAATCATTTGGTTATTCTCATCTTTCTAAATAAATGATTAATCACACTTTCCTACACAATTCCAACATTCCCTTTTACGCAATACATTCTCTAATCATATATTGTCTCATTCCTTTCTATGGACAATATACCATTTACACTTTTCAACACATTAAATACTTCCTCCTGATATTAAACCTTAAACCATCACCAAGACTTCACTACATAACACCTTCTGAAATTTGAATTTGAATTTTCCAACTCACGCTACAAACATTCTCTTACTCACTTTTGTATTTCTTGTCCCTACATTCCAACACAACCTTCTATATTCTCTTCACACGTCTCAACATTCAAATTTGAATTTGATCTTGGTTTAACTTCATTAGTGTAAATATTACGATATTTAATCTATACATTGTCGTTTATTTTGTTGATGACAAACATGTAACTTATAATACGTAACTTAAATTGTACAAGTTACTCCTAATCATATTTTTTCTCAACATACATTCATCAACACTTCTGGACGTCTCAAGTCCCCGTATGCTACAACACAGGTTCGTACATGTTTGTTATATTTTATTATGATCAAACCCCCTTAACAAACCATTTAGAATGTTTAAAATACTTTTAGAATCATTAAGTATTTTAAAGGTTAACCATTTTATTTCAAACCCTTATACACAAGCATTTGTATACGAATGCATCGCCTCTATTTGACACAAAAGTTTACGTACAAATGTACACTTTTATTTGTACAAATAAACTAATCATATTTTCATACAAACACTAAATTTTACATACACTTGACAAAATACATTTTATTTTGACAAGCACTCAACTAGACATTTTATTTTACAAAAGTTACTTACAATTTTACATATATAAGTTTACTTTCGTTTTAAGTAAATCAAAATGTTTTACCTCATGCATGACATCAATTGGGAGTTGACTTTCTTGAGTTGTCACATAAAAAATATTTCGAGATATGGGAAGATCTTAGGTAGTGTGGAAAACTAGAAAGGGGTTGAATAGTTTTACCGATTAAAACTTGTTTTAAACTATTTAGATCAACTTATGTCAATCTATTCAAATGTGTGTGTTGGATGTTTGATAGATGAACATATAACTAAGTAAAGCAAAGATAAAGTAAGAAGCACAAAACCACAGCGCGAGTATTTATAGTGGTTCGGCTACAAGGACACCTTCCTTGCCCTACTCACTCCCGAGTCACCTCTGAGAGTTCTTTATCACTACACAACAGCACTCCTTGTGGCGGAGAAGCCTTCACAATGTCGCCTACTCTTTATTCCGTACAAGGCTAGACACGGGTTCTTCCACGGTATAACCAAACCTATCACAGCGTCGCCTACACTTTATCCGGTGCAAGGCTGAATATCGAGTTCTATTACAAAGAGGAACTACTACCCAACACTACAACACCTATCCCGAAGGAGATCCACTCCTTATAACAACATCAACAAGGATATCAATATCCTTTGACCCAATACTAATCTATCTTGTACACCGCGCACCATATCGAATGTACACCCTAGGCACCTTTCACTAATGCCTTTGACATGACTCCTAGGCACCTTCACTAATGCCTTCAACACGGAATTTTGACACCTTCACTAATGCCTTTGACACGGACTTTCGGCACCCTTCACTAATGCCTTTGGCGGATCTTGGCACCTTTCACTAATGCCTTCGACTTGACCCTTTAGACATCTTTCACTTATGTCTTCAACACAACACTTCTAATGAGAGAGGAAGAACTATCAACAAGATAACATCGGTGGTCTTGATGATGAAAAAGCAGCAACCCATGGACTTGAGCTTGCTCGACTTCAGAGGTGGTGATCTCGCCTTTAAGAGGAACCTAGAGAATCACACAAACACAAAACTACATAGAAAGATCCTTTGGATCAGAGGTTATAGAGTTTACAACACTAAGAGAGAATGTGTGTGAAAGGGGTAAGTTGCAATGAAGAAATGGCTCACTTGTTTATAGAGGAAAAAACACTCATTCCACAGATCCCACGGATCCCTTGCGAGGATCCGTCGATGTAATTCTTGGGATCCGTAGGACGCTCCCCCTAAATGGGTTATGGGTCATGGATCATAGGTCATGGGTTATGGACTTTGGATCATGGGTATCCAAATAGATACAATGTATCTAGAAGATGCAATGCATCTAGTCATGGGTTAGCTCCATGGGTCATGGATAATATTCATTATTACTTATGCATGATGTCATGCAATGGGTCATGGGTTATGGATCATGCTCCATGGGTATGGGTCATGGACTTTGGGTTTTACCCAACTACATTCAATGTATTTAGTCAATGGATCAAATACTTAGACTTCTACCCATTCTATTACCCATTATAATACATACTAAGTATGTATATGTCTACCCATTATGTAAACACTAGTTGTTATACATATGCATTACTATAACATGAAAACACTATTACTTGTCTAGTGTTTTATATGAAAACGTAAGTGTGTTAGTTAACTATTGGCTCAAACCATTTACATTATTTTATTTTTTCGTTAAAATGATTTTACGTTTGTTATCGACAAAATATTGAAGATCGTAAAATATAAATAAACCTTTTACGGATTATTTGTATTAACAATCTCCCCCTTTGTTGATGACAAAACATAAGATTATTTTAAGGAAAACTAAAATTCATAAAAGTTTGAATTGAGTTTTACTCTCTTCTCCCCTTTTGTCGAAACAAAAGAGCGTCGAAAAAGAAACTAACACATTGTTTTAAGAAAAACATGGGAAAAGAAAAAAATATGAAAAATAGAGTAAGGGAATAAAGTATTCTCGTCTTAGCTCCCCCAGACGAGTCCATCCCTGTGAGGCGTCAAGTAAGTAGGAATACTAAGCGAGTGTATTGCAATTATGTTTGCAAAAGGTTTCGTCCTTTTTGACGAACATGCTCCCCCTTGACGAGTGCTCCTTTGCAAGGAGGACGTCATGTAGTTAATGTAATCCTATGTGAAAGTATTTCAAATGTTTTTGCAATTGTTTTATGTTAGGATCCAAATATTATTGTGTTGATGATTCGGGTGGTCTTGGAAGATCAAAATACATGTTTGCCATAGTTAGAGAGTTAGTAGAGAGAGAGGGTGTTCTTGCTAGAGGTTTACACAAATGAAAGATTAGATTAAAATGAAGCACCACCCCTTCCATGGATGGAAGGGGTATTTATAGTTACAAAATACGACCTCCTATCGGCTGTGGATCGGTATCTGATGGGTAAAGACCCGTCCTTCCTCCACGGTGTTGCTCTAAACTAAACTACGCTACAAACTAACTAATAAACCGCAAAATAACGTAACTAATGACAAATCTGAGCTAACATATGCTAGATAATATTTGGGGTGACCGACTCTTCACTAAGGAATTTTCTAATTCCTAACAATCTCCCAAGGAGGTCACCCCATGTTTTACATTTGAATCCTAGCATTCTATTCTTGTCATTGTTCTTGAGCTCGTAGACTTCAATTCTTCATTTCAACAATCTTTGTGCAATAGAGATTCTTCAAAGTCCATGATTTGTACTTTAAGTGGAGGCCTTTAATCGATCCACATCTTTGATGATCTTGAGCTTTCATTGAGATCATCACCACGAAAAATCTCGGATCACCCTTTATTGTGTTGCCATCATGTGAAGTTGTGACTTTCGGACCGACATGCTCACACTTTTGAATCATGACATCTTTCCTTGAGTAGCGGAAGCCTTCTTGGTTCATGATATTTGCGGCGTAGCGTAAGCATAGTATAAAATATCGAACCGAGGTTATGTAGATATGCACCGGTCATGATTTCTTCAATTAAGTGTGGTTGTTGTGAACATGCGGCTTTGGATTGACTCCTCAATTACGATCATTTTGCAATCGTCGGGTGTACCGCATCTGACGGTTAGCAATAAAGCGCCGAAAGTGTCTTTGATCACTTTATTTGAATTGAGGTACACCCTCGGTTCCCGTTGATCGATTAAATCTTTTGTGATCGGTGGGATTCTAAGAATCTCCTTGACGGGTTTCGCGGTTGTTCTCATTTGTTCTCAAACCGGAGCGTCTCAAAGACAACAACACGGAGTGAGTGAACCGTGAATTGAGATTCAGCGATTGATGAAAAATGATTTGAAAAACAATCGCGTATTGCTTGAAGAAAGAGTTTTTGCAATGACGAAGGTTTTATGAGAAAGATCAATTTTTCAAACAAAATACTTTTGTATTAGAGAATGAGTACACATTCGACGCTTTAGCGAAAAGAAGAGATTCGCACATCGAGCGGTTTTCTAAAAGTATTTCAATCAGAGATACTTTTGAATTTGAAATGAATACACATTCGGCGTGCTAGAGAAAAGAAGGTTTGCACATCGAGCGGTTTTCCAAAAGTATTCGTCAATTCCATTCTCGGACCAAGGTTGATTCAGAATGAATCTCCCATCGTTTCTATCCGGTTGTCACAAGTTTGATCTTACGAGAAGATCTCACATGTCACCCACCAAGAGCTTGTTTGATGTTGGCTCTAGAAGGATTTCCATCTTCATCGTGAATATTTTCATATCACTCGGATGTTACAGCAATACCACAAGGATAATCGTGGGACTCTTAATATATACTTACTTTCCACATTGTGTGAAACGACAAGTCTTCATGAATTTTGTGTCCTAACGAGATATTGTGGATGATCTCTTGGCTCTAGACTCAATAGTGAACATTTGGTTCTGTGTAGGAGACTAGGAGGCAGTATCCTACTTCAATATCAACCATCTCTAAAGAAAGTCGATAGATTATGTCGGTTCCCGTGAGAATGAAACAAGCCCTTTTAAGAGGAACTTGAGTGGCTTGGGAAGTTTAGTGCGGTCGTCACTGGGTCCATGACGTCTTGTCTTCAATACCGGTGTTACCTTAGTAACAAACGTTAGCATATGTATTGAACTCCGGTTTACGCCCTAAGGTTGAATTGATGGAGGCTATTTCTTTCACCCTTTTCACATTCGGTTCTTTTCATTCTTCAACCCCTTGATTGCTTACCGAGACTTCATAACTAGAACCTTGTTGGGTTTATTCTAGTACTAGCTCTGTCTCGATCCACTCTTCCCATATTCTCATTTTCTCCTTTTTTTCATCATACCTAAGGACTCTACACTATCTAGTGAATTGTTCTGGGTATATCCCTCCGACTCTGGCGGGATCGTGGAGCGAATACCTAACCTAACCATCCTTATAACACCATGCATAAAGTAAAATGGTGGGTGTTTTGAGTGCAGTTCATTCTTCCTTGAAACCAATTGAAAAATCATTTGGAAAACAATCAAGGTACTTGTGATACGAGATCAAAGCATTTTGTACCCTAATAGTTTGATCATTTAGAAAACCTCCCCTCAACATGTGCGTATGATTTAGAAATTGTTTAGCACAAGGAGGCAAGAGGACTTTGAAATATTTTCTTAGATCACAATTTTCATCTGAAAAAGCCATTTGATTTTCTTGGTAAATTCTCCCTCAATATGTGCATAGGATAAGAGAAATCATTTTAACACATAGAGGCAAGAGTTCTTTTGAAGCACAACCACAATCACAAGAGCCATTAAGAAAACCATTTGAAAACTCAATCAAGGTACTTTATAAATCACTTTAAAAGATTTAGTACCTCGATAGTTTATTTGCTCCCCTCAATATGTGCTTCAAGATTCAAAGCGTTTAGCACATATGAAGCGACGCAACAGGCACAATTAAATCAAAGCGATCACCTTTTATCAAATTTCATTATTAAATCACAAATTCTCCCCGATCAAAATATCAAACCCTTTGAGATTTTTGATCCCAATGATTTAATAAGGTTTAGAAAACATGGAGAATATGTGCCTTGTTTAAATACTCATCTTGTTTTAGGATAAATGCTCCTCCTCAACATGTGCATTGAATATTTGAAATCGTTTGGCACATGGAGGCGAATGCCTTTGAAGGACTAAAACCAATTCCATTAAAAGCAGTTTGAGATTTAAATCACGATCTCTCCCATGATCAAAAATATCAAACCATTTGAGATTTGTGATCCCATCGATTTAAATCATTTAAAGAGTTTGGGGAAAGAGCGTGGCAAGATTTAATTTTGAAAAAATGACGGATAAGGAACAATTTAAGACATTAAAGATTTTTAGTGTCGGGTATGATAGTTTTAAGAGATCTTTTAGTAAAATAAAACAATTTCACAATCAAACAAGAGCGAAAAAATTTCATTTGAAAGACCTTGATTCTAAAAGAAAAAATCATACCATGACATAACATTAAATCTTTAGATCACCACTTATATTGTACAAAGCGGAACTTTTGTGAAGAAATATCGTTTGAAAATAATTTATTTTAAATCACTATCCCCTCAATCCATGATGAAGTCAATAATTGAGTGACTTAGGTTTTGATAAAAGAAGTCCGGTGATTTTCAAAATTTAGTTCAATTTATTTTCAAAACAATATTTTCCATTTTCAAAACAATATTCAAAGTTTAAGAAAATGGTATCATTCACTACTTGTCCTGCATTAAAGATACATTAGGTGGTTGAGAAGCTTCCGTTGTTGTTGTAGGGCTTGGAAGAAAACCGTCTGCCGATGCGGTGAGACTTCTTCTTACGTTGCATTTTGAATGCGAATCGAGGTCAAATTAAGCTCCGTTTTTCAATCACTTAGAAGAAAACCATCTGCGATGCGGTGAGACCTCTTACGTTGCATTTATGCCAACTCTCCATTGAAGTCCAATTAAGCTCCATTTCTTCATTTGTCAACCCAAGATATCGTTACCCTTTCCTTGCGGCATCCAATCATGTTCATTTGTGGGATCCGGATCGGGAACATTCTTATATACCAATATACTGTATATGTTAGTGAACACACATACAATATATGGTGGTCGACAACACCCAAACAAAGAATCGACTAATAAAAGTCAATCCAACATATCAATCAGATCATGTAAGGTATGGGAATAATGTGTTTCTCAAACTCTAATCATCTAAACCTGACAATCATATCCTAGAAACCTAGTCCTTCAACATAGGCAATTATATTTTTTCAGATAAGCACGTAGGATAATTAAGAAAGTCCGTTAAAGAGAGGAAAGGGGCAACTCAAATAGAAATAATAAATACATCCTGATTTCACTTTAAAGAGAGGATACCATAGCTAAAACCTTATCTAAGTTGACTTCGTTGGACAATACCCATCGCTACTAAGAACCTAAGCTGATTTCTCCCTTTAGGACAAAGATCATTACTATGTTGTATCAAGATTACTCAACTATGCTTCTATGAGACTTCCTCACAGAGTAAGTAGGCATAAAGATGGGTTAGATTACGGTTGGAAAGCGCAGACAGAGGAAGGATTTCCGAATGGATTAGTGACACCTCTCTTTAATGAAGCAATGAGCGTACTTCCATGTCTATTGGTAGTTCTCCATGGACTTCTCTTTAGCCCTTTGTGTATGTTCATAAATGGGTGTGCACCTCCGGATGGCGGGGCGGCCGCCCGCTCTCTTATCTTATCAGCATTTATTAGCTTAGCTGGGTTGGGTGGATCGTGCAATAAGCCTCTCGACCCTCCGTTTATCATACGTCTTTATGAAAGCCTCTATGGGCTCTCAAAGCAGACTATGTAGCCGAAAAGAGACTCTCTTTAGAACATAGTTTGGTAAGATCTATGGCTTACGCTAAGTGGGTGTCTTCTATTTGTTTAGTACTCTCCGTTCTCGCTTTCTTCAGCAAAGAAGGACTTTTCGCCCAAAGTCCATGTCTTTCGGACCAACCGCTTGACGATTTCGATTGTCGAACCAAAGTACCTTCCCATTACCCACTTTGGACACGATGAAAGGTCTCATAGTGCCCTCAAGTTCGGCAATTTCCTCCAACTCAGAAGCAGCCATTGGGATGCCCCACGCTCTCGATGATATAAATTTGAAAACATTCTCCCCTCGATCAATGACTTATTTTACGAAAGATTAAAAGCGAAGTCATTGATTGAGTTTTCAATTTTCACAAAACTCGAATCGATAGATTTACAAGCAACTCATTTACCAAGATTTAAGAAAACAACAAATATTTTTCGAAGAATTTATAGACGGAAAAATATTTGAGTAAAGAAATGATCCTTGACATACTTTCCTCATTTGTTTTAGGATAAGTGTAACGAAATATTTGAAAAATTGGTTTAGCGCAACACTTTCCTTTCTTTTGAAGCGGGTTGCTATCTCAAATAATAGCAAACCATTTTGAAGCCTGGTTCTGATCACGTAAGTAGCTGTAAGCCATATTTTGAGACATGTTTAAAAAGAATATTTACACCTTCCGTCGAACTTCATCTAAAGTCCCGTGCCATTATTGAATGACATTTCTAAGACCACAGATGTTATCGATTCCAGAGACATGTCTAGGAAAACATATTTTTGGTATTTTTGAAATTTTTACGATTTTATGGGTTTTGAAGGTTTTATATTTTCTATTTTCTTTTTTTGGTTTTATATTTTTGTATTTTGTTTTTGATAAATATATACACGGATAGAGTAGATGATATAGTAAAGAAGATGATGATACGAGTACGGGATAAGGATATCAAGCAAAGACGTCGTAGAAGATAGACTTTGTCATCTCTTAAACTTCCACCACCAAAGCTTTGAGGCTCTCGAATGAGAGAAATTGAACCATCGAAGTGAGACTCGCGACTTCCCCAAACCGAAAATCCTTAAGATGAAGATTCAAGCTCTATTTCAAGCTTTCTTTAGCCAGTGCACAAGAAAGCACACCATTATCATAAATCCTACCGCTCCTTTCAAGAATAATCATCGTGATTCTTCGCTCGAGGTTATATCATCAACAAGAACAAACAACATATCATCCTACACATAAATAACACTTCTCAAATTTCCTTTCAAGCGGCGTCAAGCGATCCATTCCAAAAGGTGTCAAGAGAACAATTCCCCAAGTAGTTGAGTTGATGTCGGTCTCTTTGTATAATGCTCAAGAACTCTCCCGAATACACATCATGAGGGTAATGAAGAACAACTCCCCAATGTTCACATCTTTCATCCACGATGAATGTGTATGAAGCTCAAGAACCCAAGTACACCAATATCCAAGAACTCTCCCGAATACACATCATGCCGGAAGAAAACACCTCCCAATGTTTGTGGTAAACAATGGCTTTCTTCCCCGATGATCGTGTATGAAGCTCAAGGACCAAGTACACACATTCCCCAAAGAGAGAACAACCGATAACATTGAAGAAGCAGGCGAATCATCGATTATCTCTGCGGGTGACAATCTGCGGATGTCAACACCGAATAAGTGATTATATTTACGAATCACCGATTAAGCCTCAAGTAAAACAACCGAGCATCCCCAATGTACACAATCTCTCCCACGATGATTGCGATAAAATCGAGATCATCACACACCGATGTACCGATTCATCTTCGAAACTAACTCTAACATCACTTCCCCACCTAGTTGGAATAAACACTAAACGCCATGAGTCAAACCTTGAGTTTCTGCGGTAATGACATTTGTCTTCCCGGATATCTTCAATCACTTAGAAGTATTAAGTTCATCAAGTTTGCTTGCGTTTAGATACGTGTCTCCTTCCCCTTGCTGGTTTTGACACTTGAATCAAGAACACCTTATAAGCCCGTATACTAGAAATTTGTTGAGAAGAACACTTGAACTCTTGTGAGAATCAACTTCTTTGAAGTACATAGTGAGCAAATCTAATTAGGGATTAAATTTGACTTTTCACTCTCCCCAATTAGTGCTCTCCCTAAACCGACAAACTGCTTGATAAATGCCCAGATTAAGAAGAAGTCTTTAGATCGTTAATACAACTCGCCTTTAGTCTTCTAACATGTATCGGAAAATGTAGAACCGACTAAAGACTCGACCTTCTTCAAGATTATCCGGTTGGGGAATAGAAAGTCAACATCTTCAACTCACCAAAAACAAGAACATCACCAAAAGCATCCCAATCAACTAACATCTTGCAAATCCCTTAACTAAAATCCTCCCAATCAAACAAGAACAGAAAGATGTTCATCAAGGAAATCGACTATCGAGCCGCGAACGAACACACAAAATGGTAATACCAAGCAAACAATCACATCAAACAAGAATGGAAGGTTGTTGAAATCATCATGTTGATGTGCGTGAAGCATTAACCGGAAGCACTTTGTCAATAAACTCATATCACTTGTGAAGATGTCATCTCATCGGCCATAGAAGAAACTCCATGTAACGATGACCCGATAAGAAAAAGATCGGTTCTTACATGAGTTTGGAGCCGTTGACCATTTATTCTCGTAAATCAATCAACCATGCGTAATTTCACACTTCTTCTCCCTCAAGAATTGCATACGGAGTTGCCATTCTTGATTAAATAAGTGAACATCATCCAAATGTAGTCTATTCACACTCTCCATCATAAAATTAGCACGGGATGTCGCCATCGTCATTATAGTTGAGAAAGTGGAATCGAAAACAATCAACGAAGAGTCCGGTTCACTTGATGGTGAGCGCATGGAAAAAGTATGAAGCATGTTGATGAGAATGGTCATAATAAGAAGATTTCTTCTTCGTAAGATAAAGCGCGACACGCACACCTTTCTTTTCTTTAGAGAACAAGGCATGAACTAAAGTGTTCATATCGTCATAATCTCTCTTTTCGACTCTCTTAGCAAAACATGTAATCAACCCCATTATCATTCAAGTAGGCTTTTTTGTCGTGACGGTGATGGAGATAACCCGATATGATGAATTTGACCTTGAAGTAAACTAACCCGAACTCGTGACTTAAACTTGCATATATGTAACAAAGAGCGGTGCTGAGAATTCATGCTCCATTGAATCTCTAATTACTCTATACTCTTCAACCAACCAACCATCGAGTATAAGACGATGCCACCTCTTGAAAATCCACAATTGAATGTGACACCGAGCACTAAACGTAACTCCTTAAAGTGATAGTTATTTTGTGGTGGTATGAGCCCAATTCCCCAAGTGGTAAAAGAAAAGGTAAAAGACACCCAACAATAACTAGATTTCCAAGTCGTTTTTGATAATAAGCTCGAACAAGGATCTCAAGAATCTTCATCCATCCATCCCCGATACCTTGGATACTAAGTACACTCGCCCGTGATGTTTCACTTCAACCTCAAATAAATAATATCAATTAACGCCGATGTCACATCTTCTTAATCGCTCAAATCTAGCCTTCTTTGACATTTAAATGAACTTTGATAATGGTTTCATCCCACCATGGTTAAAAGCACATAACCCGTAAAACCATGTAATAACAAACCGCCATGACAAATATCCAAACACTCATCCAATTTATGAAGTACACCTTTTATCCCTTCTTTGAAGCGAAACCGAAAGCACCAAAGATCGGATAAGATCCGAATTACACTTTCCTTTCTCCGGGATGGTTCTATTATTAAGGATTTTACAATTCCATGGTTTAAACCGAGAAATAGATTCTTTCGCGGGATTTTACAAAACCAAGACTAAACCGTAAGATAGATCCGAAATGCACTTTACTATTACGGGATGTTTCCATTGTCACGGGATTTTACAAGTCTATGATTTAAACCGAGAAATAGGTTCTTTCAGGATTTTACAAAATCAAGACAAAACCGTAAACAATGTCGCTTGAATGTGTTATGACAATTTTGATTTCAAAGTGAATATCTGCTTTAGGGGAACATGCGCGGTTCATCAACCTGCTCATAATCCAACATCAACAACATCAACAACCATCCAATCAACACTTTGGTAAACACATCATTCACGTATTCTCGCTGGCCATTGTAGTGGCCACATGGAGAAGTAAACTCGATATACCAAATTTGATCATGAAGTAGAATTCCTAGATTTGTTACTTAAACATGTACTAATCCTCGTGAACAAGAAACGTGTACCCAATGTACAAAACCTCTTGACATTCTCAACCGAGTGAGACACCAAGTGATAGTTACGTTGTAAGTTAAGCGAGAAAGAATCACAACCATAATTAAATGACCAAGTCTTAATCACACTCAATAAACGCCCAAACAAGTCATCTTCGTGGAAGGGTAGAAAGAAAGAGGATGAAATAAGTAAACGCTACTCGAAAACTTCACTTCAAACCCAAATAAGAGATGCGAATAATCAACCTCAAGTCAACTTCGTTCACATATCAATTTAAACCGTGACATAGTATCCTTAGCGAAAATGTATATACCAAAGTATCAACCCGGATTTTGAATCTCACCATCAAATCTCATCATATATCAACTCATAAAAAATCCAATATATGAGAAGCCCAAACGACCAATCATGTGAACGGCCCAAACTTGGTTACATGCAAAAATCAAGGTCTGATTTATGAAAGTCATTCCAATCATTCAAGTCTAACGTTCAAGTAAAGTCGTTTGAACCGTCACATCAATTCCAAAGAAATGCCGGTCAAGAACCTCGAAGTCATTTTAATCAAATAATAGCTCAAGTCGTGAATCCGTATTCCTCGTGAAAAGTTATACCATACCAAAAAAACCGCTCTCGACTTACCACAAAATTTGTATCCAAACCCTAAAACCGAATTAGCAAAAATCTGCATAAATAAAATTTGTGTATCCTAAGAAAATTCGGATGACCATATTAGCAAAAATACAGCACAAACCTAATCAAAGATAAACAAAGAGTCCAAAGAAAGCCAAATTTTCATGAGCCTGTGAATTAAATGAGAAGCCCATATCCATCGTAAAATCAAAAACCCGGTCAAACAAAATAATAAGATGCCGATCATTATAACAATCGGTTATATAATGTGTGATACCCAAATCTTTATGTCATTACCTAACCCTAAAACTTCTCACTTACCAAACCCTAAACACAACAAACATCCGCCTCTCAAAAAATGTCTCTCTCACCTCTTGACTCAACCAAAACCGGATCTCAAAACAAACTTATCTCATGAAACCCTAATCACTTTCTCGTAATCAAACGACGCCTTATTTTTTCATTCACAAATATCCGAACTCAAAACAAATTCCATTAAGTATTACTTCTTCGCTTTTAAAGAAGACATCAAACTCTTTTGAGTTAATCCGCCATGAGGATGGCTTGACGGATTGAGCCGCCACAGGATGGTACGAAGCTCTTGAAACGGCTTAAGGTCATACGTAAATCCACGGGTAGGTATAAATATTGTTCCTTTGTTTTGATTCAACGAATGAGTAATAGGATATAACATAATTGTTACTTATCCTATTACTTGAAGTTCGGATATTAAGTCATAATTAGATCGTTGATGAATTTATTTTCGTGAATGAAACCTTTAATGGTTGGATAGAACGTTGAAGCAACACGAAATAAATCGAGATACTCTTTTAAATTTTCTTTTTGATATGAGTTGAGTCAAGGTAAGATGATGTTGCGATTGAAGGTGTTTGAGTTAGGATAAATTTTGGATTTGTTTGAGTTTGATGTTGTTGGGTTTGGTTGTTAGTCGTGATAAACCGAGGTCTCGTTTAATATATCATGGACCAATGATGGCTTGTACAAAATCGAGGTCAAGATGATTGGTATATGGTATTTGTTTTATGGTCATGGTCACGTTCTTCTCCTTCATCATTTACATCACCAAGTCGCTAGAGTCAATAGTCAAAATGGTTTAGTCAAGTTGCTAACAGCTTTATTTTTCAAAGCAAGTCGCTAGGTCTAAGATGTGAGCCAAGTCGCTAGATAATGAGCCAAGTCGCTAGCATAGCCAAGTCGCTAGCATAGCCAACTCGCTAGCATAGCTAACTCGCTAGCATAGCTAACTCATTGGCATAGCTGTCGCTAGCAAGTAGCTTGACTCAATAGTCAACTCGCTTTGAAAACATTGTATTTGGACATCTTTTAAGGACAACTTGCTAGCATGAATATATGAGTTTTCCGATGAGTTTTTCGATCGCCCGCCACCAAATAAACCCGGAAAAGTTGCATAAAAGATGATACTTTTTGACTGTTTTGACCAAGAAAAGTTACCAGAAAACCATTAGGACCACAAATATATGACCAGATGCACGTATTAAACGTTTAAGACCATGTTAGTACCAAAATTCTAAACAAAACTGTTTCATTATTAGACCAAATGACACAAAAGCTGTTTATGACCAGATGACACAAAGACACTTTACAAATTTGACCAAAACCAAATACACAAAGATTGTTTACCCAAAATAATGTAAAACACTTTTCGAACCAAAAGGTGATACAAACACGCTTAACACGGAATTAAACACCACAATAAATCATCAAAACACAAAACCTTGGCTCGTACCAATTGTTGGGATCCAAATATTATTGTGTTGATGATTCGGTGGTCTTGGAAGATCAAAATACATGTTTGCCATAGTTAGAGAGTTAGTAGAGAGAGGGTGTTCTTGCTAGAGGTTTACACAAATGAAAGATTAGATTAAAATGAAGCACCACCCTTCCATGGATGGAAGGGGTATTTATAGTTACAAGAAATACGACCTCCCATCGGCCTCGTGGATCGTATGATGGGTAAAGACCGTCCTTCCTCCACGGTGTTGCTCTAAACTAAACTACGCTACAAACTAACTAATAAACTGCAAAATAACGTAACTAATGACAAATCTACGAGCTAACATATGCTAGATAATATTTGGGGTGACCGACTCTTCACTAAGGAATTTTCTAATTCCTAACATTTTACTTTGACAAGAAACTCCCCCTTGCTAAGGGTGTCAAAGTCTGCACGTGTATATTGAAAATCTACAAAACAAAGGTAAGAGAACATGTATATAATGCATAATTTCCTATAAATAGGACTCAAGTTAGTAATAAACAAGTCTTTTGTTGCACGGATCCCACGGTTCCTCCCTTGGAGGGATCCGTCTAGGCTAAAGTGAGGGATCCGTCTGCCTGTAAACTCAAGACAGCAATGTTGATGTAAAATGTGAAGTTAACATCAAGAATGAGCTACGACATGCACCAATGATAATATCGACATATAACATGTAATTTCATTCAATAAAACACGAAATGATCTACATATCTCTAAAACGAAGAGAATGATTTAAACATGAAATATGATTCCTAAACTGTCTAAGTTAAGCTTAAGACTAGGACACCACTTGAATCCTTAAGCTCAAGGTTGTTTAGGTTTGTTGACTTCATCGAAACATTTGAGGATGTGAAAAAACATGAAACGTTGCTCTTCACGTAGTTCATGTATCAAGCCTTCAACATGTTGACAATGATAACAATCTTTGTCATGGCTAGGAAATGGTGGAGGTAGAAATTGAATTGCTTGAGATGAAAGGTTGGGTTGAGTTTCCATAAAAGGAGGAGGGTTAAGTGAGGAAGGTTGAGGTTTCTCAAAAGAATGAGGGATTTGTGGAGGTATATTTGGAGGTGATTCAACCAAAGGTGGTGGTGGAACATGTGTCGAGGATGGTGGTAGAGAAGTATCTACTTCCATGTGATCGGGTGGTTGACTTTGATGATTCCTCATAATCCAAAAGGGATTATTTAAGGGTGACGGAGAAAAGGATACCGGTGCTAGTGTCGATTCAACACCTTCATTTTGTTGTGTTATCCTCTCTATAGAAGAGAATGTTGGCAATGGTGGAGGATGAGAGGGCCTAGAAGGCAATTCCTCTAAGTTATAGAGGTGTGGAGATGAATGTGGAGTGGTAAATGATATGGCTCTAGGCACTAATGGTGATGGTTTAGTGGAAATAAGAGTGTTTGATTTAAGAGGTATAGTGGTGTTTGGTAATGGTAGTTTTGTAGGAACAAACCTTTTAGGGATTGGTTTGATTGGTTGAGTTGGTGGAGGGGAAATCCTAGCGTTTGTGGATTTAACGGGAGATGATTCGGTTGAAGAAATTTCATGAACAACACGAGCAAGTTTCTTGGGTGGTCCTTTGGTGGATGAGTTAGCACTAGGAGTGTTAGTACAATTTGTGTGATGGGTTATAGAAGGTCTGGACGTAGCTTACTGGATTGGGCCGGCAAGCCTTTGGTGGATTGATCTTGTACTAAATCAAGTAGTTTGGATGAGATCCCTGCACAAGAAAGGTAAACCGTTAGTCTTACCGTGGGGACGGACTCCACGATTAGACTCCGGCGTGAGAGTAAGTACACATTCTTGAGAGGGAAAGTAGAAGTGTCTGTTATTATGAGAGAGAAAGTTCTTACCTGGTATAGGGATTAGAGCCCCTTTTATAGGCGAGGTTTGCCGCTGGAGCCTCCTAGATTCTCGCATATAATGATCAGTTGCCAGAGCCAGACCCTTGGCGGACAAGGGTTCCGTGTTAATCGCGGATGCGGACGTAGGGGGATTGACGGTTGAAGGTTCAGCCCGTCAAGTGCCTTACACGTGTCTCAAAGCCCGGGCTATAGCCAAATTATCCATTGGGCTTACTGTGGGCCTAGGATTTGTAATCGTTGGGCCTGAGCCCAGTGTGTGTATTGGGCCTCGTAGGTCTGTAATACATACTATACGTCATCAAGTCCCCCCAGTCTAGTATGTCCGTTGCGTGTGGACATTGATGTATGCGGTGGGTATTACTAGACTTAAGTTGACTAAACATTTTGTTGTCCCACATTCGTTTTTTTTATGGGAATTGCCATGTCACCCAGTCCCCCCTAGTCTAGTGTATTGACCGCCATGGATATTGTCGATGCGGAAAGTATTTACTAGATCAGATTTGACCAGACGGTGTTATCCCGTGCTTTGTCTTCTTCTTTACTTGGGAAGCGTTTAGTGCGACGTGGACGTTCATCGACTCTTCATTTTTCAGATCGACGTGACCTACTATTTCACACGCCCCTTTTTATCTTTAATCTTGGCCGTCATTTATCTTTCCTTTGCACGTGTCATCATCTCGGTTCTAGGTTTTCCTTTACTATAAATATCGCCCATTTGCACCATCTCCGCTTGTTGCTCTTCTTGGAAAAAGGAAACAAGAAAAACATTTTCATCACGATTAGACTCCGGTGAGAGTAAGTACACATTCTTGAGAGGAAAGTAGAAGTGTCTTATTATGAGAGAAAGTTCTTACCGGTATAGGATTAGAGCCCTTTTATAGGCGAGGTTTGTCACTGGAGCCTCCTAGATTCTCGCATATAATGATCGGCTTGTGAGCTGCCCTTGGCGGACAAGGGTTCCGTGTTAACGCGGATGCGATTTAGGGATTGACGGTTGAAGGTTCACCGTCAAGTGCCTTACACGTGTCTCAAAGCCGGGCCATAGCCAAATTATCCATTGGGCTTATCAGGCCTAGGATTTGTAATCGCTGGGCCTGAGCCCAGTGTGTGTATTGGGCCTCGTAGGTCTGTAATACATACTATACGTCATCAAGTCCCCCCAGTCTAGTATGTCCGTTGCGTGTGGACATTGATGTATGCGGTGGGTATTACTAGACTTAAGTTGACTAAACATTTTGTTGTCCCACATTCGTTTTTTTTATGGGAATTGCCATGTCACCCAGTCCCCCCTAGTCTAGTGTATTGACCGCGTGCGGATATTGTCGTGCGCGGAAAGTATTTACTAGACTGTAGATTTGACCAGGACGTGGTGTTATCCTGTGCTTTGTCTTCTTCTTTTACTTGGGAAGCGTTTCGTGCGACGTGGACGCCATCGACTCTTCATTTTTCAGATCGACGTGACCTACTATTTCACACGCCCCCTTTTTATCTTTAATCTTGGCCGTCATTTATCTTTCCTTTGCACGTGTCATCATCTCGTTCTAGGTTTTCCTTTACTATAAATCTGCCCATTTTGCACCATCTCCGCTTGTTGCTCTTCTTGGAAAAAGGAAAACGGTAAAAAACATTTTCATCACGATTAGACTCGCGAGAGTAAGGCACACATTCTGAGAGGAAAGTAGAAGTGTACATATTATGAGAGAGAAAGTTCTACCACGGTATAGGATTAGAGCCCCTTTATAGGCGAGGTTTGTCACCGAGCCTCCTAGATTCTCGCGATATAATGATCGGGTTGCGAGCTGCACCTCATGACAAGGGTTCCGTGTGTCATCGCGGATGCGACGTAGGGGGATTGACGGTTGAAGGTTCAGCCCGTCAAGTGCCTTACACGTGTCTCAAAGCCCGGGCCATAGCCAAATTATCCATTGGGCTTACTGTGGGCCTAGGATTTGTAATCGTTGGGCCTGAGCCCAGTGTGTGTATTGGGCCTCGTAGGTCTGTAATACATACTATACGTCATCAAGTCCCCCCAGTCTAGTATGTCCGTTGCGTGTGGACATTGATGTATGCGGTGGGTATTACTAGACTTAAGTTGACTAAACATTTTGTTGTCCCACATTCGTTTTTTTATGGGAATTGCCATGTCACCCACCCCCTAGTCTAGTGTATTGACCGCCATGATATTGTCGTCATGGAAAGTATTTACTAGATCAGATTTGACCAGACGTGGTGTTATCACCTGCTTTGTCTTCTTCTTTTACTTGGGAAGCGTTTCGTGCGGCGTGGACGCCATCGACTCTTCATTTTATGTAATTGACGGACCTACTATTTCACACGCCCCTTTTTATCTTTAATCTTGGCCATTCGCTCTATCTTTCCTTTGCACGTGTCATCATCCGGGTTCTAGGTTTTCCTTTACTATAAATACTGCTCCATTTTGCACCATCTCCGTTTGTTGCTCTTCTTTGGAAAAAAGGAAAACAGTAAAAAAAACATTTTCATCCGTCTGCCCTTGATCCACCCACTATGGCTTTGATTGTTGACATAAAATGTAATACTCCTCCAGGGTCGTTTGGTTCTTTCCTTGCGACTTACAATATTCCACCAGAGGTACATCCGGAGCTTCCTGACCGTAAGTGTATGATGCATGAGTGCCCTTCTGGGAAGATTGGATTATATACCCGATTTTTTTATCTTGCCAATTTTCGTCTGCCCCTGTCTGTTTTCCTTGTTGAGTTATTGAGGTACTATCGTATTAATATTTCTCAACTATCAGTTCTTGGCGCGTGTAGAATTTCTCACTTTGAGATCTTATGTCGTGCTCTTATCATTACTCCTACTGGTACTCTGTTTCGTTGTTTTTATGTTAACTCAAAGCTGAAAGGGTGGTTTTCCTTTGGCAAGCGCGATGGTGTTCCTCCACTTTGCACCAAATCCCTTGATTCTGTCAAAAATTGGAATGATCGATTTTTCTGGGTTGATGCCTTTGCTTGTCCTGTCTTGTGCCCGTGGCATTCTAGGAAGAATATCTCTAAAGATCCTGCTCCTCGTCCTGACGAGTACAATGTTGACCATTTTGTTGCTCTTGCTGCTAATCCTTATCCCTTCCGGGCCCTCCCTGAGCCCTTTTTTTGTTGGGTTGGTTTGAGTCGTTACTATACTCTGGGTGACGATGTGTACCCTGAGTATCTACGTGAAGATAAAACTGGTAAGTTTTATTTGCGTTTTATTTTTATTTTATTTTTTTTCCCGAATATGCTTCGCTTTGTGCAGTGATGAGTTGGTCTGAGTATATTCACTCCCCGGAGCCTCTAAAGGCCCTAATGACTACCCCGTCCGCGTCGTGAGGGGGAACCGCCTATTATGGAAGTTGTTGTTCATCGCACCGTGCCACTTATCCCTATTGCTCCTGCTCGTACGGATGGTGAGCTGGAGGCTGATGTTAATCTTCTTTTTGATCCAGAAGGTGCTAGTGTTGACACTGGTGGTGGATCGTCTTTTGAGGCTATGGATTCTGATGTTAACCCTTCTTCCTCTGGTCTTTTGAAGAGAAAGAGGGGTATTTTTCTAGTGTTACGGGACCATCTAGTCCTGCCAAAAGGCCTCGTTTTGAATCTCAGTCAGGTCCATCCATTAGTAACATTCCTGTTGGTGGTTTTCAGGAATTATTGAATAGTAGCGTTTTGGAGGTTGATTTGGGCTATACGGCTCCCCACACTGGTCCTTTCATTACTTCTTCTATTTCCACCACCCACAGCGAGGCCGGGTTTTCTGTTGGTTCTTCTTTCGTGCATCAACTTGGTATCGGTTCTCCGAAAGGTTGGTTATTTCTTCCGATTCTAGTAATGCCGCTTTGAGCCGAGGTTACTTTGCAAGGTCCGAGAATCCTTTGTGTGTTGTTACTCGCCGCCACAACTGCTCCGGTTGTTACCCTATTTTGAGGAATGCTTCCCTTTCTCAATTGCCTTCTAGTGGAGGGCTAACCGAGTCGAGGATCTTGTTGACCTTCGTTAGCCAACCTTGGCTAGTAATGACCGACCATCACGATTTTGACCCCCTGTGCTCGCAGGAGCGTCATCATCCGGAGTGGAAAGTATTGAACGGGTCTTTGCTTGACAATCCCTTGGACTGTCGTGAGATTGTTGACGGTGTTGCTCCTCCGAAGTTCGCTTCTTTACTTCATGAAATGAGCCCTAACGATTTATTTTTAGGTTTTAAACTTTTGTCAGCTCGTCATGTGTGTTTTGGTTCTGAGTTACGGACTCGTGCATAACATTTTCTGCGAGAGAAGGAGAAATTGTCCGCTAGGTGTGATGTTCAGGCTAGCTTGATTCATGGGCTCGAGTCTCAATTGGCTCAGGCTGAATCGAATGCCTCTGAGATATTGTCTCTTCGTGGTGAGGTTTCTTCTTTAGGGGCGGCTGTCAAAGAAAATGAAGTGTTGCGTGTCAGAATCAAAGAGTTGGAAGCTTCTTCTATCAGTCAGGATGTTGAGCTTGAACGTTTACGATGTGCTACCTCTATTCTGGAATCCCGCAACGCTGATCTCACTAAGCAGGTATTCTTGTTTGTTTTTGTGTTTATTTTTTCTTCTCCCTTCTCTTTTTTCCTTTTTATTTTTTTTATTTTTTATTGACCTCCAGAATTTTCTTTGTCAGGTACAAGTTTTGGATGTGGAATGTTCGAGTCTGGCCCTTATGCTTCGTGAGCTAGCTTGCTTGAAGGAGCTCTTTCTTAAGGTTTTCATGTATTTGGAGGAAAAGCTTTATCCGAGCTTGCTTACTGCTATTTCTATTCGTCGTTGGCTATTGTCTGAAGGCTTTAAGCTTGCCGTATGTGAATGTTGGTGTTGGCAAGGCTACCTGGACGCATTGGCTAATGCCATTAGCTGTGCTGTTGATAAAGGTATGCAAGATGGGCTTGTTGCCGGGCATGTTCATGGTACGGATCATACGCCACTTTCTCGCGTTGCTGCTTTTAATCCTTCTGCTAAGGCTAACTATGAAAATGCTCTTCAAGTGCTCCGCGGTCTCTAGTTTCCTTTGCTTTCTTCTTTAGAGGCTCTCAAGGATTCTTCCGTTGAAGGCATCATTCACTTGCTTCGTCCCGAGGTACCCTCTGATGATTTATCCTCTGTTGAGAAGCAGTGTTACTTGGAATAGATGGTCGTTCCTGCTTGTCCTTATGGAAGCTCTTCAAGTGAGTCTTCCCTTTCTGCCTGACAGGGCCAAAAAAGCAAGGGAAGGTTTACTTCATGATTGGTTGGCGCTCGCGGATACTTGTTTGTCTTTTACTGATCCATCATATACATAACCTATAGTGAAATCGGTTCGTTCGTCCGTTTCTGAGCATGGTGGTCTTGTTACGGAGCCCGGTTTACAAGCTGGGACGGGTCCGTCTGTGGACTTGTCCACTTAGTAGTGCTTTATTGTGATCATGCTCTTTTGTTGTTTGGACTGCTGAAGCGCGGCGCTTTTGTTTTATGTGTAGACAGTCTATTGTATGCATATTTATTTTGTTTCGAAACTTTTTGCTATTTAATCTTCACACGGATGTGTCTATTATAATAGTCTTTTTCTGAATACTTGTGGATTATTCGCCCGATACTGGATTTGCAATATCTCTTACGTATCTTGAGGTAATTTGGAGGTTAGTCAACCTTTTGTTATTCGGAATAACGTTGTATGGGTCATGCTCGTGTGTATGCGCGTCTTACGTACATAAGTTCTTTAAAAATATTAAATGATTAAAAAGAATAATTTTCTAAAGTAAAACTGGTGAAGGTAGCGAAGCTTCACCTTTTTCATTCAATAAAAGAAGACAATACATTATAGTATAAAAAGATAGGTTTGACATGAACCCTTCTTCATGGAATCCGCGAGGAATGGGTTGCTTACACTTGATGTATGTAACATCTCTTAAGATTGCAAACATTCCATGTTCGTGGGATTAGATTCCCCGCACGGTCCTTTAGCTTGTATGCTCCTTTTCCTAGTGCTTCTGTGACCACATAGGCCCCTTCCCATTTAGGTCCTAGCTTTCCTCCTTCTTCAGCGTGGCTCGCGTCGTTGTTCCGATATACTAAGTCTTCTGGCTTGAAACTTGTACTTCGGACTCTTGAGTTGTAATATTTCTCCATTTGTGCCTTCTTTTTGCTTTATGTATTGCACGCTTGTCTCTTCTTTCTTCAAGGATGTCTAGGTTCATTTCGGTAACCGTCATTTTCTTCTATATTTGCTTCGCCGTCCTCCATGTAGGCATCCCTATCTCACCGGTATGACGCCTCCGTTCCGTATGTTAATGAGAATGGAGTGTCTCCGTTCTTTGGATTTGATCATTGTGCGATGTGCCCATAGGACGTGCGATAATTCATCTAGCCAGTTCTTGCTTTTTTCTTCCAACCTAGCCTTTATGCCTTCCCGTAAGCTTCTATTTGCTCTTTCTACTTGTCCGTTGGCTTGTGGGTGTTTTACTGAAGCAAAGTGTTGCTTTATATTCATTTTTCACACCATTCTTTAAATGGGTTGTCACGAAATTGCTTTCCGTTGTCAGATATTATTTCTCCTGGGAGTCCGAACCTGTATACAATGTTTTCCCATACGAATTTCTTGATCTGATTTCCGGTTATGGTGGCTACTGGCTTTGCTTCTATCCATTTTGTGAAGTAGTCTATTGCCACTATGAGGAATCTAACTCTCCTAGGCCCTTCCGGTAGGGGTCCTGCAATTTCGATTCCCCACTTGTGGAATGGCCATGGGGAGGTTATGGGCGTTAACTTTTCTTGTGGATGTTTTGGAACTGGCCTATGCACCTGACAACTTTTGCATGCTTGGATTAGCTTTCGAGCATCGCTGTGCATAGTAGGCCAGTAATATCCAGTACGCAGGGCTCTGGCCACTACGGACCTTGTCCCCGCGTACATTCCGCAAGATCCTTCATGGATTTCTTGTAACATGTAGTTGGCTTGAAGGGGCCCAACGCACCGTAACCATGGTCCAAGAAAAGAATTCTTGTAAAGTATCCCATTAACTACTGCAAACCTTTGTGATTTTCTTTCAACTTCTCGTGCTCTCTCCTTCTCCGCTGGGAGTGTTTCTTTGGTTAGGTATTCATAGATTGGTGTCATCCATGTATACCCCTCTTCTTCCGTGGTTTCTACGAGCGGTGCTTCTTCTATTGACTTTTGACCCAGCTCTTCCACTAGTACTTACTTTTTTAGGTGTGCAAAGCTAGTAGAAGCCATTTTGCTTAGCGCGTATGCCTTTTTGTTTTCACTTATGGGCACTTGCTTGATTGAGAACATTCATAAGTTCTTTAGGAGTTCTTTTACTTTTTCTAGGTATTGAATCATTCTTGATTCCTTTGCAATGTATGTTTCATTTACTTGATTTGCCACCACTTTTGAGTCTACATTTGCTCAGTACGCTCTTGACTCCCATTTTTTCGCTATCCATAGCCCCGCTATCAAGGCTTCAGATTCGACCCGTTGTTTGTTGTGTTGAAACCAAACCTTAAAGCGTAAGTAAACTCGCTCTCTCGAGGAACCGTCATAGCCATCTATGCAAGATGAGCCGTCCGTGAAATGTAACCGGCTGGTTGCGAAAGTTCTTCCACTTCCATTGGTTCGTCCTCTTCATCGCCTTTTGGATGCTCTACTATGAAGTCTCGCTAGAATCGTCCTTTAATGGACGTTTGGTCTCATATTGTATGCCATACTCTCCCAACTCAATGCTCCACTTTTGTAATCTACCCGCGACTTTTGGCCTTGATAGTATTTGCTTGATTGGTTGGTCCGTGATGACTACTACCGTATGCGCTTGAAATACCTCTTCACCGCTTTGTAGCGTGTACCAAGGATAAGACTAGTTTCTCCATTGGTGTGTAATTTATTTCGGTCCTCATAGGCTCGGCTTACAAAGTATATTGGCATTTGTTTGCCTTCCATTTCGCATGAGAACCGATTAATCGCTTCTCTGTCGCCGCTAGGTATATTATTAACTCTTCTTTTCCCGAGGTGCGGTTATGGTGGGGAGGTTTGCTATCATTACCGGGTTGGCCACCATTGTGATAATGCACTTCCTCATGATTCCAAGCGCCCACAAGTTTTCCCACTTCCTCTTGTATCGCCTTACTCCTTTCCGTGCTTGGCCTCGTTTCTTTTGCCTTGTTGGAGTATATCCTTCCCGTATGTTTAAGCTATGTTCTCTATGTGCCTTGGAACGCCCAATCATGTCTACCGGACACCACGCGAATATATCCGTGTTTTGCTTTAGTAGTTCACATAACTGTTTTACCTTCATCTAATAAGGTTGATCAAATGGCTATTGTTTGTTCCGGATATTCGGATGTATTGCCACGTGTATTCGTTTTCACTTTGCTTTTCATTACGGGTTGTGGTGTTGGTCCGGAAACCATAGTACATTCTAACGAGACCATTCGCCATCGGATCGTGAGCACTCGCCTTTCACCGGACTTTCATCATCCCGTGTGTTGTTGAAGGCACGACTGTAATCTCCGCATTCCGGCCTTCCTATGATCCCATTATATGGCGATCGACCTAACCACCACGAAATTATTAATGTTGACGCGAATGCTCGCTGCCTCCAATTTTAGTTAGCAATGATATCTCGCCCAATTGGCCAATTATCTCTCCGCTAAATCCCACGAGGAGGGTTGTAGCGGTATCATTTACTTTCTTATTTCGGCCGGAGCCTTTCAAAGCAATGTTCATACAGAACTTCCGACGTGGAGCCCCGCCGACATACATTCTGTATAAAGTGTCCTCCTATCTCGCTTCAATTACCATTGGTCCGCTATTCCTTCTTCTCCCGTGAATAGTGGGAATGAGATGTGTTAGATATTAGTTTTCACATACACATTAAACCATAACACAAAGTGGCGATAAATGGAATTCTAGAGAGAAAGTTAGAGGTTTAGGGAACTTAGTGAGAGAAATTGAAAGATATTATTATGAGTTCAACTCTACCTTGGAAGGTAGAGAGTATTTATAGTCTTACATAAATCGCCACACATCGGGCTGTGGATCGTGCATACAGATGGGTAAAGACCCGTCCGTCCTCCACGGTGTTACTTAACTAAATACTACTTAACTTAAAAGAACCACGACTACGAGCTTTAACGATTACATATACTTGAGGTGACCGAATCTTTAATACCCGAATTTCTAATTCTAACAATCTCCCCTAAGGAGGTCACCTCAATCATGTACCAAAATTACATAGAACACAAATAGATATTACATTAAAAATTGTTCTTGCATTCTTGATGTAGTCCTTGCTCCTATGCTCATAGTCATTGATTCTTCACATTGCATGTTTGGTTACTCCAAGTGGAGGTCTTTACCGATCCACGTGATAATAATTTTGAGCCACTTTTGAGATCATCAAGAATCAAAAATCTCTGTGACATCCATTGTGGTGTTGGTATTATGTGATGTTGTGACATTCGAACCGACATGCTCACATTCGGATCATGATATCTTCTCATCGAGTAGCGGAAGCTTTTGTTGAATCATGATATTGGCGGCAGCAGAGGTAATCTTGGAGTGAAAATATCGAGTCATTGATGCAAGAATCATGATTTCTTTTGAGTTGAATGTGTTAAGTGAGCATGCGGCTATGGATTGACCGCTTCATTCTCGATCACCGCAACGCGTCGGGCGCACTGCATACATTAGCTAGAATAAATCACACGAAGTGTCTTTGATCACTTTCGCTGAATTGAGGTACACGCCCACGGTTCCCCGCTGATCAAGACAAGTACCGCTCGTGATCGTATAATTCAAGAATTTCCTTGACAGGTTTCGAATGCTTCTAGTCGTTCTCAAACCGAACATCTCAAAGAAGATAACACGGAGTGAGTGAACCAAATAATTTTAAGTCCACCGATTGATGAAAAGAGATTTGAAAACAATCGAGTATTGTTTCAATAGAAATTGTTTTGCAATATAACGAAGGTTTTATTGAAAATCAATTATCAATCATAAAACACCTTTTGGTTTGAAAAATGAGTACACGGTCGATGTTTCAAGAAAAGAGTTGTTAAGCACAAAGACCGGTTTTTCAAAGGTATCCGTCAATCCATAACTCGAACGTGATTGATTCAAGAGATTGAATCGCCCTATTGTATATGTTCGCTTGTCACATGGTTGATCCATATAATGATCTCACATGCCACCTACCGTGAGCTTGTTTGATGTTGGCTCCGAAGGCTTTCCATCTTCATTGTGAATATGTATACACATTACTCGGATGTTCGGCAATACCACAAGGATAATGCGAGGACTCAAGATATAATCTCTTCCACATTGTGTGAAGCAGAGAGTCTTCATTGAAAGTGTCCTAATGAGATTTATTGATGATCTCGTGGCTCTAGACTCAATTTGTGCATATTTGGATCCCGTGTCGGAGACTAGGAGAGGGTCTCCTTCTTCAATATCAACAATCTCTAAGAGAAAGTCGATAGATAATGTCGGTTCCCGTGAGAATGAAACAAGTCCTTTAAGAGGAACTTGAGTGATTTGGAAAGTTGAAGTGCATGCGCCACCGGGTCCATGACGCCTTGTCTTCAATACCGATGTTACCATCAAGAGCATATGAATTGAACCGGTTTACGCCTAAGGTTGAATAAATGGAGGCTATTTGTTTTCACCCTTTCTCATTCAATTCTTTTAATTCTTCAACCCTTGGTGCTTGCCGAGACTTCATAGCTAGAACCTTGTTGGGTTTATTCCAAGACTAGCCTCGGCCTCGCCCTGCACTCTTCCCATATCTCATTTTTCTCCTTTTATCATCATACCTAAGAACTCTACACTAACTAGTGGATAGTCCACAGGTAGATCCCTCCGGCTCGGCGGATCATGGAAAAAACCTAACCTTATCATCCTTATATCACCATACATAAAGTAAAGTTGGTCGGTCTTTTGGTATTGTTCATCCGCCATATGGAACCAATTGAAAACCATTTGAAAATCAATTCAGATACTTATGATATATTATCAAAGCATTTTGTACCGAAATTGTTTTTGATAATTTTAGAACAAGAACTCCCCTCAACATGTGCATCAAGTATTAGAAAATGTTTTACACGGAGGCAAGAGAAAGAATTAACTTCTTTGATGACCATTTTCTAAAGATATCAACATCACTTCCCAAATCGAATCGTGTAGATAGAGCATTTTAGGGGAAGGATGAGGTTTTCATGATTTTGCTCCCCTCAATATGTGCATGTAAGTTTGAAAGAGTTTTGCACATAATAGAGGAAACTCGCACATTGAGAAAATGATCACATTTCAAATCATAGGTTTAAGATAGATGCTCCCCTTAACATGTGCATGGAAAATTTGAAATCGTTTGTCACATGTGGGAAGGATAGCATGTACATCCTTATAAAACCATTTACCAATTATCGCTTAAATCAATTTAAATCACACATTCTCCTCGATCACAATTATCAAATCATTTGAGATTGATTTTGAAAGATTTTAAGGGAATTGTGACTTGATTATGAAAGCGCCTTAACCGATAAGGATCGGATTTTAAGACTTTATACTCCAATGATAAACATGCATGTACATCTTTTGAAAACAATTTAATGCCAAATAACTTTTAATTTAATTGAACTCATTCTCCCCTCAATCAATGACATAGGTTGTTGATTGAGAGATAGAGATTTTGACAAATAAGTCCCGATGATTATCAAAAATAGAGACCGAGTTATTTTTCAAAGCATTTAGTTTTCAAGCAGATAAATGTTTATAGAATCGAGCATTGAATTTTGAAAGCATGATAAAATATGGCTCGTTCTTTCTTTAAAACCGGTTATTGCTCGAAATGACAATAAACCATTTCTTTCTCTTTCTCCCAATTTTTTTATATAAAGATTCGAACAACATCTAAAGTCCCGTGTTATTCTTTGAATGACAACATCAAGACCGTAGATATTATCGAATCGAGAGAAACATGACAAAATGACAAAAAAAAAATTTGATTTTTTTTTTTTGTTTTTGTTTTTTTTTTTGAAGATTTTTCGAATTTTTTCAAATTTTTATGGATTTTGAAAGTTTTATAATTTTCTATTTGATTTTTGAGGGTTTTATAATTTTGTATTTTGATTTTTCGAATAGATATATACAAGAGATAGATGAAGATAGACCTTTACCTCGACATCCTCCTCAAGACGTTTGAGTGTTTTCGTTGAAGGCTTTTCAAGCCAAGACGTGGAAGAATAAACTCAAAACGTTCTCTTCGAAGAGCTTTGGTGAAGATGTCACTAACCGGTATTCGGACCTCACAAAATAGAGTTCCACCACACCTTTTCAACATGTTCCCCGATGAAATGATGTCGAATGTCGATATGCTTTGCTCTTGAGTGTTGAACATTGTTGCATGAGAGAGCAATATCACTTTTATTATCACAAGACAGAGGATTTTGTTGAATACAAAGCCATAGTCGATAATTGAGATCTCATCCATAAGATTTGAGCACAACAGATGACATGGCTATGTATTCAGCCTCAGAGGAAATAGAAGTACTCATTTGCTTTTTGAAGACCAGCTCACAAGCTTATCACCCAAAACCGAGCACCTCTGCACGATTTCGACGAGTATCTTGACAACTCGCATGATCAAGATCTGCATAGGCCGTTAGTGACATACCGTGTCCTTGGTACCAAAGACCCATATTGATGGTTCCTTGAGATACCGAAGACCCCATTTAACCGCTTCAAGGTGCTTTTAGTAGGCTTAGCTCGGTATCTAGCACACATGCAAACAACGAACAAGATGTCGGTCTACTAGCGTGAGGTACATCGTGATCCAATCATACTCCGATATTTTGTTTGGTCAATCATGATCCCCGAGTGGTCCTCATCTAGTTTGGTTCGGTCAATCATGGGGTGTCAACAGGTCACTTGAATCAAATCCAAATTTCTTTAAGATCTCTCGTTGCATATTTAGATTGATTTATGAAAATGCCTCGGGACTTTGTGAAATTTGTAATCCCAAGAAAATGACATTTGTCCCATCATTGACATTTGAAAATTTGAACTCATTTCATTCAAAACGATCACATTCCATCGGGTCCGCCGAGGCAAAATGATATCATCAACATAAATTTGAACATGAATTAAATGTTTGCCTCGACTTCCGGTGAACAATGTAGGATCAATCGCTCCTTTGTTGAATCCGTTGATAGAAGAAACTTTGATGTTGTATCATACCATGCCCTAGGAGCTTGCTTTAAACCGTATAGAGCCTTCTTCAAACAATAAACGTGAGTAGGATGCTCTTGATTCACAAATCCTTCAGTTGGTCGACGAGACGACTTCTTTAAGATCTCCGCTCGTAAATGCCGCTTCACATCCATCCGATAGACTACCATGTTCTTACTAGCAAGATTAGCTTAAAGATTTCGATTGCCTCGATTTGAGCAACAGAGCAAAAGATTCTTCAAAGTCAATACCCTCTTCTTGACGGTATCCATTAGCAACTAATCGAGCCTTGTTCTTCAACACATCACCATGCTCATCAAGTTTCACTTTGAAGATCCATTTAAGAGCTATAATCATAGCACGCCCGAGCGGTACTAACTCCCATACATCAAGTCGATCAAACTCATGAATTTCATCTTGCATGGCATTGAACCGACTATCTTCATTCATGGCGGTTTTAACATCTTTTGTCGATCTTAGATAGTATGGAGTGAAGAAGCACCATAAGGCATCGGTTGCAAGTTGTTTCCGGGTTGATACAGACAAGAGGGATTTCCAATGATGTTGTCTAATGGATGATCGTGAGTCCACTTTCTCGAGGTGTTCATGTGGCGCTTGTTGAGGGATCGAGGTAGTCGAGTCGATGTCTCCTAAAGAAGATGGTTCGATGATGATTCAGAGCAAATATGTTTTCAAATGGAGCATCTTCGTGGAGTAGCAAAGGATTAACTTCATCATTGATGCCGTAAACATTTCCATGATGTACATTTGAAGAATGATGATTTGTTGAAGAGATCAAGGATCATCGCAGTGCTTCTTGACTTAAAGATATTGAGACCGAGGATTGCCTTCATTCACGTGAATATGAGTAGCCTCTGTTGTAGGAATCGACACCTCATTAGTACTGGATCATAAAGTTCATCAAACATGGGATCAAACAATTTCCTTAAATCATCTTCGATGGAGGTACATATGGAGTTTCTTGAGAAGAGTTTGGAACAAGAGATGAACCAATGGACTGTTTTGAAGTGGGGTCCTGAACTGAGTGTCCAGAGCCATTTGACCGGTCACCATCAAACGAACGTGAATTGTTTCCATGATATTTCGGGTTCTTTTGTTGTAGATTCGGTATCCCTTTTGTTTGAAGCATACCCTACAAATACTCCAATGTCGCTTTAGCTCTAAGTTGCCTAAGTCTTGTCCTCATTAGTTGGATAACACGATGCACCAAACACACGAAGGAAGAGAGATTAGGTTTTCGTTGTGGACAAGTTCATATGGAGTTTTTCCATGAACAAGTGTGAATCGGAGAACGATTTTGTGTGTAGCATGCAGTGGCTATAGCTTCAACCCGAGAAACATTGGAACCTTTGAGTAAATCAAGATTGTTCTAGCGGCTTCCACAAGGGTTCGATTGCCTTTCAACAACACCGCTCGCTGAGGAGTTCGTGGAACACTTCTTTGATGGTCGATTCCAATGCTTTCATAGAAGTCACTAAGTTGTTTGTTAACAAACTCGCCCATTGTCTGCTTGGACAATTCGATCGCTTTGTTGAGTCGAACTCGCAACTGTTTGATGAGTTTGATGATGATATCGAGTTTCATCCTTTGTCCTTAAGAATTTGACCTGTGAATCTAGAGTAATCATCAACCACAACCAACACATATTTCTTACCAAAGATGTTCTCAGACTCATTGGTCCACACAAGTCCATATGAAGGGTATGAAGAACTTCAGAATTGAGTTTGTAGGTTTGATTGTGGGCATACTTTTGCTTTTACCCAGTTGGCATGCCGAACAAAGATGATCCTTTTCATACTTTAGTCTAGGTAAACCTACAACTAAGTCCTTTCTCGAAAGATCGCTGATAGTGCCAAGTTCAAGTGATTGAGACGACGATGCCATAACCATGACTTTGTTTTTGACGCTTTGATAACAAGCGATTGAGAAGCTTTCATCATGTCATCGATAGAAATGGTGTAAAGATTTGAGCCACGGGTTCCTTTTAATGCCTTACCATTAAGATCTCTAACAAAGGTGTATGTTTTTCTCAAGGCTACTTCTAGATCGAATCACATAATTGACCAACAGAGAATGATTATGACCCAAACCTTCCACATAGTAAACTCTAGAGATGACACTATCCCCAACAACGTAATCTCCATAACCCATAATAGCAACCGAAATGATCATTATGAATCTACAGTCCGATGAATTTGCTCACGAAGTTCATGAGTCATGACCGGTCTCCAATATATGCTTGGAACAACTGAGTCCGGTACCACGTAACGATTTGAACGATCCGCAGTTGAGCACGCATAAGAATGGATAATCTGGATAATTGGGATCCCATGCAAGAATGGGTTCCATTTGGTTAGTTACAATGGTTGGAACACCCACATCGTAAATAGAAGCATTCATATCGTAAAGTGAGGCAATGGAATCATTGTGAATAGATGCGAGACTAGTGTCTCAGATAGCCTGCTTATAGTGTGATCACTTAAGGAATAATTCTACCAAGAGGCATCCATTTTCTAGTGGGCATTACTCGATTAGTCTTATGACCAGCGTGTATCCAATAAAAGCCTATTTTATTGAATGTTCTTCCGCTGGGTTTCCACTGTTTTCTAACTTTCTTTCGCTTTTGCCTTTTAGCCTTCTTAGCATGAATTTTAGCATTAACAATATTAATCGGACAATTAACATCATTAGGCGTAACATTAACACCACATTCATGATTAGAAAGTAATTCATGCGGACATCAAGACAAGGTTTGCAAATAGTATCGAATTAATTAATTACAAGACGCCTATGGCTAATACTAGAATCAACACGATTCGCTTTATTCAATTCAAGCTTAAAGTTCCTAGATTGTTCTTCTACTCTCTTCCAAAGGCACATTCTTAGCTCGAGAGGTCCTATCATTCCTTGTATTGTCTTGAGACTTTGACCGCTCCGCTTAATGTCACCGATTACTCGTAGAGGGAATGGGAACATTAGTGGGTTTTACAACTCTTTGCAACACTGCTTAGATGTATGGGATCTAAACTACATGTAGGCACACTAAGGTTCACTTTCTTAAAACTAGAAGTGCTTGGGATTTGTACTCCTAGAAGGCACACTGAGTTCTCTTTCATAGCATCGGGCTTAGAATGAATATCGACTTGGCAATAGGCATCGAACATGGAATCAAAGGATTAACTCTCTCACCTAATGAATTTGGGCATATTGTGATCAAGCATTCTAAGATTTCTTGAGATCGTTTGGCATATAAGCATGCATGTCCAATTGCATTATCATGAGGCTTCACTAACTTATCCTCTTCAACAATCTCACAGCACATTCTAGGCAATCCTTAAGGGATGAGAAGTATGTTTGAATAGCAAGTTTGTTGTTCCTTAGATGAGGAGGGACATATGTCACGCATAAAGAATATTTATTATAATAGTGAACCTTTGATCCACCATTCTCCCATTGGTCATTGGCATTTTCCCTTTTACCCGACTCTTCGATTCTCAATTTCCTTTTGCAATGAAGCTATTTGTTCGTTATTTTGTTACGAGTGACCTTAATTGATTCAAATAACTCATTGAAATGACGTTTAACCTTTTCGTTTCTTCTAGAAAACTTTCGTTTTCCTTTGTAAAGCATTTACTAGGTTTTGAAGATGAAACGTTTGAGAATTCGAGAATCTAAAGGAGGAGGCATTTGGGAGCCCGTCATATTGTTCGTTTGACCCTTTAATTGAGAGATTTGGGCTTTCAACTTTACGATCGTGTTGCACCGAGCTTGAATCGCTCATCACGCTTTGTTAATTTGAAAACTCGTGATCAAACTCGAGCATCCGATGATGTCTTGATATTTGAAGTTTTGACATTTCTTTGAGATGTTGATATTTTAGTTGTAAGTTAAAATGCTCAACTTCTAGTTTAGAGAAATGTTTAACCAAATTGTCGTGATTATCCGGTTCAATTTTCTCGCTTAGTTTAGAGTTAGTTTTTCAAGCTCAATGACACGATCATGGGAGACTTTCAGGCAACAGATAGTTCATGAAATTTGGAAGCATTAATAGAGCAATTTGAAGCGATGAAAAACATATCTTGAGCAACACATTCAAGAATAAGAGTCTCATTTAATGTGTGCAAGTTCTTCCTCTCAATCTCATTATATTTTAGTGCACGCTCATAATCACTAACTTCAACTATCATTGCATCAAATTCCTTTTCCATTCCCTTGATATCGCTTTCTATCCCTTTTAAGACTCTCAAAGTGATCTTTCAAAAGTTTAAAGAAAGGCATGACCTCGCTAAATAACATTCTTTCATTTGCTCAAAACCCCTTTCTCCTTCCGTAATACCAGCTGGTGTGATCCTTTTCTTGCAAGTTTTCTCAAAATCAACAAATAGTTGAAATATAACATATTGGCTAATTAAGGTCTTGCTTTTAGTGGCAATTGTTCTAGGAACAAGATGCATTGGTGTATTAGAGGATACACAATGCTCTAGGCATTTTCCATAGGGAGGGTTTGTTTCAACAATATTTTCAACTTTTCTCGCTTATCTAAATCCTTTTTCCGTAAAACTTGTTCGGGAGTCAACAATGTCTGAGGCTTAAACATGTTCAAGGAAATCCAGTTTTCCTTCTTGTAGTCATGGGGAGTGATAATTACTTTTTTCTCTTTGCATTTAGGATCATCTAATTTTTTGTTCATCCTTTCTCTAGTGACTTCATCTGATTTCTTATCTTCCTCAGTGCACTCAACGCAACTAGGTTTCTGTCTAGGTTTAAGGATTTCATTGCCATCATAAAGAACCTTATGAGCATTTCTAGCCCTTTTAATGACCTCTGGATTTGGTTCCTTAACAAGGGAATGCTATGCTTATCGCTAAGACCCTATGCTTAGTGATCATGTGAGCAATCGAATGGTGTTCCCTTGTATGTATGACTTGTTTTCAAGTTTTTTTCAAAGTTTTCGATTAGAAAAATCTTTCAAGAGTTTTGATTCCTTTGAATTAAATTCTTGCTTAAGCATTTTCACATTTTCTTGAAGTTCTTGTTTTGCTTAGCAATTTTAGAAAGCTTTTCTTGTAAGGAATTTAATTCTTGTTTCAATACTTCTTCTCTAAAATTACTTTTTCTAATGATCAGACGCACTTGGTCATCCATTTCCCCGCTTCACGAGTGGTCAACTCAAATTTTGCACGTTGTTCATAAATAGCAACACAATCTTTATAGGCATTTAGTTCGTAAATTACAGTAATCATCGGGGCACATGCGTGTATTCATCAAAAACATAGTCATTGTTGACCGCGAAGATGCATCACTTGGTACAACTTCACTTTCACTTTGTTTCACGATTGATCATATGGGATAATATCGATGTTATCCATATTTTCAACATTTGATTCAAAAGTTTCGATTGATTGTACTTTGTCATGCATCTCTGCACATCAAGATCATCGTATAGTTTTAATACCTCCGAGATGAGTTTGTCTTTGGATGGGCCAACTTGTGGTGAAGAAGAGACCTTGGGAGAAACCATTGAGAGATGCTAGCCATGAAGATTGTGTGTGTGAGGTCCATCATCCACATCGAGTCGTATGCATCACAATCGGCGACTTGAAAGGAGTTCGATGATTGTGACCTATCTCCGAATAGGTCGCTCATCCACATCTCGCATCATAGGTCTTGGCATTGCCCTCACTAGAAACAAGAATTCCTCTTCATCCAATGCAAAGACCATTGTCCCGAGCTTGTACAAGCAAGATCTATATCTCAAGTAGTCGGCGATTCGTGGACGCTTTGGAGAAGTGTAGTTTCTTGCAATGTGTCCTCACCACAACAGCTTATAACACTTGATCGGCTTAGCTTGACCTTGGTTACCATTCCTTCCTCGATTCGGTTGCCAACATAACCTCTACCACTCCACCTCTTCCCCGATCATACTGCTCTTCCCGAACTTGTTGCACCACCATCCTTCCATCTTCAACAAGAGCTTGATTGTGTTGGTTAGATGCGCTCGAGGTTGTTGTTGGTTTGTGGGAGAGAATTCATGTTTTGACTAATCAAGAGCTAGTTGATTAATGAAGTTACCCACGTGTGCATCAAGATCGCCTTGTTTGAACATAGGATCGTGAATGAGTTTGTGATTACCATTACCCAAGGGTATGACTTGTGAAGCTTTGGTTGTGATTCCGATGTTTGAGTAGAAGGCGCTGAGTCATTGGACGAGCTTGTCTCTCCCTCGGTTGGTTTTGAACCGATTGAGAACCAATTTTTCAAACATAGCATGTCTCTCATTCTCAAGGAGGAAGGCATAGAGTTGCTCATAGTTTGTATTCTTCAATCCTTTAGTGAGCTTCACAGAGGTGACAAACTTGTGCCATTCGGATTCATGTTGTTCACAAATTTTGAGTTCAAATTGAATGTTAGGCATAGTCATTCGATGTTCCTCATGTCATTCACCAACTTATGAAATCTCACATAGTACTCATAGACACTCTCATCCGGTTTCATCTTGAAGTGTTCAAATTCGCCATAGAGTTGTGATTCTCTGCCTTCCATAGTTAATTCTCGAACCCGAGATAAGCATCTTGACATTATCCCATAACGCTTTGCATCGGTGTTGTGATTGATCGCCATGTAGATGTCTTTAGAAGACCTTGAAGAACAATGTTAAGCCCGATATCCGCATCAAATCTCTTTTCTCCTTATCATCAAGCTCATCATACATTTTAGGTATGTCCATTCCGTAAATAGGAGTTCCATCTTCATTAGTGTCAAGTATATCTACGGTCGCCTCAACTCGATATGGTCCTTCATCAATGGATTTGAGAATGATGACACCATTTTCCTTTCCAAGGCAAGACAACTGATCTGTTGAGCCCAAGAATCGTAGTCGGTTCATCAAGCATGGGTGGATTAGTATCCGAGCCACCGCTTGAACATCCTCGACAACAATGGAGATGATAGTAGGAACGTTGGTAGACATGTTAATGATTATACGGGATTTTATAACTCTATGATTAAACCGGAAATTGATTCTTTCACGGATTTTACTAAATCAAGAGAAACCGTAAACAATCACCCAAGTAGCTAGAAGATAATGCACCGTGTCGCTAACAACTAATTCGCTACACCACTAAGTCGCTAGAGTCCCAAGTCGCTAGACAAATGCAAGTCACTAAGTAGTAACTCGCTAAGCCTCAAGTCGCTAGCAACATTTTGGCAAAGAATTGCCACTCAAGTCGCTAAAGATACAAGTCGCTAAAGAGCAACTCACATGAGACCAAGTCGCTACCACTGTCGCTACCCGTAGTGGAGAGTCCACTACTTGTATCGTTAATCGCTAGATCTAAGTCGCTAGCTCCAAATCTGAATCGCCACTTAAATTGCAAAGCAAGTCGCTACTTAAGAATGAAGTCCGAATGTCAAGTCGCTAGCAAGAAAACCACACAAACATCACTTTTCAATCCAAAACTACCCAACCACGATGATTCAAGCTACCAAATCAAAACCTAAACACTTGTGATGATTCTAAACATAAAAGTACTATCAAAATCCAAACTTTAACACTAGAAATCACCCAAATGATGCAAAACCACTAAACTTTTTCAAACTCAAAACCACCTAAAACCACTAGAAACCAAAGATGTGCAAGATATGATCAAACCATGGCTCTTGATACCAATTGTTAGATATTAGTTTTCACATACACATCAAACCATAACACAAAGTGGCGATAAATGGAATTCTAGAGAGAAAGTTAGAGGTTTAGGGAACTTAGTGAGAGAAATTGAAAGATATTATTATGAGCTCCAACTCTACCTTGGAAGGTAGAGAGTATTTATAGTCTTACATAAATCGCCACACATCGGGTCGTGGATCGTGCATACGGTGGGTAAAGACCCGTCCGTCCTCCACGGTGTTACTTAACTAAATACTACTTAACTTAAAAGAACCACGACTACTAGCTTTTAACGATTACATATACTGAGGTGACCGAATCTTTAATACCTGGAATTTCTAATTCCTAACAAGATGTTCTGGCCTGGAGAAAAGCTTTGCGTAACTTTCTGTCTGATCACCCGTTGTTGAGATTGCACCATCAAGATTGCCAGGGGCTTATCTTTTCCTGACGTTTCTCCTTTCTTAAGTGCCTTGGACTGATCCTTGCCACTATTTTGCTTAAGTTCCTTTATTACGTTTGACAGCTTTCCAGTTCTCAGCAATTCTTCTATTTGTCTTTTTAGGTGCATGCACTCGTCTGTGTTGTGTCCTACTTCTCCATGGAATTTGTAATACTTGTTGCCATTTCTTTTCTCAATCGGCGTAAGCATTGGAGGAGGAGTCTTAAATTTCGCCTTTTCTAATGCCAATATTTCTTTGGGTGTTTTGGAATGGAGGGTGAACCTATCCTGCTTCCAATCCATCCGGAGCGAGTTTCTGTATCCTCTCTTGAAGCCTTGTTTTTGTCCGGACTCATGCGGTTTCCATTGCACCTGGGGTAGCGTCCTCTTCTTTTCATGGTTGCCGGCAGCTACTTCCCCCCGGAGGAAAGATGCAGTTACCCTCATCATTTCGTCCACTGATTTGGGTATATTATCATGCAGTCTCTTGATTAATTCAGGGTTAGTGATTCCATGCATGAAGCTGGAAACCTTCATGACTTCGGAGCTCCTGTGACATCCCTACTCTCCACCTTGAATCTTTTCACGAATTCTTCTGTGGTTTCTCCTTCCTTTTGTTTGATATGGTGAAGCTTTTTATGCACTTCTTTTGCTGAAGGAAGTTTGATAATAAAACTTCCTTTAATTCATCATAGCTGTCTATCGATTCTGTCGGAAGGTCGTCGAACCATACCCTAGCAGATCCGGTGATGGTAGAATTGAACATGTGGCACCATGTTGGCATAGCCCAACATTCTACCTTTGTCGCTGCTTGAAAATTTTAAGGTGGTCTTCTGGATCTTTGCTTCCATCGTATGTCTTCACATTAGTAGGCATTCGCGTCCTCTTAGGTATGTCGAAGTAACGGATGCGTGGAGTGAACGGATCAGTCTCCTTACACACCCATGGCCTAGCTAAATCGTCATTCTCGACATCCGACTTTTGCTTCTTTGACCCGGAACTCAAGTATTCATCTCCGTTGTCATCACTTCCGGAGTGCCGACCGGACCTTCGCGAGTATGTTCGACTGCATTCGTATCCTCCATAATAGGGTTCTGTCTTTTGTGAAGAATAATGGTGGTGAGTACCCCTTTCTTCCTCAGATCTGCGACGTTTAGTTTTCTTGTTGCTTCCGGAACGTATGGAGATACTCTTCTCCCTGCTTCCCAGCCTTTTGAACGCGCTTTTGCGCGACTCCCTGAACATTTCTTCCTTTTCGGCAGTTTTCTTCCGTAGTGATCTGGAGCGGCTACGTCTTGGCTCAGAGTTCTCCCCCGTATTCCGCGCCCGAGATTCGATCTTCTTTTTCAGATCCTTCCTTCGCACCTGTTTTCCGGATTCGGACTGTTGGGATGTTTCGCTAAAGTCTAACCCAAGCCACCGCTTTCTAGCCTTGATTCTTCCTTCTGTTTCGAACTTTCTATCACAATAGGTAAGATCATTCGTATTACTTATCACAAGACTTCTTGATGGTCGTCATGGATGCGGACCCATCGATCCTTCCGATCTATCAAGTTCTTCTTTCCTCCCTTGTTCCGCACCACAAGGCGGGCGGAATTAGGGTCGAACGAGCTCTTCGGTAGGCATTTTTCTTTTTTCGGAATGTAGTTGTGCACTGGGTCCCACGGATGGCGCCAACTTTGTGCGATGGGTTATAGAAGGTCTGGACGTAGCTTACTGGACTGGGCCGGCAAGCCTTTGGTGGATTAATCTTGTACTAATTCAAGTAGTTTGGATGAGATCCCTGCACAAGAAAGGTAAACAGTTAGTCTTACCGTGAGGACGGACCCCATGATTAGACTCTGGTGTGAGAGTAAATACACATTCTTGAGAGGGAAAGTAGAAGTGTGTGTTATTATGAGAGAGAAAGTTCTTACCTGGTATGGGGATTAGAGCCCCTTTTATAGGCGAGGTTTGCCGTTGGGGCCTCCTAGATTCTCGCATATAATGATCAGTTGCCGGAGCCTGACCTTTGGCGGATAAGGGTTCCGTGTTAATCGCGGATGCGGACGTAGGGGGATTGATGGTTGAAGGTTCAGCCCGTCACATGCCCTACGCGTGTCTCAAAGCCCGGGCCATAGCCAAATTAGCCAGTGGGCTTACTGTGGGCCTAGGATTTGTAATCGTTGGGCCTGAGCCCAACGTGTGTATTGGGCCTCGTAGGTCTGTAATACATACTATACGTCATCAAGGAGCTTTTCTCATGATGAGATGATTAAAGGTTAGTGATGTAAAGGTTTCTAAATGCTGAGAATGAGGTTGTAGATGATGACTTAGAAGTCCTAACAAGATGGTTTATAAAGGGAAGGATTTAACAAGTGCATTCAAGGCTTAAACCACTAACATCCTTTTGTAATGCAATGATTTGCATGCACAAGAGTCAACTTCAAATTTGCACTGATCATGGAGTTTAATTAAGGCAAGATGGAGTGTTCAAGTTAGCAAGGAGAGCTTGAAATGATTGTTTTAGCTAGGATTATTTGAATCATTGTAAATCCACTCCAAGTTCGCCCATACACGGTTCCCACCAATGAGGAATCCGTCTAGGCTAATCCTAGGGATCCGCTCTCAATATATAGCGAACGTAACCAAGAAAAGAGGAAAATGATGTTTGTAAGGTCTAGTACCTATACATCTTGAACCCGAGCTTCCAAATCCTTAACACACCTTGCTAACCCTTGCTAGGCTTGATCTAACCTTGTAAAAACACTCTAATCTCAGCCCACACACCTTGTAAAGCTCTTAATCCAACCATGGAATCACCAAATAAACTTAAGAATCATGTATAGAACACTAAAGCCTTTAACTTTGTTGTATAACTTATTGCTTGAAGATCAAAGATGGAAGGTGATTGTGATTTGTTAAATTCGGTTATGAGAGTGAAAATGAGGAAGATATGAAGTCTTTGGTGAATTATCTTGCAATTGAATGAATATAGATAGGTATTGAGTGTTTCTTATAAAATGTTAAAACATATTAATATAACCTATCTTAGCATATTAAATGATTGATAATTTTGACGGAGCACGAATGTATTTGTTAAAGCCTATAATGGTAAGATATTTAAGAAGAATTTCAATTTGACTTCTCTTAGTGAGATATTTTATAAGATATTTAACTAAGTATTATCTAAATAATATCTAGTTGTTGACTAGGTATATGGCTTGTCAAGGTAATTTAAAATGTATCGGTCAAAAGGTGGTGTAGGGTATCGGAGTTAATAGTAAAGTGAATAGATTTTTTTTAATTTGCAAAATGATCTATCGTGAGCATTTCCGTCCTAAATACATGCTCTCTTATGACTAGGCTTGATGAGGCGGGCTTTCCCATTCTCGGCGAAACCTCAAAGATTTTTAGGTAACCGATTTTTACTTAATCTCACAACTCATCAAACAAGAACTGTAAGTGTCTTAATTTAGGAGTAACTATGCAATGCTTGGACTAATCGTCTCATATGATGTTTGGTGTTGAGTCATAAGTTCACATGTATAAGGAGTATGCACTTATAATGAAATGAAAGGGTCAATGATACAACCTAGGACTTCAATGATCAATGATCAAGGGCAATGAGTGATGGTAGCTAATGATTGCCTTTACGTAAGAAAATGGGACTTTATGAGCATCAATAGGTGATCAAAGATGACACTAGGAGATTTGAGAGTGTCAAGTGGCGTTAAATGATCCTAGAGTTCAGATGTTAACTTAGGATAAATTTGGAAAATTCCTTAAAAATTATAAGAAATGAAAAACTAGTTTTTTTTTACCCATTTTGAGGTAAGGATGACTAAAATTAATTTGCTAAAATTGAGAGAATTATAAAACTAGATGTGTTGATATGTGAGAAATGATGTGTGAGCATTAGAGCGGAAGTATGATGAGTTTTGGTGAAATGATAAATCAAAAAGCTCCTTGAGTGTGATCCTAAATTAGCTATGAATGAGTGTGATACCTACTGAGCTTGAGGAAGACTTAAGTGGTCCTAAGGAATTATGTTTAGCTAGTGTGAAGTGATCTAGTGGAATGGTTTGATGTATGAAGGACTGAGATTCATTACTGTTTGCCCGGATCCCACGGTTCCCTAAGTGTAGGGATCCGTCTAGTACAAAGTGAGGGATCCGGCTCTTGCTAAACAGTACCTTCACAGAAGGTATGCAAAACTTGCACAAGGTATCGTATTTTAAAGCCAGTGTTTTCTAAAGAGTTTGAACAACTATATAAGAGAGACATCAAACGTTAAATGTTTTATTTCATGAGGATGATCACATTACAAAGATAGAAGATGAAATCTAAAGAGTGAACCTATTTGGAAAGGAAACTAGGTTTCTTGAGCGTTTTCACTAGATGGATCGTCAAATGGATGATGAGTATTTGCCGATTCAGGGACGAAGAATGACTTGATGTGAGATGTGTTTAGAGGTTCCATCATCTTATTCACAAGTACGTACAACGGACTTTGAAATTGAGGATGAAAGTACATGATATGATGATAAAGGTGTCTTAGGAACATTCCATATGGAATTAGCTTGTTCTTGTTGCCTTGAAGGTTTACAATTTGTCTTGCAAAGAAATAGGCGAGATTGTATGGTTGTTGGGTTAGCAGACAATACATTATGTGAGCACAACAAGCGGGAAGAATTTCTCGATTTCCCCTAAGACTCCAAACATTTTCACGTAGAATGACTGCGAGAGGTTTAAGATTATCTCGGATATCACGTGTATAAATTATGTTTGGATCTGAGTAATAGGGACTATTTTCTTCACGATAGTTGAAGAGAGAATCAAGAGACCAATCTTCAGTGAAGGCACATTGTCCATGATTTGGAATTCGCAGAATGTGAGCAAATTGCCCAAGAGTTAAAACAAAATTTTGGTTTTTGATCCAAAACCATAGTGATAGAGATCGATCCTCGTTACGAACGAGTTTAACTTGACAAAAGATTTCCAACACAAACCGTGGACAGATTTTCTCATTAATTCCGAGAAGGCCTTCTAGTCCTATGGTTCGGAAAGAGGTATTGATACCTTCTTCGTATAGTAGAGGTGTGTCAACAATACGTCCTTCATGAAAGTGGCGAGTTTCGAGATTATTGAACCCACGGACATGATTTCCAGGTGTGTTGGGATCAAGGGAGATATTAGGAATGTAGACATAAGTAAGTTGAAAGTCGAATTCATACTCATAAGTCATGACGAGACCTATGGAAGTGAATAGTTTATATGAGCAAGTTAATATGAAGAGATGCATCAAAGGAGAGGACATTTGATAGGTGAAGATAATCTCCTAATGTTTTTACTTGATTTCTATTAACAATGACAATTAACTTACTTTGTGCTAACATTCTAGTGCAATTTTCCTTTTTATGGTAGATTTTTATGAAATGGTTTTATGTTGCATGAGATTACATTTCCCGCCCACGGTTCTCACGGTTCCCTTCTAAGAGGATCCGGCTAGTTGAACTTTAGGGATCCGTGGATCTGCGGTGATGAAAAATGATCTTGACGTAAAATAATTTTTGCAACTTTTACGTATATAAAAGAAGGTGTGTTTTAGCCAATATTTACTAGTTAAGCATGAATTGTAGGTTTCGAAAGTATGTTAAGGTGAAAGATACGAATGAAAAGAAAATGATAAACACATTATGAGAAATAAACGAGATAAACTAAGACATTAGTAATATTTCATTTCAATGCTAAGAGCGATACAAAGGATTGGATATATGATACAAATGTAGATTAACAACACAAAGTACATGTCTCCATGAGAAAACTTGATCATGGGATACACGAGAGCGATGAGTGTCAAGACGATGATCACGAAGGCGATATAAACCATGATGATGACGTTCTTCCTTGGTTTTGATTTGAGATGAGATGAGATGAGAGGGAAGATGAAGTTTGAATATAGGTATTTTTTTGAAAGTGGAAGATTTGAAAAAAAATAGGGTTTGGTGAGCGGGATAGGTTTTATGGGGAAGGAGAAATTTTTGAGATTTGTGTTTTGTTTTATTATTAGAAAGATTTGATATCTTAGGTTAGGATAACACATATTTATATACCTAGATTTTAGATGGAAGAGAAACACGTATGAGGGGAAGGTTTCCTAAAGACGCCACGCATATTACTAAAGCATATGATAAAACTAAAAGAATACAAATATAACCATATAGATTCCTATGCAAGCATACTTATTCTAAGCTAATGTTATTTAGAGATAGGTTTTAAGAAAGTCATACCTCTAATGCAATTCTGAGTGTCCTTTTCTTTTGACAAGAAAAATGTCAACATACAACTTTGGTTCCTTCGTGATCTAGATGGTAATTAAGATACCTTCTTAGGAAAGGTAATCTTGTTACCAAGGAATTCCTATGGCTTGATTAAAATGAGCTTTAACTAAGCAAAATGATAAGAAAGGTTAGTGCAATTTAGTAAAATAAAATAAGAAATAAAAATATAATGTTGTCATCCAATCAACATCCTACAAAAGTGTTTTTAAGACATGGTGTTTGTTTTTGTAAAAGACCTTCTTTGTAGTTTTCAATTATATACGGATCGTGTCAAGTTTTTAAAGTACAATATACTCTAAAGACTTGGTAACGAAGCTATGATACCAATTGTGGAAAACTAGAAGGGGGGTTGAATAGTTTTACCGATTAAAACTTCATTTTAAACTATTTAGATCAACTTATGTCAATCTATTTAAATGTGTGTGTTGGATGTTTGATAGATAAACATATAACTAAGTAAAGCAAAGATAAAGAGTAAGAAGCACAAAACCAAAACACGAGTATTTATAGTGGTTCGGCTACAAGGACACCTTCCTTGCCCTACTCCACTCCCCGAGTCACCTACTCGAGAGTTCGTTATCACTACACAACACACACTCTTTGTGGCGGAGAAGCCTTCATAACATCGCCTACTCTTTATCCAGTATAAGGCTAGACACCGGGTTCTTCCACGAGGTAGAACCAAACCTATCACAACGTCACCTATACTTTATCCGGTACAAGGCTAGATACTGAGTTCCATTACAAAGGAGGAACTACTACCCGACACTACACAACACCTATCCCAAAGGAGATCCACTCCTTATAACAAAATCAACAAGGATATCAATATCCTTTGACCCAATACTAATCTATCTTGTACATCGACGCACCATATCGAATGTACACCCTAAGCACCTTTCACAAATGCCTTTGACATGACTCCTAGGCACCCATCACTAATGCCTTCAACATGGACTTTCGGCACCCTTCACTAATTCCTTTGACATGGACTTTCGGCACCCTTCCCTAATGCCTTTGACAAGGACTTTCGGCACCCTTCACTAATGCCTTTGACACGGATCTTCGGCACCTTTCACTAATGCCTTCGACTTGACCCTTTAGACATCTTTCACATATGTCTTCAACACAACACTTCTAATGAGAGAGGAAAGAACTATCAACAAGATAACATCAGTAGTCTTGATGATGACAAAGCTTGGCAACCCATGGACTTGAGCTTGCTCGACTTCAAGAGGTGGTGATCTCGCTTTTAAGAGGAACCTAGAGAATCACACAAACACAAAACTACATAGAAAGATCCTTTGGATCTGAGGTTAGAGAGTTTACAACACTAAGAGAGAATGTGTGTGAAATGGGTAATTTGCAATGAAGAAATGGCTCACTATTTATAGAGGAAAAAACACTAGTGTTCCACGGATCCCTTGCTTGAGGGATCCGTCCAGTGTAATTCTGGGGATCCGTAGGACGCTCCCCCTAAATGGGTTATGGGTCATGGATCATGGGTCATGGGTTCTGGACTTTAGATCATGGGTATCCAAATAGATACAATGTATCTAGAACATGCAATACATCTAGTCAATGGGTCATGGGTTAGCTCCATGGGTCATGGATAATATCCATTATGACTTATGCATGATGTCATGCAATGGGTCATGGGTTATGGATCATGCTCCATGGGTATGGGTCATGGACTTTGGGTTTTACCCAACTACATTCAATGTATTTAGTCAATGGGTTAAATACTTAGACTTCTACCTATTCTATTACCCATTATAATACATACTAAGTATGTATATATCTACCCATTATGTAAACACTAGTTGTTATACATATGCATTACTATAATATGAAAACACTATTACTTGTTTAGTGTTTTATATGAAAACGTAAGTGTGTTAGTAAACTATTGGCTCAAACCATTTACGTATTTTATTTGTTTCGTTAAAATGATTTTACGTTTGTTATCGACAAAACATTAGAAGATCGTAAAATATAAATAAACGTTTTTACGGCTTATTTGTATTGATAGGTAGATTCTGGAAAGATTTGGTTTTGATTTTGGAAAGATTTTCTAACAAAATCTGTTAAGGACCCGCGAACCCCTTTGGGTAAATGCACGAACCCCTTTGAAAGGGTCCGTAGGATCCGTGGATGCTCCTATCCTTTTGGCTATAAATAGAAGCCATTTTGCACTTGTTTGATCATCCTTTAAACACCACTTTAAGAAACATTCTCTCCACCATTTAGATAAGTAGTAACACATTCATATACACTCTTATAACACATGATCATAATGCTTCTAACTTTCATTTTGTTATAACCATACTCCCGAGATGATCCTCCGAAAAAAGCTTAGAGATCTTGCATCCTTATCCACCACAAGCATACATATATGAAGACCTATCACAACAAGATTAGGGAACTTGTGATTTTCATCCATTGAAGGCTTCCTATCAATAGAAGTTCATTTAGATTAGTCATTCATATCCATTAGACATTTATCTCATGGATCATCATCGTACACATCATTGTATCATCACAATATATTCACCAAACTAGATTAGATTGTTTATGTGTTTCTACCATAAAACACAGGGTTTGTTATGTTGGGCCATAAAATATAACGAGTTTTGTTGTACCCAAAGAAGGACTCAGTATTTAGCTTAGTACCGAAAAAAGTGTAGGCGATGTTAGGTTGGTTCTACCTCGAATTAGAGCCCGGTATTTAGCTTAGTATCGAAAATAATGTAAGCGGCATTTGTAAGCTTTTCTCCACCGAGAAGGGAGCTTGTTGACTTAGTTGAGTAACTCTTGAGTTGCGTACTCGGGGAGTGGAGTAGGGCGGAGAGGAGCTCCGTGACCGAACCATTATAAATCATCGTGTTCGGTTTGCGCTTTCTTTTATTTATCGCATATGTTTAGGCTTGTGATGTGGCTTGATGTTATGCTTGCATTGTGACAACTTGTTTTGTTTTATATTATCCTTATAGTCATAGACACAATTGTCACTTTTCATATTACATCAAACTTGATTGGTGATTTGATATAACGATTTAAAATTTTAAACAGAAACGTATTCAACCCCTCCCCCCCGCTCACGTTTTCCACACCTTCGTCATATCCTACCTTCCTTAACACACCTCTATCATATTTTTATTTGAATTTCAAATGCTCTTGCCAACTCACTTAACCTTCCTCAACACTCGACCTATGACACATCAAATAAGTCACTTTCAACTCAATCCAATTTGAAATTTGAATTTCAAATTCTCCTCCCCTTAACATCAATACTTCATCTCCAAGCTTGGTATATTCCAAAGTATACTTCATTCCATTCTAACCCATGACAACTCATTCTTACTCAACCATGGTTAGTTTCTAACTACTCTTTCAACATCGACACTTTCTCCCCAAGCTAAGCATATTTCTTAAATATTCTTTTATGCTTAACTCATGTCAACTCATTTTTTACTCAACCATGGTTAGTTTCTAACCTTACTCAACATTTGAATTTCAAATGTCTAAGCTTTCCCTCTCATCTATCTAGGATATTTTTGAAATATACTTTATGCCAACTATCTTATCCATTCTCACTCCAACAACTATTGTTTGAATTTTAACTTTGAATTTGGGAGGAAAAATATTATCCAATATATATTGTCTAATATGTATTCTCTTTTTCTTTGATATTGGACAAACATCTCCAAGACTTCTTTTAAAAACTTCACAAACTATTTTTGATATTTGGCTAATTGATTTAGTTGACCTTATAACACTTTGAGTGTTAAAATGATATTGGAAATGTCAAAAGTAAAGTTCCTCTTGGAGGTTTAACAAGACGGGGTAAATATAAACCAAGCCCGGGATCAACAGTAGCCTGACGCGTTGTTGACACGTCAGCATGCCAACAACGCGCCAGGAAGCTGATGTCCCATGGCTTGATCTATAAATACCACATTTTTTCTTGTTCATTCTTCATCTCTTGCCATTTTATTCTTTCTCTCTATATTTCTTCTTTATATCCCTTTCTAAGTCTACAACACCTTTTGTGTTCTTAATTCTTCTCTTATCATATATTGTAACAACATATCATTCTGCAAGAGAGATTCACAAGAACTTAATCCACTCTTGTGAATTGTGTCGAGGGTCTTCTTCTCTATACATTTTTATTAGATTCGAGTCTCTAGGTTAAGTTAGGCTTGATTTGAACATACAACTATTATTCATTCGATTTGGTTGTAAAGTCTTATATATTGGTGATCAAGCCTAGATCAGGGAAGATATAGTTTGGGGTTTGATACTTCTAGTGGGGAAGTCTTTGTGGTCTTAGTGGTTAAGTCGAATAGTGAGATTCTTGTGGGTGGTTTCCGAGGGCGGAATACCGTTGGGAGTATCTCTTCTTAGTAAGCGTCGATCTTTGTGCATATCGATGAAGTGAAGTTGTAATGATTTGTAATCCATCATAAGGATTATACTTAATAATAGTATTAGTGTCGTGGATTCGCAACTAGACGTACGGATAGTATAAACCCCAATCCGAACCAGTATATATCGTGGTGTCTCTTTACTCGCTTTATATATTGTGGTTGTGTTTAGGATTGTTATTGTTGTATAACCTGTAAGCACCCGTAAAAATAAACATGTAATCATCTAACTTTAATATGAATCAATGATGACTTAGCATCATATTTTTTTTCTTTTCAAATCATTACGTAACACATTATCCCGAGCAATACTTGAACACCGTCACGTTTCCCCAACACGACCCTTCGCGGAAACTACATTATTATTCCCGATTAAATTTATGAAATTTATTTATTTTAATTTTACTGCTAACACACTTTCTATATTTTTATTTCTTCTTGTTGGAGCAGTAAACAAACAAACACACCCTATTCGCTGTTGGGCTCAAACAAACACCCCTTGGCCCGTTACTGTACCGGCCCAGACAAACCCAAAACTTTTTTTAATTTCAACTTATGCGTTCGACAGACCACGTTTACTTCGGCCATTTTCCTCTCGATTCAACTTAACAACACCATTATATTTTTACACAGCTCGATTCTCAACATAGTCGAGAATCGAGTGTGACAAACCACACTTGCTAATTCGACTGTTTGCTTGCTTAAAACCCATCCAAGCTCAGCCGGTTATCAAACTTATCCAACTAAACTAAAACTAAGTTTTATATATAAAACTCTATACGTTCGACCCTAAACTCTCTCCATACTAGATCCTATTCAGTTTTAGTCACAATGCAACATCTACTTGACCATTTGAATACACCCAACGAGTCAAAACAATAAACCATGATCGAACTTTGTCTTCTTTTCTTTGGTTTACAAACAATGAACCGATCCCCTAGACAAACAATACAAGGACAATCTCATGCATCTAGCTTTTCCTCTTTTCTTTTACTGACACACGAAACACACACTCTTAATACTATTTAGGAAAAGTAACATGCATGTGTTTTCAATTCTTCTTCTTTGCCCACTGTCACACGAGAAAAATACCATCACTCCACACAAGAACAAACAAAAGAAACAAGTACCATGTGTAAGAGTAGTATACCAACTCACTTTGTTTTTCTTCCTATATATTTGAACACTCACACACATAGTTATTTACTCATTACATGCAAAATTTACTCAAGGATACAAACACAAAAAGCTATCATCTCTCCATTCACACGTACACACTCCAAACAATGTAAGCAAACTCAGAACACTCCCATTCTCACACTCCATGCGATTACAGTAGACTTCGAAGGAAAAAGGGAAGGTTTTTAAAAGAGTTTTGTAAAAGCTAGGAAGTTACATTGAGTATTCGATTCGTTAAAAAAGTGTTCGGGTTGTTTTTATAGTTCCTACGTTCGACATTCAATCTCGAGAACACTTCACCACCCCAGAGGTGTAGTAAGCTCGTTCTAACCATTTTCCATACGTTTATCATGCATGTTACAAGCTTATAAAATCATATCACGCGTTACTTGACCCTTGTCATACCATTTTATACGTTCAAGCATATTTACATACGTAAAAGATTTCATGTTATCGTTTAAGGCTGTGTGGATTATAAAACATATTTTATCAAAACTCATCGACATACTTGCATCTACAAACCAAACTCATTTTGTGACTTGTACTAAAACTCAAAACAAAACCGAGCCCTTTTATCAAACTCAAAACGCCAAAAGTTTAGTCGTAGCAAGTCTTTATTATTTGGATATACTATTGAGCTGACGTGAAATAAGGGTTTGATGATTCTCATAAAGCCTAAGTGTTCGATGAAAGTTCTAACCAAGTGTTAGACATTGTATGAGCTCACTTATAAACTAGACCACAAGCTCACTTATAAACTAGACCACAAGCTCACTTGTTTCATAATTCTAAACCAACTGACATTACGTAAATATTGTCTCATATAAAATATCTCATTATTATCTTGCAAACCGACTTTTTAAGGTAAATCTTGCATTCAGTTTCAGGAAATTTTTTGACGAATGGGTCTCAAATTCAGAGATGATATGCTGCAGCTCCTTAAATATACTTGGATAGCTCCTCATTTCTCTACTTGGTTTCTTACGAAGATTGGTGGTTTTAGTTTTAATAGGTCATAGATGAAAAACGTGTTGTACGGATCGAAAATACATAAATGAAATTAGTATTTAAAATTTTCAATGCAAATTATTAGTTTTCCGGCTATTTAAAACACATTTATAGCACAAATTGAGCATGTGTATTGATAGCGACCACCTTTTGTTGTCTCTAAAATTGACAGCTAGTGACGAAAAGCAAGTGACGACTTTCACTATATTAGTGAGCTTCAAGCCACAGCTCCTAGTCGAGAGCTCACTTATAAACTGATTCACGAAAGAAAACAAATGAAGCAAAGCTTCAAGCCCAGCTCCTTGATTCGAAAAATATAAGCCAAATCCAAACGCAGCAGATTGACATTAAATATAGTCAAATGAATGATATAACCAAGTAGCACCTTATCCCAGTTGGTTATGTCGCTTGGCTTGTGAGCAAGGTGTCACTGGTTCAATCCTTGGCAGTGGTATTTTTGCCACATTTTTTCTATTTTTGATAAAATACGATTTTTAAAAGTTCAGCCCTCCTATTTCGATCCACTTACCATTTCTCAAGGAACTTTTATAAGCTTTAAACACTCATACAAAATTTCAATTTCAGTCCCTAGATTTTGAATCCTTTGTCACTTTTCTTAAAAATTTTTATAAAACTTAAAAACTTTTACAAGTTTTTATAACTTATATAAATTGTACACTTTTATTCCTCACTTTAACCAATTTAACATTGTCTTAAAAATATTTATAAGTTTTGTAACTTGTATAAATCATTACAACTTTAACCTCTCTAAATTTTACACTTAACCCTTTTCATCCCAAAACTTTTGTAAAGTAATAACTTATATATATATATATATATATGGGGAAAGGATCAGTGAAGAAAAAGCTAAAATGAGAAGAATAAGAAGAATTTACCACGCATTTCAAATAAGGGAGAGATTTTTAAGGGAGATCATCTATTTTAATAGGTGCGATCTGAAAATGTGGTTGTGGTTTCTTCTTATCCTTCTCATTTTAATTTTTCTTCTTATTTGATCCTAACTATATATATATATATATATATATATATATATATATATATATATATATATATATATATATATATATATATATATATATATATATATATATATATATATTTACCACTTTATGTCTAAATAAAAATGTCTAACATTTCTAATGGACGACCACATCCGCGTAAACTATAAATATTATATTTTTTTCAAATATATTATTTAACCATAACTTCAATAAATATATATGTATATATTTTAACTAGTGCATTATGACCACCAAACATGTATGAGAAAACGTCTTGGAGACGAATATGATTTCTAGTCAATAACTTGTAAACATCGACGCATTACATAATCATTTCGATTATATATAAAAGTGGTTTCTCTAAGTTAAAAATAAGTTAAATTATATATTTAACTTTTTGCTTTTGAACTTCAAGCATTTTCACACAAGTAGAAACGATACTAGTATTGCATAACCAATTTCATAATTTACCATAATATATAAGATCATAACCGGAACATATCATCTGAAACATGCCATATTATATTTAAGTTTCGTGTTGAAGCTTTATCCACTTCGTACTTGATATTATCGATTCACTCTCACAAGGTGAGTTCATAGCCCCTCTTTTACTCTTTTAACTGTTTTACAAACTCATTGGGGGAGAATACATGCTACTACTACTTTTATGATCACAATTGCTTGAAAAATATATGTTGTTTTCCTGATATTATTATTGCCTAAGTTAATCTTTCCGAAAGACCCCTTCTATCATGAACCATTAGTCACTTGCGAGTGAGCGCAGATATTGTGGATAGTACTATGGGAATTAACGAATCCCGCCCTTGGTTTTCGGAAATAACGGGGGCACACTATATTTGAGAACATTAGGTAACTTGAAATTACCTCTTTTGGGACAAAACTTACTACCCTTAGCGGGTGTGTGCATAGTTGAGTCTTGGTGTCATGAGCTTAGGGCAATAATAACTACTTACGATTATGGGTGTAATGTGCTTAGCCCGCTGTTTTATCTAAACTTTGAATCTTGTGATCAACTACTTTATTACTAAACCTATGAATTCACTCAACCTTTGTGTTGACTTTTTAGCATGTATTTTCAGGATTAAAGGTGATAGCTAAACTTTGGAGGCGCTTGCATGGCATGGTCATAGATGACTCTGATATACATATGGGACCACTTAAATTTCTTTATGGGCTTATATTTTCGCACAAATACAATGTTGTAAACTCTGTTTTATCTCAATAAATGAAATCTTTTAAGGAAAACTGTTGTTCTATACTTTGTGTTGTGATATCAATCGAGTAGCACCCCAGTAACATATACTTCCGCTGCAAATCATTTTTGGGGGTGTTACATAACCACTTGTTGATCTTTAAGACTAGAAGTTGTTAAACTTCAAGTTAGCCGAAAAGACAGTATCCCCCCTTACAGTTCTACATAGGCTAACATTGAAACACATAAACTCCCTCCTGGACACGTGTGAATGAGGAGGAAAATTTCCCAGGAAGATAATGTAAAAAACATAAGAGTATTTTTTTCCATTTCAACTAACTTCATGACTTGGCAAATTTAATCCTCGTTATTTAATCTACTGCAAAAATGTCCTTTTCCTGTTAAGTATTTTCATAAAAGGTCCTTCTAACTAATGATATCTTAAAATTCATGACATAAAATACCTTTTAAGTTATATAATATAACTAGAACCATTATTATAAAAATTGGGTATTACATTTTTACTTATTTTGAACACATACACGTTCGACCAAAATGAATAACCAAAGCAATGAGTGGCTCGTTAACAGTATATTGAAGATGCCTTCATCCGGTAATCCAAGTTCACCACAACCCACTACACCATTATCCGTCAATTATAGTATTTCAGAAAATACACCTCCTCACGGCCAACAAAATTAATGGAATTAAGATTTCTAGCTACTAGCACCGCGGTCGGAGGAGAATTCGGCTTTGATCAACCAAATTAAAGATGTTATCCGAGCAAAACATCGATCATAGTTTAGTTTGTTTTAGCATTTATGTATTTGTCGTATCGTATTTCATTGTAAATAGTAACTCGTATTTTTAAAATTGTATATGAATTTTAGTTTAAAATTAGTTAATACACAGAAAATATTAAAAAAATAAATAGATAAACAAAAATGGGACCCACAAGAGCCTATATATGTATACATTATTAATTCTTGATAGTGTTTTTTTTACACCGTTAGTCCCTATTGTGTTTAAAATGTTAGTCCCTGAATTATTTTTCTTACATTTTTAGTCCTTGCAATGTATAAAATTTGGTTTAAATGTAAAAAAAAAAAAAAAAAAAAAAAAAAAAAACGTCGTTTACCAATAACATGTTATAGCTAGGCCTGAGGAGGGTGTTTTTCAGGTTTTGTGTTATAAGAATGTTATAGGGTAAAATCTGACATAGCGTGCGAATAACCCGCACTTCACCTAGCACTCGAGGGCTAGTTGTAGCTTGTGCTATCCTCGAGTTATCCATGTGTCACGTCAGATTTTATCCTTACATTTCAATAACACAAAACCTGAAAACACCCTCACGAGTATAACCCAAGTTATAGGTACATTGAACCCACTTTATTTAATTTACACTAAAAAAAGATGCATAGCGTTCGTTCTTGGTGCATAGCCTATAACACACATGTGGTGCAGCTATAACCGTAATAACGAATGTATTGGGCACCAAAATGGCCCTATAACGTGCACATAATGGATTGCACCGTGCTCTCCAAAACCTGAAAAAATGCCCCCAACCTCCACCACCACCACACCTCCTCCTCCTATAACTTGTTATAGGAAAATGGGGGTCTCGGAGTTTATTTTATTTTTCATTTTTTCAAAACAAATACATTTTAATGTAACATTCAAATATGATATACTTAAAATATGAATTACAACTAAAAGAAAATACGCAACGACAAATACATAAAAACTAAAACATACTAAACTATGACCGTTAATTTTTTCGGATCTTTTCTTTTGTGGCGTTGATCAAATACGTATCCTCTAACATCCCTTCAATGCTATAACTGACAAATTTTAAGTCCTCATACATATTTTTGGCGTTGATTAGCTCATATTTCTTTTGCCGCTCTAGTATTTTTTTTTCCTGTTGGACCATATCTTTAAAGCTTCAGTTATAACGCATGCAACAATATCCTATGGCGACGCTATAGGTCCGTTAGCGCGACCACAAGGCCATCACACTGAGAACTATAACTAGTGCATAGTTGTGTAAGGGGGTGTTTTGGGTTGATTATTTAAAAGTGCGTTTTTAAAAAGTGCTTTTATAAAACTGCGTTTTCCAACTGCAGGGGGCCACTTACTTTTTCAAAATGCAGTTTTGAGACATCCAAAACGCAAATAATTGATTTTTTGAATTTTTTTGCCAAACATTCATTTTAGATTAACTGCGTTTTAAAAATCGATAAGTAGATAATCAGTTTCAAATCGCACTCCGAAACACCCCCTAAAAGATGTCTCACATAAGTAGAGTATAGTTGCGTGAAAGAATATTGGGTTGAGGTTATTAAATAGCAATGAAGTTTTTTTAAAGTACCCGTTTTGTTACGTGAACTAAAAAATGTTTAATTAAATGTTACAAACTTTTAGAAATTGTTCTAATATGCACGTTTGAATGACGTGTCATACTTAAAATGTGACACATGTCACTGTTTTTTATGTGACGCGTCACAAAAATATGCATACTAAAACAATTTTTAGTTCGCGTAATAAACGATACTTTATATTTTATTAACCTAAACCCAAAAATGTTATTAAAAAAAAAGGCTTTGTCCCAAACCCAATGGTTCCAAACCCGATCCATTATAACCAACATTACCCATTCAAAAGTTCAAATATGTGGCTCAAAAAACAGATGAAACAAAACAATGGTGGTCATGTTAACCACTTCACTCACATCTCTTCCATCACTCCCACTTCTCAAACACAATCCCATAAAACCATCAATCATTAAATCACCAATAAGAACCAACCACATTCGCCACCCCTCACGCGCCACTGTAATTTACCCAATACGCGCCACTCAAAATGATGTTTTCATAATCTCAGAAGCAAATACTTCTGATCAAGTTGTTAGCACCGTTGCCGATAACGGAGATGGGATATCTGTCGTTATTTCGGTTCTTTTGACTATTGCTTTTGTTGGGTTGTCAGTTTTAACTATTGGGGTAAGGTATACTCTACACCCTTTTTAAATTATGTGAAATGGGTTTTGGTTTGTGGTTTAAAGGGCTAATTTGAATTTGAATTTGATGGTTAAAGGACAAGTTTATTTAGCATAATGTTGGTTTGAGTTTGAGGTCAGTTTGACTTAATTTTAGTTTTGAATTTGATGCCAGTTTGTTGAGATTATAGAGAAATTTTAAATACCCAATATAGTTTGTAATTAATAGTTAAATGGGGGTATAAGTTTTGGTTTAATGTGTAGTGGATTAGTGCTGAAGTTGAGTTTTTATATGTGACATATTTGACTTAGAAAGTCAAACTCTAAACTTTCCTGAAAGTTAGAAATTAGGTTAAGAGTTATGTAAAATCAATGAACGGGTAAAGTATTTGACTTGATTCGATTTTCAATAACACCATTGATTCACTAAGACAATTACAAATACAAATAAGTAATCATGCACAAAAATTCTTGATAAATTTTATTCTAACATGTTACTGCAAAATTTGCAAATGTGGTGAGAATTACAGTCTCCAATAGTGGTATGTTGACTTCAAAACTCAAACTATGTACTGTATAAATGTTTAGAAACATCTTAAAAACGTTGATGACGGGAAATGCGTAAATGTTTTGAGACAAGAGCTGAGATCAATGAATTTGATCTCATTTTTTCGTCTTATAGAAACTTTGATAACTCGGTTATAATTTTTGTAAGTTATCACAAACAGAAAATGATAGAAGTTAGACGAAATATTTAGCCAATGTAGTTTCTTTTTTTACTTCCCGAAGTGCCATGTTGACTTGAAACGTAAGTCAATACATATTTTATAGTTTAAATGTATTAATCGAAATTGATGTGATAAAATATTTTTCTTTCCAATAGTGGCATGTTGATTTTAGAAGAGAAAGTGTACATTCCATATAATAAGATGTGTGTTTTTGTGTGTTGTTCAGGTTATCTACATAGCTGTAACAGATTACTTAACAAAAAGGGAGAAAGAGAAGTTTGAAAAAGAAGAGGCAGAGAAAGCAAAGAAAGGCGGCAAGAAAAAGAGAGTAAGAGCGAGAGCAGGGCCAAAAGGATTTGGACAAAAGATCAACGACGATGATGACGATTTGTAGATGTAGAAATTCTGAACATATAAAATGTATTACAGTTCTTGTTCATCATAATTCCCATGTTCAAGTGTAACAACACTCATTGAATTTTGTTAATCATATCAATATTTGTTTGCCGGGCTATTTTGCTATGTTAATGAGTTGAAAAGATTTGTCTTTGGAGCTATATGTTTTCCTGTAAGTTCTGGCGCATGTAACGCATATCATTTTCCCTTTGCATTTCTTTGTTAACTTTCAGGGAGATGGGTGACAAAGACAATGTTGAATCTGAAACAAGGACCAATGCATGTCTGTACCAAACCTAGTTACGGTTTATAACGTCTGGTTTGATGCCAGACACTCAACCTTAGCAAAGTTGTATAAACCTAAAACATCACTTTAAGTTTCAAGAATAATAAACTCACGGGGTATGTAACTATATTTGAGTTAATTACCATATTGAACCAATGAACTGAAACCCAAAAATATGTTAGGGATCAACAAATGTCAAAACGTATGGGGGTCCGATCCTACTATATTCAGGTTGGTTTCAATTCAATTTTTTCAAAAACCGATTCTCAGTTCAATGTACAACCACACCAAAATAGACACCAAGGGACCGGACACATATAGCAATATTAACCCGTCAGTTTATAAATTGGATAATTTAGGTTAACTATTATCTCAAACGCGTCAAACAGAAAAAGACGATGCTTTCAAAAGGCAAAGTCAATTCTATTTCGATTAGAGCCTGAATATTATATTTAACACACCGAGTCGCCAAGTTTGAAAGGACATAACTTCAGGGTAAAAGCAACCTGACCTTTTTTGCTGGCGTTATAAATACCAGTTTTGACTCGAACCCGTTTGACACATTATCTAAACCAACGACAATGCGTAGAACACTTACCACCTAGAAGGCAAAGATTAACAACTCCTAGCATGGCCAAAGCACAAAAAAACTAAAAATCAAACATGCATAGAAATGTAAGAATGAAGGAACCAAGAAAATATACACATATTCAAAGAGACATTCTCAGATGCATAAAAAACTGTTTAAATACGATACATAAGGCAACAATTCAACTCTCCAACATAGGGCGACAATTTTTGTACAGTCACGTGGTAATAACAAAACTAGTTTTTCTTCACTCATTTTTTACACCCTTTCAAAGGAAACATGAGCCTCGACTATTGTATACACCGCTTAAAAACTACGCCATTTACAGTTTCTTCTTCTAGTACAAGTAACACTTCAATTTGCAAATAGGCACATATAGCCATCGCCCACTTACCTTTTTCCAACTAGCCTCTGTTAGCTGTACAACTCTTCCTACGCCTCCTATCCACCGTGTGATGACTGGGCAGCAATTCTCCTTTCTGAAATCATAAACAAATAGGACATAAATATCAAGTGTTTCCAACGGTTTAAAATATCCTATGACTTTTAGAAATGCACTGAATGACTTTCGTTATAAGTAAATTCTAGAAGAGGTTATTATTTAAACAAAATAGTCATTATAATGTACTTATACCTCGTTATTTATACCTTTCGGGGGTAAGTTTAAGAAGTTTAGTATTCATAAAGTATTGTAAATTCATAAATTTATGAATGTCCTAACATCTTAAACTAAGACATACGGATTATTTATGTTCATTAAAACCCTTAAAAAAATCCAACAGAAAAGGCAAAAAAGTGTTGATGCGTTTAGCCCAACCTGTTTGAAACCAATATAACCTGCGTTGAGATTGGAAGCAAATACAAAAAAGCAAAGTGACAACTTACCACCGGCAGCAACAAGTTTCTCTACACGAGCAACAATATGTTTCCCATACGTATATTTCTTAAGTGCATTCAGATGAACTTTGATTCGTGACAAAATATGCTCGCGTTCTTGATCACTACAAGTTTCCAGTACTTTTTGCACAACATAATTCGCAAATTGATCCTTCATCATTGCCTAAAAAAGTAGCACAAACCATTAAAAAATAAAAACAAGACTTACAAAAAGAATTTTAAATAACAAAAAAAGTGCATATCATTTGTTTTAAGAGTAGCAAACCTGAAGAGGCTCATTTTCATCAGTGGTACCAAGCATCTCAGTGACAAGAAGTTGACGTTCACTAGCATCACCAAAAGTCAAACATTTCTCAACAACATTTGATGCAAACTTCTGTTGACTCATTTGAACAATCTTTCCAGCCAATTCACGGATTATTATGGAACGTTCATCTGGCTTTCCATGTTCCAATACATGCTGTTATAAACACAAACCAATAAATTAACAATCAAAATACAAAGTATGTGTATATGTATTCGGAGAAAATCACATACAAACTATTTAGTATCAATTCATACCTGTACAACATAATTCCCGTATTGATCTTGTGCAAGCATGCTAACACATGCAAGAATTTCAGTCATCACCTTATTTTGTGTTTCTTGATCCTCACAATGCTCAAGAACCCTCTGCAAAAACAAGACAATTTTTTTATTACATATTTTTGTGCTTGTTTTAAAAGAACTACTAATTGATGACTAATAAGAGTAATGTTAACCTGGATGACACGGCACCCGTATGGATGGGTGGAAAGTGTCACAACTTGATCAAAGAAAGTCGTAATGATAAATTGAATATGTTGTTCAGGAACACATTCAATGCACTTCTGAATAACATGGTTCCCGTTTTGATCACGCACACAACGCATGATTTGACCATCAAGCTCTCCAACCATTTTGATCTTTTGGTCTAGGTCAACAACTTCAATCGCCTGAAAAGTCACCATTTATAAGACGGCGAGAAGAAATAAAAAACAGAGTATAAAACGCGTAAAGATTTTTTTTTTATATTTTATTACCTTCTGGATTACACGACAACCATACATTTGAAGACTGAGTGTCAATACATGGCCTAAAAGCTTTCCGGCCAATTCTCTTCTTTGGTCTGGCATTCCATGCTCGAAAAACTGTGTCAATAAGAAAGAGTGGAAGTCAGCTCCATACTGTGGGGCCTCTTAAAAAGTTGGAATAACTATAAATAGAAATTCTGAATGATATACAAATATATAATACCTTCTGAATCACATAATTTCCAAAAACATCAGTCATCAGGGTAAGAGCCTGTGGAAAGATTTCTGAAAAAACCATGTTTTTTTCTTCTATAGTGGCAGTTTCAAGCTTCTGTTGAATGAAACGACTCCCATACTGATCCGCACTGATCATCATAAACAAGACAAAATTTAGGACGTACAAACTTATACATAAATAACAAATTTGACATTAAAAATACATGTAGTTTTATACCACTCAAAAGCAGAAATTTACGAGGCATCAAACAATTTATGAAATATATATATACTGAACAAGTGAACATATACCTGAACTCCACAACATGACCTGCAATTTCAGAAAGCTCAAAAGACTTTGTTTTATTGCTCTTAAATTCTTCAAGCAAAGACAACCCAAAACTATCAGCACCATCCAGATGCCAAGGCCCCATAATCCCACCACCACCCCCACCCAAATTTCTCATTTGAGGTGAAAATCGTGCACCTAGTTCACCCAGTCTTATTGGGCTTCCCGGTCCCCGAGGAGAGTGAGGATGCGGGCTCATCAATGGGCTCCCATTATATGATAAGCCCATTCCAAAGCCTGGATTCCCATAGTACCCATGGTGGTTAGGACTAACAGACTTTCCACCATACCCAACACCATATTGTGATTTTTGTGGTGATGATAAAGATCCAAGATATGCTTTTTGAAGCAAATCAATATATGAATTGTTAATAGTGGGATCATTAAGAGCGGCTATCTGTGCTGCGTATTCAGTGGTTCTAAGGTATTGAAGATACACGGGATCGATATAAGAACTGCTCCCCATCCTGTTCGGGTTTTGAGATTCCAATCCATATCTTGATTCCATTCCTTCGTAAAGTGGCGGCATATTTGAATTGCCGCCTTGACCCGACATCATTTGTGGAGAACTGACAGAATACCCGCTTGACCCGTAGTTAGAATACGGGTCCCAACCACCATACATGTTATTAGATGACCCATCAACATAATAGTCTGAATTTTGTTCATACTGAGGTCGATTCTTGACTCCATTTGATAAATTCATTCCCGACAATGCAGCTGCTAAATCTTCTGGTTCTTTCGAGTGAGACGACCCGCCATTAAAGAGAGATTGAGTGTTCTGATTTGAGTTGGCTCGACTGCTACCAATTGGAGTAGGGACTGGACTAGGAACACGGGCTATGTGTTGAGGGTCAGGCGTTCCGCTTCTTGATAAAGAAGCAGCCAATGCTGCAGCATAAGAGTATGATGTTGGCAGACCGTTGCTGGTTTGGGAAGCAGTGGAGCCCAAGGTTTCATCATTATTTTCAAAAGCATTGCGGCTAGCAGGTCTGGATGGGTGTCCAGAAGGTGGGGTTGATCGGCTCAAATCATCCTGAAAAAACATTATATAATCAGTTCACCCTGTTCGACATCATAGCAAAAGTATATGAAATATCATATAAAACATGGTCTCTTGCATCAAGTGTTCTTACAGCTGACTGTCTAATTATGATCATCAGTATATCAAGTCAGCAATTTCAGAAAACAAATCTAAACATCAGATTCTCTATTCATTTTGGTATGCCAACCATTAAAAAGAATAGGAAATTCATTTAAAGATGAAGCTCGTTTTGAATTGTAATGTTTAGGAAAAACTTTAATCCATTAAGATTCTCCTATAATAACTTACTTAGAGGAACCACCACGTGGATTGACACTTGCAGAAAAAATTGGTATTTGTGTTGGTGACCCAAAGGAGGATTACTAAATGGATGAGCATCTCAGATTTAAACTTTTAAGCATCAATGACAAAAAGGCGGTATAATGTAAAACTCGAAACAAAATAAATCACAAACTTAGCATAATGAGCAAGTGAGGCAACTATTGACTGTTAGTTTTCTTACAGCAACTTCCTACCTTATATCATAATTAAATTCCGCACAAAAACAAACACCCTCTAGATCTTGATAACTAGCATTAAACAATTATAAGTCTACATTTACAAACAAGCAACTAATCAACATCCAATGAGCAACTAATAAACAATTAATGCACATCCTAAATCATCATAACCAACAAGCAAGATATTCATTATTCGACAATATTAAGCAATGTTTTATAAACACTGGCTATAAACTGAAATTCTGCTAACATATATTTCATAGAAATCAAAGCACAAAAAGCAAATAATCACCTGAAAAATCTCGGCAAGGCTCTTCTGTTTGCTACCTAGTCCTAACCCAGGCAACCCAATTAGTCCATCACCGCCCCACTCAGCCGAAACGTTAACATTTTCCGCCTCAAGAATCTCATTCTCCTGCTTCTTGGAGTTAAAACCAGGCGGCATCGAAAAAAGAGACACGCCAGCACCACCATTACCACCACCTTCAGCACGGTTAGCTTTCCTCTTATCTCCAATCCCTCCTAAACCCACCCCACCACCACCGCCACCACTCTGCAATCGTTGACTAAACCGCCAATCCTCTTTCGACTTCAGTGGTGGTGGCAACCTAGGGTTCAAATTAACATTCGAGTAATAGTACGACAAATAAGCAGGGTCAGCCCTAAGTTCTTCCTCAGACATAAAACCATTACCACCAGCAAACTCCGAAAACGCTAAACTATTATTCCCACCATTATTATTCTTATTATTATTTCCAAACAATCCACCTACTGCACTTAACGAACCCTCTACAGTCGGTGGAGCTGAACCACTTCTATACATATTCAACTCCTTTTCATGATCATCGGCTTCGCGCCTTTGCTCATGAAGCAACATACCTATTTCTTTCTCTAACTCATCCCCGAACGAACCCTCCCCGATAATCTGCCTCCTACTCATTTCAGACAACATTTCTACAGACAAAAACTATATGTGCATAAACCCTAACTAAAACACTTTTAGCTATAGCCAATAATCACAGCCCAAATGAAAACACCAAGAAATAAGTACTTTTAGCTAATAAAAATCAAATCTTGATCACTTGCACAGAAATAAAAAAACACCCAGATTAAAAAACTACTTTTTAGCTAATAAAAATGAAATCTTTAACAAAAAGATGATCTAAAACATATTTATTAGTTCAAAAAAAAAAGATGATCAAGAAACATATATTGTTTAGCAACTTTTGTGTTACTGTTTAAACATGAGATTGAAAAACCAGTAAAAGGGTTGCAAAGAAAGATAACAAAGACTGATGAGGGTCTGGTTGGTTTGTTTTTAGTTTGGTTTTGTTGTTGAGTTTACATGTATGTATGTAACAAAGTAAGAAGTAGTATATAATGGGGGTGGTTTGGTTAATCAGGCGGCGAATTGGTTCAACCCTTTTTAGGGTTTTGTTTTTTAACCAGTGAGAATGTAACCAAGTGTTACAACTTACAAACATAGTAAAGTTTAGGTTCCAATTTTCTTGAAAAAATAATTAGGTTTTCAAGTTCTATATTCGCTTTTGGTTCTGATTTTTTAAGGTTACTTTTATAATCATTCAAAATTATTTTTAAAAGTTCATGTAGATGTTTTCCAATAAATAGGTTCATTTTTCTTAAATTATGTATAATCACAAAATTGACATACAACGAGCATGAAACCCGCCTCGATGCGGCGGGGGTCTTACCAACATTTTGAATTCGTAGTCGTGTTTAGGCTGTGTTGCAATTGACGTAGTTAGTTCTTTTCATTTACTTTGTTGGTTTTGTTTGTTCCGTGTTTCGTTGTCTCCTCCGGTACTCGTCACAGTATAAGCTAAAACATGGAAATTTAGTTACATTAAAAGTCTCTATATTGATAACACAATACATATGCGGAACTAAGTACATCGGCTATACTCAAAATATATACATCAGGTTAACAAACGTTTATTTAACTTTTACCACATAGACCTAGTGTGAATCTGGTAATGGTTCAGCAGTTACGCCATACTTTTTCCTTCGCTGCAAGTCGCGCGCCCGGCTTGAAAGTTCTGTGACGTTTTCCTTTCAATACTGGAAATAAGCAGATCCAAACGCCCCTGATGAACTGAAAATAAACATAAATAAATGCCCCTGATGGGCTGTGACAGCAGACAAACAAACATCCCATTGGCCGTTTATGCATGAAAATAATGTTATATGCATATAGTTTATTTGTTATGTTTACATCAGTGGGTAGAAAATTAGTCTATCAGGTAAAAAAAAACATTTTGACCTGTTACCCAACAACTAAACAATAGTAAGCACTCCAAACTTACCAACAATGTGTTGTCCTTTTCGAACACCAACAATCCTCATTAGCAACACGTCGCATGCCCGAACATGAGCAGTTCTTTATCACCATTTTATACACATGCGCCTGCAACCGACAACGCAACTCAGTTTCGCACGGTTTGTGAAAGGAATCAATTTGCAAACCTGAATAAGCACAGAGAACGGGAGCACAGACCTGATGTAACATCCAATTTCCTGCTACATATACTTATTATGAGTCCTAGTTAATTATAAAATACATATTCGAAGATAGATACATACCTATATTAGAATTTTAGTACCTGAATATAATCCAACGCCACCTTTAATAAACTTGGCCAAAACTGGTATCCCTCCGTCATCAACAACAGCAGCCTTTCCTTCTTCAACGGCCAAAACAGTATTAAAAACAATCTTCGGTTTCTCCAGCATCCCAACCTCCTGCTTCTTTCTGTCCGTGGCCACCTCTCCAACCGCCACAAACCACCCAACCATTTCTATGTCGACTTTTTTTCTGTTAAGTTTCAGCCTCTCTGCAGCCCCATCTAGTACAGAAAAAGAAAAAATAATAATAATAATAATAATAATTAAAAAAAAATCTAATATCGTTACCTCCTATATTAGCTCAAGAATTACCTTTAATGGAAACCTATTTTATTAAAAAAAACATCAAACGTGTCCCGTCTCACGGTTTGTGTCCCGTCTCGCGGAATGTCTCATTGTTGTATTGTCATGGTCCCCGTAATGTCTCTCTAACTAATCCATATCTATAAATTGTTACATAATATAAGTAATTTGAATATATTTAGATGTGGTGTGTCCAGGTGACTATTATGACCCATTTCTTACTAATGGGTCGATTCAGTGATGTTTATATCTAGCGGGTGAAAAAGTAAAACCACTATTCATGTTAGAAGAAAATGGGTCGAATGGGTGAAACTAATAGAAAATCGCCCAAAGTGTATTTTTAATGCATTCAAACTCGTACATCAGCTAAGGGTGAAATTTGGTTATAAGCTATGATATTTTCAAGGAAATGGGTATCCGAATATAGCTGGTGAATGAGGGGTGGATAATCACGTGCTGTAAACAATTTCACCCTTCCCTGGAGACAACAAAGGTTATAAAGTGGCCCTGAAGCTACAGTAGAGCAAGCGAGCTTTTCTTCGGCCCATAACTTAGCCTTGCAATAACGGCACATACAATTACATTGACCAAATCGCTGATACTCTTTTGGTGGACCTAACAACAAATATGATAAACTCTTATCAGGATAAGTTTCACTAAAAAATACTGAGTGATGGTGTCCTAGAAGAATCTCTAAAAATTTTCATTGTGCTTTTAACACAAACATTATCAAGAAAATCGCATACGACTAACCTTTTCTGAAAATGGGACACACTTTTGACGGACCAACTTCACCTCCAACGGACGGCGTGGCGTCTCGTAGAACGTTGGCACCTACAATTGTGACAGCATGATGGAAGTAAGTTAAAAAATGTCTGATTGCATCGTCGGTCACAATGTGAAAATTAAAAAAAGGGTCACCTCCTTCTGTACAGTGTTCTGGACTCACAGGTATGTGCAATGTACGCACAGAGATGCCTCTATTTGAGCCAAAGCAATTTCCTATACAGGGAAATACATTACTACCAAAGGTATTGATACTTCCTGGCATTATTACTGAAAGACTTCAATCCGTGCGTAAATATACCTCCAGATGAACCTGTTGGTGCAGTATAATGTATACTACTGTTTTGAAAGTTGAGTGTTAGTGGAACGTCAATTGGGCCTGTAAGATTTAAAAGCCACTTCCATCACCGCTTTCAAAAAACTTGCAAAGAAATAGTAAAAGACCAGATCATGAAAGCACAATACCTGTAACCCCAAAATCTTTTAGCCATGTATCGCTAGCACGCCCGGGAACGTGAGCCACAACTCCAGCGACACGTAAATGTGATGACATATCATCAGTAGGCGAGCAAGGCTCAGAATGACGTACCGAATCAAACATATCACACCTTTCCGTTAAAGCTTCTACACGAACTGGTGTGGTCGTCATACGTGATTCAACGGGCATGCCAGAACGTTCACGTGAAACGTTATGAAAGGTGACGATCTCAAGTTGCGTAATATCACGCCTATAATGTTTGTTTGGGGAAGAGCCGGACTCGGAAATGTTGTCAAAAGAATGCAAACTCTTCAGTTGATAGTCAGCCGGTCTGGAATAAATGTGTATAGCTTGACCACATGGTAACTGAGAATTTTGGCCATTATCTGGAACCTCGCCTGCCAAATCTAGCATTAAATCATTTGCACGTCCAGATAAACTCGCCATGGCACTGTATTGTATACTATTGCCCTGAAAATTGAGAATAATTGGACCGTCTATTGATCCTGTAATGTTCAAAACCAACTTCCATCAAGTGTCTGAGAAAACTATTAGAAAAATAGTAAAAAGAAAAATCGTTCAAGTACAATACATGTGATCCCAAAGGATTTTAGCCACGCATCTCCACCTTTTATAGAAGTATCAGTTCCAAGTTCAACGCCATTCGAATCTGACAGTACGTCAGCAGAGGGTGAGTCAAGTTCATAGGATCCTATGGAAGCAGGCACATTACACTTTTCCGGTAAAGCACCGACGGCTGCTGCAGCACCTATTACACATGATTCAGCAGCTATGTAATGACGGTCACTTCGAACGTCCTGCAAAGCATAAATAGGCAACAAAATAATAGACAAACAACCTGTTCCACCGACTGTGAGATGAGAACTTTCAGTTGCCACGTTTTTTCCCTTGAGGAAGATGTTCTCTACATCGCTGTTAACAGTATCACTAACATTCTCAGGAACCATTACATCCGTTACAACCAACAATGGTGTTTGACACCTGGCACGCTTTCTTTCATTCTCCAAACGGTATTGACCTTACTCTTTTGAACTCTTACGCGGACCATAAGCCCAATGTCCTTGTCACCGTTGACATGTGATACAACCAACAAATATACACTTCATGAACTTATGCAAGAACAAATAGTCGAGAGGGTACTTGGAATTGTTGGTGCGCTTACACATTTTAGCGTCCCTATAGGCCATATTTCAACTTGAACAACTTAAAAAAAAAAAAAAAAAAAAAAAGGCGACACCTCCACTTATAACTTCTGGATTTCCATAACCAAGGTAATCGATTTACTCCCGTCAGTGAAAACTCTTTCCAATATTAACAAAGCCAATCGGGCACTCCTTAGGATCTGCAAAAGAGAAAATGAAACTCCGACAAATGGAATTACACTGATTATAAGGTAAATAGCTAGATAGGGTGTACAAACCTTGCGTGCATTGAACGCAACAAAATGTTGATTGTGGAAATTCTGCTAAACTTAGTTTGTTTCTTGTATGCGCGCACCACCAAACCTAAACAAAATCTTGCACAGAAACCCTTGTTACAACCCAAAGAAACTTATTTTCGTGACATGAACATATAACTTACAATACACAGAGGATCGAAATACTGATATTCAACTAAAATAAATATGTGAAATTGTTGATGTACTCAATAATGATATTCAACTGAAATAAATGTGATTTGCAGCATTCATAAAAACACAAAGATGTATAGAAGCAAACGAACCTGCTGAATGTGGTGCTCGAATAAAATAATCACCCTCAAGAATCAAATAATCACTAATTGAAATATTACATACCACATCATGATTAAATGGCGCCACAAATGCGATACCCAATGCAAGAGTACAAAAATAATCAGATAAGCAATTGGAAATTATCAGTTTTGCCACATACGCAACATCATCAGCCTGGTCTTATACACTATAAGATAAAATGTCCGGGGTGAGCTTGCAAAACAAACAAACCACTATTCAAAGTCTATTTTTTTATATGCAGGCTGATACAAAAGAAAGAATCATGCATACACTGTACAAAAGTAGTTAATCAAATTACCTTGGGACACACAATATGTATACTAATGATTGTTCTTTGTTAGGTGCATACACTTTGCTTCAACAACCCATCATCACCACTCAAGCAGTGGCTACGCTAATATAATGAGGTCCGATACACAATCTGTTTAACCATTCTTTGGAAGCACCGACCCCAACAAAGAAATATGTGAGACTAGTGGGTATCGATGCCAAAAGGTTCACGCCAGACATTATCATGTCTACGATCACAAACCATATAGTTATCTAGATATTCATTCACTTTTTCTAATATTATATTCCATCACATAATAAGTCAAGTTCATAATCACAAAGGTGCAACAAAAGTCAGTTTTTCACATTAGCAAACAAAATAAGCATAACATCAAGAACCTAACAACAATGAAAGACATTAAAAAAACTCAGAACAATTATACACGACATTTAACCCAATCCAATAACCTGAAAATATAAGCAGTCCCAAACATCCTCCAGAACCCCAGTTTCTAATTCATCTTCGAAGCAACCCGCTTTAGCATCTTCTTTAAAACTGAAACACCTCAGATTGGATAAAACTCAAAACCCAAAAGCTGTCCTGAAATTGTTAAACCAAACGATTTGGAATATTAGGGTTTAAACAACAATACTACTCTTAATAATAGGGAAAAAAAACTAAAACCCATAATTTCTGTTGTATAAATTCAACCTCTCACCATCAACATGAAATTCGACGAACGGTTTTAGATATGCGGTGTCGAAAGAACGAAGATACTGTTGTCGCATAAAGGCTGCAGACTAACCCAAAGGCGGTGGAATAATCTTGTTGGTTGTGTGGATAAATCTGGAAAGAAATATACCAAAAGCGAAGCGGTGGGAATTTTTGTTGCGCTGGAAGCCATAAAACATGGACCAACTATGGGCTCAAATGACCCGAAACATTTGGAAAGAAAACACGGCCCAAAAAGAATGAGCCCACAAATAAACCCGGATTATTGCATGCATTATTTTTGAATATGTTGGGCACGCATCCATAAGTTCTTCGCCAAATGTATTGTATATTAATTTAGAGAAAACTTTCAGAATGGACATTTTGAAAAACATTTCATGAATTCTGACTTTAGATTTTTGTGTTACAAATAAGATTTAGAGAGCAAAACAAAATTGCTCGCCCTTTTATTTGTCCGTCTTGAATAAGATTTGTACACATAACATTTTTTTTGTTTTCTAGTTTAAATATGGTGATGACAAGTGTATGTAGCAAGCAAACTTGTTTGCTCTCCCTCTCCATTTGCTTGCATTGAAGTATGTGGCAAGCAAATTTGTTTGCTCTCCTTCCCCATTTGCTCACTCAATTTGTGAAGGAAAATATTTTCTTAAGCTATCAAGCGTTGACACGTGTATATGGCAAGCAAACTTGTTTGCTCGCCTTCCCCATTTGCTCGCCTAATATTTGAATCATGTAGCAAGCAAATTTCTTTATTTAATATGTACAGTAGTTTGGTGAGTGATTTCAATGATTTAAAAGTAGCAAGCAACTTGATACACGAGCAAACCATTTGCTTGCTATGTCATTTTTTTATAATTAAATAACCCTTTTTTGAATAAAAGTGGCGAGCAAAATGTATAAGGAGCGAGCAAATAGTGGTGGCGGGCAAATGTATTTGCTTGCCATGTCAATTTTGGTAATGTGAAAAAATAGTGTCGAGTTTGGTTACTTGGTTAGGTAAGAGTAGATTTTGGTAATTGTTTTTACAATTTAAGATGGAGGCATAGTAAATTTTGAAGTTTTATTACTGGAATTTTATTTGAGAACGGGGATTCTAATATTTTTTTCTTAACAAAGTATTGATTTATAGCAAAGGTAACGATTAAGTTGATTCATGAGTTATAATATACTTAGAAATGTTGAGAATTTGTAGATAAAAGTTGTGAGTAAGTTTTTGATAGTGTATCAGTATTAGTGGCCTAAGCTTATTAAGCAAACACAATCGAGTCCAAACACAAGAGTTTGCGAGTCAATACTGACATGAACTATGTAAACCCAGGCCGAGATAGGCCTGGTAACACTTCTCATACTGCATAGTACATGCACAAGAGACAACTGTTCCAACTGTCACTAACGGTTAAGACGTATGAGTCTGACATAGCACAATGAGGAATACACGATAAAAAAATAGAAGACATAGCACTCTCTTGTATGAGCCAAAAAGCGCACGCCATCTGTCCTCCTTGTCTGCTCTCTACATGATCAACACCTAGCTCCCTCGCAGCCGTGGATCATCTTTCAAAGGTTTATCTCTAAACCCTACTTGCCCATCTATAAATAGAGGGAAATACACACAAATTCACAAGTTTCACACACTTGAGCAAATACTGTCTCACAGCAGTAAAGAATGGTCTTTGTTTAAATGTTACCCGAGCTTCTTAATCTTCATCAATCTCATCGGGTCCTTACCGTTCAACACGAAAAACCAAACAACAAAACCATTCTCATCCTATCTCTAAACCGATTTACATACCATACGTAAACATGGCGCCATCCGTAGGGACATGATACGAAATACCTGCAAATTTCTCAAAAAATTTCACCTATTCTCACTCATTTCTCACTAAAAAATCAAGAATTTTTTCCTTTTTGTGCAAGTTTCTTAACCAAACATATCTGGTGAATAATCCCCTTATATTCCAGACATAACAAACGACCACCTTGGACCTCTCCAGGTGGACGACCTTACTTACTTAGAGGAAGGTCGACAAACACTAAAAAATGAGGAACACCATTCTACAAGAAGCCTCACAAGAAAACCAACGGGAGAGATGCATGTAACGAACGACCATGTCTACTTGCATACAACTCTCTTCCAAGAAGGACCCACACGGTCCCATGAAGAACATTAAATCCTCAGGTCAACTCTACTAGTTAGGCTCATTCAAGAGAGCAGAGGGCAGGGCAGATCACAAGGTGTCATGGTATAGTCTCTGGTGGAAAACTTCACAACACCGGTGTCTGACAACAGACACGGTTCCAGGGTAAATCAGGGGGAAGGGTTACACTATATCCAGGTCACGCCAGTTGTATCGGCTTACCTAGAAAAACTCGCAGAAGAAAAAAGGTTTGATATTTCTCAGGTAAACACATTTCATCTTACTTATTCTTTTCCACATAACAACATACCTAGCACTTAGGCTACCCCACCGCCTAATACGAATTCCTACGTAAACATAACTATGAGCCATGCCCAACGAGACACCCTGGTATCTATACTCAGTGCATCCCCTCAGAGCAACACTGGCCCTACACCACACACAATATAAGTACCCGCCGAAGGAGAAAACATAGTTAGGCTACTTACTAAAACACTCTTAGGGGGAAACAGAAACACTAATCTGTTTCATCAACACCTAATTACTTACGAGCCATACCGACAGCCAGGGAAAAATTTGTTCACTGGATATCCGACTTGAACTCCCTGATGACCTAGTTAGTGCCCAAGAGCGTAGGCATATACAGAGGCTTAGGCGACCTTGACTCTCAAGTGTGGGCGTTCGAGGGGGCAATCAAAACATGTGCCTAGAACTACACAATATCCTATTACATGTTCCAACATACCCTAGCCGACTCATAATTAGCATGGTTCAAAATTCAGTCCAAGAACAACATCTCAGGGTGGCAAGACATGAACAAAAAATTCCTCTCCAACTTCCAACCAATGTGAAACTATACATGTAACTTCATCGACCTCCAGTTACTAAGGCAGAGTCCCAATGAATCGTTTGAGGATTTCACAAAGCGATTTAAATATGAAACCATGAAGATCTCAGGCCTCAGTGACCAACAGCTAATCGGAGCCTTCATCTCAGGGATGGTTAAGGGACAATTTTCAGAAGAACTCAGCCACATGCAACCCAAAGCATGGAAGGAATGCTTGGAATTGGCAAGAGAATTCATCCAACTTCCAGCCAATGCGAAACAATGCAGGTAACTTCATCGACCTCCAGTTACTAAGGTAGAGTCCTAAAGAATTGTTTGAGGATTTCACTAAGCGATTTAACAATAAAGCCATGAAGATCTCAAGCCTTAGCGACCAACAACTAATCAGAGCATTCATCTCAGGGATGGTTAAGGGATAATTTTCAGAAGAACTCGACCACAGGCCACCCAAAACATAGAAGGAATGTCTGGAACCGGCAAGAGAATTCATAAAAGGAAAGAAGTTAAACACTAAATGATGAAACAGGGAAGAAACCTCCAAAGGGAATTGTGATATATTGGATTTCATAAACACATCAACACATACACTAATGAGGCGTATGGAATGAGTAGAGAGAGAAAGTGAGATGTTCTAGTGAGATAAACACATGGAAGGTTAGATTACCAAATGAACATCCAACCCTCTCCCTTGTGGGGAGAGGGCTATTTATACAAATGACTACGCCCTCCTTCGGGCTGTGGATCAAGCATACAGTGGGTAAAGACCCGTCCTTCTTCCACGGTGTTACTTACACTACTGCTAATCTAACTAATATACTATTACTTTTACGAGCTATAAAATGCTAGACATACGTTGGGGTGACCGACACTTCATCATGGATTTTCTAAATCCTAACAATCTCCCCTAAGGGAGGTCACCCCAATAATTACATTGAAAAATGTCCTAGCAATTGATCTATAATCATTGATGTTCAAGCTCGTAGACTTTATGTCTCCAACAACTTAATCATCATGTAATAGTAGCGATTCCTTGACTTGGAGTGGTTCATGGATAAGTGATCAGGAGCTTTCTTTGAGATCATCAGCATCATAACATCTCTAGATTATCCGATTGTAGGATTGCCAACATATAAAGTAGTAACTTATGGACCGACATGCTCACATTTTGGATCATGATTTCTTCTCATCAGAGTTGCGGAAGCTTTAGTTGATTTATGATATTTGCAGCAGCGTAGCAAAGCATGGAGTGTAAATATCAGAGTCGTTGATGCACTTATCATGATTTCTTTAGAAATGAATGTGTTGTGTGAGCATGCGGCTATGGATTGACCTCTCAATTCGATCGGTACAAAGCGTTGGGTGTACTTGCATACAGCAGTTAGCAATAAAGTGCACGAAAGTGTCTTTGATCACTTCGTTGAATTGAGGTACACGACCTACGGTTCCCGTTGATCGATTACAATCTTGGTGTGATCGGTCAATTCTAAGAATCTCCTTGACAGGGTTTCGCAGCTTCTCTAGTTGTTCTCAGACCGGAACGTCTCAAAGAAGACAACACGGAGTGAGTGAACCAGTGATTTGAGATTCACTGATTGATGAAAAGTGATTTGAAAAACAATCGTGTACTGCTTAATATAAAGTGTTTTTGCAATACAACGAAGTTTTAAGGAAAATCAATTATCAATCATAAATACATTTTATTTTGAAATATTAATACACAGTCGATGTGCTAGAGAAAGGAGTTTTAAGCATAACGATCGGTTTTTCAAAGGTATCCGTCAATCCATTTCCTGGACCAAGGTTGATTCAATATTGAATCTCCCCATCGTTTCTATCCAGTTGTCACAAGTTTGATCTATTGGATAGATCTCACATATTACCTACCAAGAGCTTGTTTGATGTTGGCTCTAGAAGGATTTCCATCTTCATTGTGAGTATTTTACATATCACTCGGATGTTACAGCGGTACCACAAGGATAATCGTGGGACTCTTAAGATATAATCTCACTTTCCACATTGTGTGAAACAGTGAGTCTTTATTGATTGTGTCCTAGAGATTTATTGATGATCTCGTGGCTCTAGACTCAATAGTGCACATTTGGTTCCTATCTTGGGAGACTAGGAGAGGGTCTCCTTCTTCAATATCAACAATCTCTAGAGAAAGTCGATAGATAATGTAGGTTCCCTATGAGAATGAAACAAGTCCTTTTAAGAGGAACTTGAGTAGCTTGGAAAGATGTAGTGCGGTCGTCCTTTGGGTTCATGACGTCTTGTCTTCAATATCGGTATTACCTTAGTAACCACCGGTAGCATATGTATTGAACTCGGTTTACGCCCTAAGGTTGAATTAATGGAGGCTATTTATTTTCACCTTTTCTCATTTCATTTCTTTTCATTCTTCAACCCTTGAAGGCTCTTCGAGACTTCATAACTAGAACCTTGGTGGGTTTATTCGATACTAGCTCGAGACTCGATCGGCACTCTTCCCTTTCTCACTTTTCTCCTTTTATCATCATACCTAAGGACTTCTACACTATCTAGTGGATTGTCCCTGGGTAGATCCCTCCGGCTCTGGTGGGATCGTGGGAACGAATACCTAACCTAACCATCCTTATATCTCCACGCATGAAATAAATTTGGTCAGTCTTTTTGGTATTGTTCTTCTGCCATTGAAACCAATTGAAAACCATTTGAAAAATCAGTCCAGGCACTTGTGATATATGATCAAAACATTTTGTACATGAATTATTTTTGATATTTCAGAAAAATCTCCCCCTCAACATGTGCATCATATGTTTGAAATTGCTTTGGCACATGGAGGCAAGAGGGCTTGAAAATCTCAGATTGAGAATGAAGAATTCACTTCTTGGATTGACATTTTCAAAAAAATATTGACATCACTTTCCCGATCAAAATTAGTATTTTAAATACTTTGTTAAAGATAATTTTGGGAAAGGATGTGGTTTTCAAAAAGTTGCTCCCCCTCAATATGTGCATCGAGATATTTGAAATAATTTTAACACATAGAGGAAAGGAGTTCTTTTGAAGTACATCCACGATCACAAAAGCCATAAAGGAACTATTAGAAAATCAATCAAGGTACTTTATGTTGAAACCTAGAAAAATTAGTACCTTGAAAGTTTATTTTCCTTTTGAAATGCTCCCCCTCAATATGTGCTTCGAGATTCGAAAGCGTTTAGCACATATGGGAGAGCAGTATGCACATTGAATCAAAATGATCACCTTTTATCGATTGCATATTTATATCACATTTCTCCCAGATCAAAATTTCAAATTCTTTGAGATTTTGGATCTCAAGTGATTTAAATATGAAAAAAAAACTTGTTGGAGAAAAATGTGTCTGGTTTTATTTGGTCTGAAATGGAACACTCCTAAGTTCCCTCTTTAGAGTAAAAATACAAGCCATAACCTATCACTACCATATACATTACAGTTATAGTTGTTCATAGTACAATCACGACATTACAGATAATATTAAACATAACAAAACTACTAAAGGAAGATGTCTTCATTCTGTTCTTTGAAGTAGCTTGTAATGTCCTTCACGTAATCTTCCACCCACAAAACTTTCAAGGCTGCGGAAGATCTTTCTTGTCTTAAGTCTTCGTCCGATCGCAACAATGAACTCTTCACACCTCTTCAAATCCTGTTCAGTCTAGAATCTTGTTTTGTTCCACGGCTTTAAGTCAAGTTTTATTTCCTTCACCATTGAGTTCAATTCTTATTCAACAATCTTAGCGTACCATCACTGAACTTGTATAGATCGCACAACCTCATTAGCATTCTTGACCCGTATTTGTCGGTAAAGAGGACTGCTCTAGGGGAGTCAATCACTGTGTAGTCGTGACGAAATTCATGCCCTGTGGCTTCCCATTGAGGTCTCGTTAGGTTGACCTGAGTCTGGTAGATTTCCACACCTAGTTGAAAATCACCAACTCTTTGTCGAATGACTAAGCCCCTTATCCAAAGATTGACTGCAGCAAAGAGAGCCTTCTTTTATCGAATAGGTAGATGATCAAGATGTTCTTGGAGGTTCAGAAGATAAAGATCTTCAAAATTACTTGGTAGCAAATGTTTAAAGTCGTTTTCTTCAATAACATGATCTTTCAAGTCTGCTCTTCTAAGGACAACCTTCTTCAGATAATCATAGCCGTAGATTGAGAAGATTTCTACACTGACCACACTTAGAATACGCAGCTTGGATCGAACAGTTTTGCGTCTCTTTTCTGCACTATGTCTTTCAATGTAGAATTTCTTCTTCTTGAACCACCAATGTGAAACTCCATATGAGGCAGCAATGTCGTACACAAGTTCTTTGTCAACCCAGAATTGATCAGGTACCATTTGCTCAAGACCTGGATCTAAGTAGGTTGCAGCCTTCATCTTGGAAATAGATAAAATTTGGTCTTCTTCCTTACATTCGACACATAGATAGACCAGGTCTCGGTTGAAGAAGAAGTTAGATTGTATAGTCTTCTGACCGGGTTCACCACCAAGAGGAAGAGGATTGTTGATATTAAAGCGACTGATATTTTCATCGACTTGATCACTCAGCATCTTGTGGCACTCTTCCATTTGGAATTGTAGATGAGCCGCATCAGAGTGAAAGGCTTTGACTATCTCAAACGCTGGCCCCTCAAGATCCTTTGGTGTGAGTGAAGTGATTCCCTGCTTGTCACAGAACCATTTGATACAGCATCCCATATCTCCAGTGATGTGTAGGAGTGACTCATCATAAGGATCTTTATGGTTGGCAACAATGGTGGTTGCTTAGTTATTGTCAGGGACAATCAAGTCCAACTCCGGTATAGCCCATGAAGGTTCAGGCGTTAGAGGTCTTTCTTTGGTTAGCCAGCTTTGAGATATATCCTTGGATGGTGCAGCTCTAGAGGTTTTAATGCGTTTACCCGAAATGTATGCATCAAACCAATCTTCATATTCAGACAGCTTAGGGATATGTTTTGTGGAAGCATCATTGTCTTCAGATTCTGATTCTTGCACAATATAAGACTCTTCGTTAAGCAGCTGGTCTTCTGGGATAGTAGAGAATGTGGGTGTAAACCGGGAATCAAAAGTTGTCCATGCAGTAGAGGTTTTCTTAGACCCTTGACCGCCGGATGAGCCAATTTGTTGTAAAGATTCTGGTGGAGGTGTTGGAGGTGTTCTCTTTTGAGTTCCAGATGTTCCAGCTCCACCTGTTGGAGGAGGAGGAGGTGGTGGAGATTTAGGACCTCTATGCAATGTTTCCATCAGAATAGTCCTCCTTTTCTTCTTTGCCTCTCTTTCTCGAATGTCCTCCAGAAACTGCAAATGATTATCATGCTTTATCGATTCCTCGAAAGCCTCATATAACTTCTTATGGACCTCATCCAGATGCTCGTTAGCGTCATACATTATATCTGAAAGAACTGCTCTCATATCTGAAATAGGCAAATCTTGAAACCGTTGAAGCAGTGGAGCTTGCATTGCCCATTCTACAACATCTTTAACTTCTGCTTCAGCAGTATCAAAGTTAAGGTTCTCCAGCTTGGCTACACGATGATCCAGTTGCGTGACGGATTTGGGCAAATGGTGCTTTTCGAGGACTTCGATTCTTTTAAGTGCTTCTGCGAGTAGTTGCTCTGAAGACTTAGCTGGAGGTGGTGAAGTCAGTGGTGTGACAGTGTCACTAATTGTGACAACTGGTGGTGGAACTGAAGCAGGTTCGGGTGGTGGAAGTGCGGTTATCTGAGCAGGAGTTAGTGGTGAAGGTGAGATTGATGGAGTTGTAGATGATGAGGTGACTATCGATGCTGAAATTGGAGGAATGGTTGATGTGTCTTGTTGAATAGTGACCGAGAACATAGACTGAACTTTCTCCTTTTCATCGTTTTGCTTGTCAGATTCGATATCTGAGGGTCTGTCTTTTAGGAATTGATCACCATACGTAAAGTCAGGCTCATTATTCTTCAGTGATGACAATGATCCTGTGGACATGTTTGCTTCTTCTAAGTGGAGGTGATCCTCAGGTCTTGGCTCAGGGATCTCCTGTAAGCCTTCTAACAGTTTATCGCCCTCAATCTCTGTAATATGTCTGTCAGTGTCAGCTTGTTCAATTTCAGTCTCAAGCACTGGAACCTCTTCAGTAGAAGGTGATGTTTCCTGACTTTCTGACTGAGTGTTACTAGAAGCAAGGGTATCCTTCTGTGTGTCAAACACATCCTTTTCCACTCCAGAATGTTCTTGAGCTGAGGATGATTCAATGCTTCTTTTCTTAAGCTCAAATTGATTTGTCATTTTCGGAGTCGGAGTGGAGATAGTTAACAACATCTGAGCTGCGTACAACTTCTTCACCTGCAATTCCTTTTCCTTTACCTTGTACAACGGGAGTTGATTGACATGGTGCTAACACAGGTTCTCGTAACACGACTCCTCCCACTGGTTGTATTTGTGCTCTGTCGAGACTTTCCAAGCTCAATTGGATTCCTTGTTGTAGTGCTGCTTCGTCTTCATCCAGTAATCTCATCTCTCATTTATCTTTACCCTTTCCAGCGTCTCTCCTTCTCCTTTTTTGCTTTAGAGGCGGAGAGTCAGTAGATACTGAACTATCAGGTCTCTTCTTCTTCTTGGGAAGACTTGAGTAGGTAGAATCAGATTGTTTTTATTTGGATTGTATGGAAGTAGGGTTTGGTGTGTCATCATCGGTTGTGCCGGAGGCCTTCTTTAAGTATCTCTTGAACTAATCAGCTTTCTTAATTCTTTCTGTAAGAAGAGCTTCAGGGATAGTCATTCCAAAGATTTCCTTATCATGTCCTCTGGCAACATATTTTAAGTTGCCAAGAATGAATTCATCGCTGTCTTCATGAAGGGCTGACTCACTTCATGGGGTAAACTTGTAAATCTGTTGCAAATGCTGGATAATGAACTTTGAAAACCTGATGTTGGGAATCACTTTTTGCCAAGGCCTTTTCTTCCTTTGACTTTATTTGGAGAGTTTAGTCTATCAGTGATGAATGTGTCTAAAGACAACGAGAATTCTTCCCAAATACGTTCAACAAAATCAATGTTTTTCCCTTTAACCAACCCCCACAGAATTTGCAGAATAGGAGCTCTTACTCTGTCCGTTCCTGACGTTTTACCGGCCAAGCATAAGTTGAGAATCGTTACAATCGTTCTCCATGGATTATACACTTCTGCGTTGATGAGTGAAGAGATCTTAGTTAGCTTTTCTGGATATCCCAATTCATCGACAAACTCTATTAGTTCTTCAGTAGTGGGTGGAGTGACGAATGGATTAGAGGGGTCTCTTGGTGTAATCTGAAGAGCATTCATGAGAGTCTCGACGGTGATGTCATACCACTTGTCTTCAAGCTTACACGAGTATGTAGCAGTTATCTTGTCCCATGTAACAGTATTCCAGAATTGTTGAAGATAAATGGAGGGAATTGTGTAACGCTTGGTTAAGGCTCCAAAGAAGTTGGTGCCTTTCAAAATGTCAATAGCCAGTCGGTAAATTGGATTATGTTGGCTTCTATCCACATCTACATAGCAGTAGCTCTTAGATATTGTTACCCATTCCGCATATGGAAGTATTTCCTCATCAGTAGGAACAATGGTTGTTGCAGTGGTAGCAAGGTTCTCAGAGGATGTGGTGTCTGCCATTGAGATCTGAGGAACACACACACAACAACAACAATATATGATAACGCTACACGCGTCGTTCGGGGTCAAAGGAACTTCCTTTTCGTCGAGCAAGTTTTTCAACACCCTAAGCGATGAACCTAATCATTGTAGTGTAGTATTAGGGTAAGCCACGTGAATTGATATCGTTCTCTAGGGAATAGGAATGCTAGTGAGAAGTTACTACGCTAAGGTTGGGGTTGAGGAAGATTATTTTTATCTTTTATGTTTTTAGGAAATGGAAAGGTACGAATCTCGGGGTTTGGATTTGGGGGTTGGTATTTCTACCGATTACTCTACTCGTCTAATTATCTAATCTAAGGTGTATGTAGTCTATGTCTAATTATTGTGTGCTCGTATGATGATTTAAAGATGTGTTTACTTAGGTTTTATTACTCCTTAATAATCTCCTATTGATGGTTGAATTGTCATGTCCTTATTCTTAATAACGTTGTGTGTCTAAGGTCGTAGGGTATGCGTTTATCCCTAACTCTTTGAAACTACCAAAGGTTATCGCCTACAAAATCTCTAGGATTTATAAACTTAACTCTAAGGTACTCTTCGGATGGTTTAGCCTACAATGACTCTAGGTACTATAAGCTAAGGTTCAACAAAGATTAATCAAGCATTAACTACACAACGGATGACCTATCGCAATACTAGATCATTAACAATTAAGATAAGAGACAACCAATCAATATTCAATAATTAAGTTTCATATTCCTAAGCAAACACACAAGTAAATTAATGGGACATGGGAAACATGCAAGCATACACACAAGTAATTGAAGACATAATTGAATTAATGAAGTAAAACACTTATCTTGATGTAAGATAGGGTATGGAACCTAAAAATCTTGTACAAGACGACCTTGGTTCGGTTTAGGTTTTACTCCAAAAGACTACACCACTGGCGAAAAATTCGGATTCTATATATAAAATTACAAATGCGACGGCGTCACCTTATGATTTGTGACGCCGTCGGTCGCCGTCATTAGGGTTTCGTCTTGGCCATATTAGTCTTGCGGCGGCGTCACCTTATGCTTGTGACGCCGTCCCTTCGATCTCGGCGTCGTCGCGGATCAAATCTAGGCCGTGCGAGTTGCGACGACCTACTCTTTTAAAACACGAAGCCGTCACTTGTAATCGCAATTTAGCTCTTGGAGTCACAAAGTGATCGACGACGTCGCATATAACACTGACGCCGTCCCTTGGGTTCAATGACTGAGTGTCTCGATTCTTGACTTTGGCCATTTCTTTGTATATTCGCGCCTTTTCGTCCGAATAAGTGTCATTCCACATTTTGCCTTCAAGTTACCTAAAAGTGAAAAGGAGCGATATTAAGTAATAACGGATACAAAAGTGATCAAATAAGGGCTTAAACGACCCTTAAAAATGTACATTTAAAACCTTATCAAATATCCCTACACTTGGTATTTGCTTGCCCTCAAGCAAATGTGATTTTAACCAATTAATTTATAAGTTAGGTGTCATGAAGCATTGGTTTAGAACAATCCACAACACATATAAGCCCATAAAGTCATAACAAACACGGAAAGTACATACTAGCACCTCACATAGGGTGTTTGGATACTCGCATCTCTGGGGTGTATATGAAATATAACAAGTTGGAAATGGAAGATAAACACTCATTTACTGGTCCTAGTACATAGATTACCATAGGCTTGAGACTAGATCAAACCTCCATCGCTTTGGCGTAAGCACCAAGGAAAGACTATCAAAGAGGTCTTTTAAAGGGTTGTAATGTTAGGCTTATGGTAGGGAAACAAAGGGTTTGGTGGGATAGGCTATTTAGTGGTGGCAAGTCAAAAATCTTTATGTTACAAGCATGCGAAGAATGGCGTTGCTAAGCCAAGACTCGACACTCTAGACTCTAGATAACTGAAACAAACAAAAATAAATTAAACGATAGATGTTGGATGGTAGCCTTTTTTTTTTTTTTTTTTTTTTCATCACTCTATTTTTTTCTTTTCTCTTTTCTATTTTTTCGATTTTTTATACACTTTTACTCTACCATCCTCTACGGTAACATCAAAATGATAGGGATTTATAGGCACATCCCTACACTTGAGGTTTTATTACTCTAACACTAATTTGACCCGAATTGAAAAGATCAAAACACTTGGAGTACATTATTACGCAAATAAAGGGAATTTGAATTTAACGTTCCCTTCCCATCATTTCATAAACTTTAACTTTTCCCATGAGTCCCAATCGTGCCAAAACTGTGTACAAAGGATATGACTCGACTTAGCAACTTATGCAAGCAACTAGATAATTGAACTAAGGGTTTAGTGTGATAACAATAATACACTAAAAGTGAGTGCATACAAGGTAGGCTAAGGCGATTTGGGTGTACATTTGGGGGTGGGGTGTAAACAATGCTCTTCATTGATATTCTGGAAAAGCGAAACATCACGAGAACCGCGAAAAGGATAGGCTCGAGGGGTTAACTAGGGTATCGTGTACTAAAGATGAGTACAACGCAAAGGTGTGGGGGAATTACTAAACCGATGTGGAAGAAGTAATTATATTACGGGTATCAAACAAGGGTTATCCTAATGCCTCTTATCATTTAGTTATTCCTAACTACACAAGTGTAGTCTTACTAGCGATCTCGGGATGCATCACAAAATAAGTTCTAGAATCTATTATACTACCGGTTCACACACTAAGCATTAAAGATGAATATTTTAATTCCTACTAATCTAAGGGCGATCCTTACATTTTGGGTGGAATTTAAGTGGTAAAGGGTTTTTGTGCTAGTCATATAACTTCCTATCCATGAGACGCTTTTGTTAAGACTACTGGCACACTCCTATATGTCATAAAATTTTTAAAATTTGGTGCCAAAATTACCCTAACTGACATTTTCTCATGGTTTATTACTCAAATGAAATTGGACAAAGCAAATACTCAAGGATAAGCATAGTTTCAAAGTTCCCATTTTATTTTCCCTCCCTACACTTAAACTGAACATTGTCCCCAATGTTCCCGAAATATCAAAGTTATGATAATGGAAGGTAATAAAGATGAAAGAAACTAGTACTCCTTGATTAGCTCGGTAGGATCCGTGTAAAGTGGTGGTTACATCTTTCTTCAAGAAGAATGTTTGCATGAAAAGCTCCTTCTCATCTTATGTATCTTCTTCTTGGTAAATTAAAACCGCACACTTGAAGAAAACAAAAGAAATCTTCGCGTAAAATCGGTGGTAATAATATATATAGGACTCTACTAAACTAGGATATAATGCTTGTGGAATGGATGTTTCTGAATTTACGGAAAATTAAGACACGAAAAATTCCAAAAATTATAAGTAGCTCGAAAGCGAGAAAAATTAATCGAGTTGTTTTGCTCCTTCACGGCGTCGGTTGCGATCTGACGTCGTTAGGTTATCGACAAAAAGCGGTGCGATTTTACGGAAAAATTCTGGAAAATTTACATCTTTAGAATCTGGAAATTTCCTGCAAAACATCCATTATGACTCGATACAAGCATTTGACTCGAACAAAAACACATATATATCTTTTAACTAATTGAAATCCTCATGTTTACGTTTCTTTTGAAAACGCATGTAATCCTCCCTACACTTATCCCTTATGTAAAATACCTTTATATGTAATTAAGACGAGGTTAAAAACAAAATAAAGCATTTTTACAAATTTAAACATGAGAATAAACAATCAATAAAAGATATATGACACAAACAAGAAAACAATTAAGCATGGGTTGCCTCCCACGAAGCGCTTTTCTTTATTTATGAGTCTTGTAACTAGTCTCGAAGTCGTGCCCCTACGTAACTTCATTACCGTCACCTTCTTCCTCGTGACGGTCTTTAGTGGGTGATTCCATATTGTAAAAGTGCCCTATGATGCACCTTTCTAAGAGTTCGTCCTCTCCCCACTCAGTTCTATATTCCGGTCCTAAGTTCAAGCAATCCTTATAGAAACCGAAAATCTTGGCCATAACATAATCCACTCCTTTCTCCTTATCCTCCTCATTCCTATAATAGACCGATAGTTTAAGTTCCTTTTCATCATTGGAGAGTGATGAAAACTTCTCAATCTTAAACGGCATTTGGTAAGCTACATCATCGGTCTCATCCTTGAATCGCAATATTCCTAATGAGGGATCATAAGTCATCCCGGTGTTTTCTAAGAAAGGTTTCCCTAGAATAACGTGGGACAAACTAGGATCTATGGCCGTACTAATATCATCCACTATTATGAAATCAGAGGAAACATGAAACTACCTACATAGGGGCAATCCTTAACTCTACCAAGAAAATTGCAACTAACCCTAGGATTATCGGGATCTTGCCTAGTTGGGATAGGCTTCTTCATTTGCCAATTATAGTAGGTGCTAGTCATTATGTTTATTGGGGACTTGCGGTCAATGTAGGCCTTTGCCACGAAAAGGTGTCCTATGCAACATGGTATGTTAAGATTCCAAGGGTTCCCAAACTTGATCCTAGGGCTTCTCCTAACATACATGTGACGGAGGTCACGCACTAAGTGAGGGTGGTGAGATAGTTCTTCTTCCGTAGGAAACTTATTGAAATAGTCATTGTCTACTTCATCTACTTCCTCGGTTGTTTCATTCATCGGTGTTTCACTAACCTCAAGTATCGTCTCATGGTTAAGCCGTCATTTGTTCTATTAGATTTCACTAAGGCGATGGTATTGATGAATTGAGCGTGCTTAGCTAACTTACTTGGGTCCTTAATCTCTACAGGAAGCTTGGAGTTGAGATAGCATTAACCTTCCTATCACTATTGGTCATGGCTTTCAAGAGGTTATCTATCTTCCTATCCATCTCGGCATTGTTGGTTAAAGCGGTCCGAGAGCTTAGCTATTGAGCTTCTTGGGATACGACTAGGTGTTGCAACATCCTTCAATGTTTTGTTGGTTAGGGCCGTGAGATGGGGGCCATGAGAAATCATTGAAGTGAATTCTTTGGTTTGTCCCCAATAGAAGTCGGGCTTGCCCTTCCATGCTTCTCGGCGTCATTAAAGTCCTAGGTCGGTGTTGTGGGAATCTTCCTCCGTTCCATTAGTGCTGCGAGGATGCGTAGTCAACGGAAGCTTGTTCGGGAATTTGGTGCAAGTGCGCGTGTTACTACGGCTCACACGAGGAAGAAACTTTGTTTACATGGCGTGAAGATTTAGGATTTTCGTAGGAGCTCATTAGGAATTTAACTTGATCTTCAAGCTCGAGCATCCTACGGTCGGAAGGTTGTGAGTCAATGGGAGGAAGGAGATTGCCTTAGCGGTTTGGGTAACTCACGGGGTCATTCCAACTTTCGTTGTCATAGAGAGCAAGGTCCTCTATTATACCACATGATTCTTCAGCGGTGAGATCACTAAGTTTTCCACCGGCCGCTTGGTCAATGGATCGCTTGGTGGGAAGTTGACATGATCATAGAAGAGTTGGACTTGGAGCCAAAGATCAATCTTGTGATGAGGACTTTATGGAGTAAGTCCTTGAATCGAGTCCATGCTTAGTAGAGATTCACCTTGGCGTTGTTGGAACATCAAGATATCATTCCTAAGCTTAGTGGTTCTCCCGGTGGGAAAAATTGAGCAAGGAAGCGAGAGGTGAGATCATCAACTTGAGATGGAGCCGGGAAGTCGCTCAAGCCAATTACTAGCTTGGTCCCGTAGAGAATTGGAAGAGACGCAGACGCAGCGTGGTCTCCCGAGTAGTAACATCGAGGTCGATGGAATTGACAATTTTAAGGAAATCCTTAAGATGATGGTTAGGATCTTCGGAACGAAGTCCATGGAATGCACATCCGTTTTGCACCAACCGGATGGTGTCGGATCGCAGGGCCGTAGTTTGGGCTTGGTCGGGAAGCTCAATGGTGTTCCTATAGCCTAGGTGGCTTGGGCTCGAGTATTCACCAAGAGTACGGCCTCTTAGCGGGTCATTTGGTGGTAGGTTGATGAATGGTGGTTGGTTATCACCTTCCATGATGAAAAGTGAGGACATTACGAATAAAGGTCACGAAGAAGGGGGATAGACTACGAGGAAGCTAAAAATGGGAAAAAATTTACTTGATAGGAATCAAGCAAGGAAACCTAAACGAGGTGGACTCCTAACTAGCTATTCTATTCCCCGGCAGCGGTGCCAAAAACTTGATAACGCTATACGCGTCGTTCGGGGTCAAAGGAACTTCCTTTTCGTCGAGCAAGTTTTTCAACACCCTAGGCAGTGAACCTAATCGTTATAGTGTAGTATTAGGGTAAGCCACGGGAATTGATATCGATCTCTAGGGGAATAGGAATGCTAGTGAGAAGTTACTACGCTAAGGTTGGGGTTGAGGAAGATTATTTTTTATCTTTTTATGTTTTTTTAGGAAATGGAAAGGTACGAATCTCGGGGTTTGGATTTGGAGGTTGGTATTTCTACCGATTACTTTACTCGTCTAATTATCTAATCTAAGGTGTATGTAGTCTATGTCTAATTATTGTGTGCTCGTATGATGATTTAAAGATGTGTTTACTTAGGTTTTATTACTCCTTAATTATTTCCTATTGATGGTTGAATTGTCACGTCCTTATTCTTAATCGCGTTGTGTGTCTAAGGTCATAGGGTATGCGTTTATCCCTAACTCTTTGAAACTACCAAAGGTTATCGCCTACAAAATCTCTAGGATTTATAAACTTAACTCTAAGGTACTCTTCGGATGGTTTAGCCTACAATGACTCTAGGTACTATAAGCTAAGGTTCAACAAAGATTAATCAAGCATTAACTACACAACAGATGACCTATCGCAATACTAGATCATTAACAATTAAGATAAGAGACAACCAATCAATATTCAATAATTAAGTTTCATATTGCCTAAGCAAACACACAAGTAAATTAGCCGGACATGGGAAACATGCAAGCATACACACAAGTAATTGAAGACATAATTGAATTAATGAAGTAAAACACTTATCTTGATGTAAGATAGGGTATGGAACCTAAAATCTTGTACAAGACAGACCTTGGTTCGGTTTAGGTTTTACTCAAAAGACTACACCACTGGCGAAAAATTCGGATTCTATATATAAGATTACAAATGCGACGGCGTCTTATGATTTGTGGCCGCGGGTCGTCCGTCATTAGGGTTTCGTCTTAGCCATGTTAGTCTTGCGGACGGCGTCACCTTATGCTTGTGACGCCGTCCCTTTAGTCTCGGCGTCGTGCGGATCAAATCTAGGTCATCGAGTTGCGATGACCTACTCTTTTAAAAACGAAGTCGTCACTTGTAAATAAGCAAATTGGCTCTTGAGGCGTCACAAAAGTGATCCGACGGCGTCGCATATAACACTGACGCCGTCCCTTTAGTTCCAATGACTGAGTGTCTCGATTCTTGACTTTGGCCATTTTCTTCGTATATTCGCGCCTTTTCGTCCGAATAAGTGTCATTCCAGCATTTTGCCTTCAAGATACCTAAAAAGTGAAAATGAACGATATTAAGTAATAACGGATACAAAATTGATCAAATAAGGGCTTAAACGACCCCTCAAAAAGGTACATTTTAAAACCTTATCAATATCCGGAAAGTGTGTTAGGTAAGACAAAGCTATCAATTTTGACCAAATAGCTACCCCATATCATAAGATATTGGACAGTGATGTACATTATATGAAGAGAGCAAGATATGACTAAGATGGAGACATAAGATGCATAACAATGGTAAAATGCAATCAGCATGCAGAGACTTAGATTAAAAGATATACAAATCAAGTTGCATGGACACATCTATACTATGAGCAAGTTGTATAAAACAAGTAGTAAGTTAATCCAACTAGAAATCTGGACAACTCGCATATTGAACAATACACCTGTTCTAGGACAACTCGCATACATCAACTCAATTTGAACAAAGATGTGAGAACTCGCATATCACAACACACATAAGTCATATAGCATATAATAACACGCACAACTCAACCCGCATGAGACAAGTCGCATAAGGCAACTCACATTAATCAAGTAACTAGAGACAACTCGCACCCTGAGTGTCAAAGGACAACTCGCATTAGGTAACTGAAATGACAACTTGCATCAATAGAATTAAACTTGACAACTCGCATGCGACAACTCACATGCAACAACTCTCTTTGGTCACGGACATGGACAACTCTCATGACACAACTCGCCTAAGTCAAAGTGTGTATACTAACTCGCATACGTCAACACGCATGAGACAAGTCGCATAAGGCAACTCGCTTTCATCAACAACTAAGAGACAACTCGCAATTAGGAACAGCATGTGCAACTCGCATTCAGGCAACAGTGTATAACTCGCATACAAGAATATTCAACGAGAGACCCAGTTTATCTTATTCAGTTACAAAACTTAAATCTCTAACCTCAATGATGGGATAAAACACACATGAATGCTAGATACAAGGAGGACAACCCACTGAAAACAACCAATCCTAAAATCAAACTCAACAACATCGATCAAAATCTAAAAATTACCACAACACCAAAAATTCATATGCGCGCTTACAAACAATCATTAGATCAGGATAATGAAACCACAACATATTCAATAATTTTCACTCAACAGGAGATAGATTGAGACATTCAAACCTATTCGACAATTAAATGATATGCGAATCAAGGTGAGTGGATCTACACGATGAGTAAGATTTAGAGAAAATGATGTAATGAGAAATTATAACACAATTAAGTAATGCAATGTCATGAGTCCTACCACACGATTACCCAAAAGACAACTCGCTTCGAAGAATCTAGAGAGAGAATGATGTGGAAAAGTTTGACCAAAATAACAAGTGTTTTGACTCTTTGTCAACACGCTTTTACTTAAACAAATAAGTTTAAAAAATTGACACTTTAAGTCCCTCAACTAACAACTCGCATGTTTAAACAGGTAAAGCAACTCGCATGTTTCAAGAGATTTATCAACTCGCATGCATCAAGTTAAGTCCCTATACTAACAACTCGCATGTTTAAACAGGTAAGGCAACTCACATACATGAAGAGACTTATCAAATTGCATAACTTAAAAGACAAGCACATCAGTTAAATATATATAAAATTATGCAACATAAATCACTCCAAGTAGCATGCAACAACCAAGACACACAAGCAGGATAACTGACACGGGCATACACATAAAGGGACCTAAGTATTCCCCCTCTAGCAAGAATCACATGAAGAAGCTTATTGATAAACAGATAGATACCAATCTCCCCCTCAATCAATGATGCTAGTGAGAAAGTGATAATTGATTGAATCAATTCCTTGCCGTGAATCTTAGTCGACTTAAGTATGTGAATATTAGGACAAGTAGTAATAATAATAAAAAATTGAAAGAATCTGTTCGAACTTCATCTAAAGCCCTGTGCCATTGTTGAATGACATTTCTAGGTCCGTAGATGTTATCGATGACAGAAATATATATATATATATATATATATTAGTATAAGAAAATGTAGATTAATTTGTACAAAGATTAATGAGAACGAGTCCTGAGTAGAAGTGATCAGGAGTCAAAGTACGAGGTATGTCAATTCTGACAAGCTACGATTCATGAGTGAGCAGTCTTTAGTTCTGTTGGAAACCAGGTCATGATATTCATGATTGAATTGAGCATTGTACCTGAAAAAGACTGAGGATTATCTGCACTAATAGCATATGTGGAATGACATTTGGAAGGGTTAGTAGCAGTTATCTCCTGTTCATAGGGTGAATTCTGATCGAGGCTTGAGATGTCATTAGTAGCCAGTGTTCTGGTTGGAATCCAATTGAATCCAACTTTCTTAAAGATTTTTCCTGTAGGCATCCACTTAAGACAGGAGCTAGAGGTGTGATTCCATGTAGATTCAATGTTCATAAAACTTCTACCAGTAGGCATCCATCTAAGACTAGAGCAATTTGGGTGAAGAATCTTAGTCACAGTAGAAGATTTGTCCATTTCCTTATTCTTGATTTTAGACATCTTGCTGTTAACTGGTTTCTTAGGGAAATGGTCAGGAGTTTGATTCTTCTTAAGTGCACTAGATGATCTTGGTACTTTTCTAATCTTAGAGCTTTGAGCATTATCCTGAGTAATGTTCTTTGTCTTAACGGAACGAATTAGTAAAGTGACTGGTTTTGACAAAACAGTATTCTCATTAACTAGGGATGCAAGCCTTCGTTTTGAGGTTTTAAACCTTTATGTCTTAAATGCATTGGGCTACCTAATTACATGTCGTTCTGTGGTATTATGTAAGGTTGGCTTCCCCAAGGTTGATGGTTTTGCAGACTTAGTGTTCACTCTATTTCCCATATTTTTCCTAAGCTCATTTTTTAAAGAAACGATAGTGAAGCTTTTATCCTGAATTTGGGCTTTGAGGGCATCAATGTCAACCAACATGGAGTTGGTTTGATCTATCTGTTTGGACCTATTTTCTAATGAGTTCTTCCTCAAGGATTCATTTTCCCTCAACAGCTTGGCTACACATAGGGCCAATTCATCATTCCTAGATTTATTCGCATCACTAACTTCATTGTTAATGTTGTTCACTCCCATTTTAATATTCACATGCAGGTCTGATATTTGTTTTTTCAGATTACAAATGGTTGAGTCTTTGTCTTGAAGCTGAGTTTTTAATTGGTTAATTTCAAAAAATTCTCGAAGTTCTGGGAATTCCGGATTTGTGCAAGCTTTTGTAGCAAGAAAACTTTCTTCCTTTTGTTGTATTGCAATTTCTAAAGAAATGCAATGTTTTTCAAGAATTGAGTATTTGTTAGAAAGTTCATCAAAAGCCTTTTTATAAACCATATCATAAGTTTTAAAACTTATAGACTCAGTCTCAACCAAGGAACATTCACCAGAATCATGTTCAGCCTTAAAATCAGTTGGTGTGGGTACATTACCAGATGCATTATGTTGAGCAGTTAAGGGTCATCATCAAATGACACCTGTTCATTTACCGGTCTGACATGTGCATCCACATCAAATGTGACAGGAGTTACCGAGCAGCTGGTTACATCATTCTTTGTTGTATCTGATACTCTGCATTCAGCAACACCCGACCTTTCAACTGAAACATTACCCGACTTATCACAACAATTTCTTAATTGCACCTGACACTCATTCACGTTATCATCCTTTTGAGCAGCTTCCTCAATGTACTTTACCACATTATCCATCAGTTGGATAAACGTATTGATGAACTCCTGAATTTCCATTCCATTATGTTTCTTGAAAGAAATTCCAGTCAAGTGTTGATCGAAGTCTGCGGAATATTCCCCATTGATGAATGGCTGGAATTGGTTGTGGATTACCTGAAGTGCAGCATTGGAGTCATCCTTTAATACCTTCTTTTTGGTAAGTTGAAGCTTCAAATGTTCTAAGTTCAGCAGCAAGGTTCTTGTCAATGTAGATAGGTCCTGACGGAAAAGAGCACTACATGTTCGATCCATAGTTGTGGATAAAAGCTGTAAGAGGTGAGAGTGAAGTAGTTGATAGGGCTCAATGCTGCATTCCATTAGCAAGGCATTTTGCAGCATTAGCTGGTATAATTCCTTAGGATCTGACTCAAAGTACAAAGTGTTTTGATCATCATTGGTTGAGTCAATCATGGTTAAACTCTCTGAGTAGTACGTACTTTGTCTGTTGTCCACCGAGTCATATAGTTTGAGCACATTGAAAATTAATGGATCAGTGGTGTAAGCCATAACATAAATATCAGATTCTACGGGATTTTACTATTCTTTGATTAAACCAGGAAATAGATTCTTTCACGGGATTTTACTAAATCAAAAGAACAACCGTAAAATGTAGCACGAAGAAGTGACAAGTCTCAATAGACAAGTAGTATACTTGACAAGTCGCACCCTGATCAACTCGCTTTGAGGACAACTCGCTTAATAGACAAGTCGCATAAAGTGACAACTCGCTCAATAGTCAAGTCGCATAAACCCAACTCGCTTCTTAAGCAACACGCTTAGAACACACACTCGCTTAAGTGACAACTCGCTTAAGCTACCAACTCGCTTCGAAGACAACTCTCTTAGGCGACAACTCGCTTAAGTGACAACTCGCTTTAGTGACAACTCGCTTCAAAGAACAAGTCAACTCGCAACCAAGAAAAGTACACCGAGACGCAACTCGCTTCGTACTAATATTCAAAAACCACCACTTTTCAATTCAAAAACAGCCCAACCACGATGATTCAAGCCTTCCAAATCAAAACCTAAACACTTATGATGATTCTAAACACAAAAGTACAATCAAAATCTAAACTTTAACACTAGAAATGATCCAAATGATGCAAACTACTCTAAACTCATTCAAGCCCAAAAACCTTATGAAATCCACTAAAAATACAAGAACATGAAAGATGAATGATCAAACCATGGCTCTTAATACAATTTGTGATATATTGGATTTCATAAACACATCAACACATACACTAATGAGGCGTATGGAATGAGTAGAGAGAGAAAGTGAGATGTTCTAGTGAGATAAACACATGGAAGGTTAGATTACCAAATGAACATCCAACCCTCTCCCTTATGGGGAGAGATCTATTTATACAAATGACTACGCCCTCCTTCGGGATGTGGATCAGGCATATAGTGGGTAAAGACCCGTCCTTCTTCTACGGTGTTACTTACACTACTGCTAATCTAACTAATATACTATTACGTCTACGAGCTATAAAATGCTAGACATATGTTGGGGTGACCGACACTTCATCATGGATTTTCTAAATCCTAACAGGAATCACAATGACAATGGCTAACAACATCATGACAATCGATCGAGGCCAAAGTTCGATCACCCTGTAATGGTGAGAGACAGAAGCGATACAAGGAACAATGAGTGCATCGAAACAAGGAACATTATCATCAACACCTTGTCAAAAATGCCATAAGAAATCATGATAACTGAAAGTGTGGAAAACTAGAAGGGGGGGTTGAATAGTTTTGCCAATTTTAAGTTAGTTTCAAAAACTTTTAGATTTGATGTTATGTGAAATCGTATGGATGTAGAGATAGTATAGATCTAAGAGTAATGCAAGTAAAGTAAGTAAAGTAAAGGATAGAAATGACACAACCAATTTATAGTGGTTCGGCTACAAGGACACCTTCCTTGCCCTACTCCACTCCCCAAGTCACCTACTCGAGAGTTCAAGCACTATGTTAACAAACTCATTTAACTTAGCGGAGAAGCCTTCACAATGTTGCTTACACCTTTTTCCGGTACAAAGCTAAATACCGAGTTCGTAACACGGAGGACCAAACCAACACTAGTATAACACAACAAATATGTGAAATATGAAATACAAGATCTTCGCTACAGATATCTTGTGAAGAAACAAATAAATCAAGGACCCCTTGCTTGGATGACTTGTAGAATGCTCGTGATCTCGCCTTAGAGAAGGACCTATATGAGAATCACAATAGAAGAAAGAAGAACAACTCTCTAGATCAAGTGATCTTTTGTTAGAATAGTGTAAGAATATATGAGAGAGTTTGTAAGAAGAAGGGTGAGTAAAAATGAAAAAATGAAATACAAGATCTTCGCTACAGATTCTTGCCACTGTTGCACGGATCCCACGGATCCCTTGCTTGGGTTATGGGTCATGGGTCATAGGTTATGGTTTGAACCATGGGTATCTAAGTAGATACAATGTATCTAATAGATGCAATGCATCTAGTCAATGGGTATGGGTTAACTCCATAGGTTGTGGATATGCTCCATGGGTTATGGATATGCTCCATGGTTATGGGTCATGGGTTGTGATTTTTACCCATCCTAATAAACTATTACAACAAATGAATTATTACAACAATTTGTATTAAATGACTATATGTAGATGCTTTACAAAAATAACATGTATCCTTATAGTTTTACTTATGATAACATTATATTTGTTATCAACAAAACACAAAGAGATTGCTAAAATTAATAAACGTTTTTACGGTTTATTTGTATTAACAATCTCCCCATTTTTGTTGATGACAAAACATAAGGTTATGATGAGTAAAACTTAAGATTAGATGTATGTTTTGAAAGCATAAGTTTTACTTCTTCTCCACCTTTTTGTCAAAACAAAAAGTGACCCTAATGAAGAAATAAAGTGTGGAAAAATAGTCCACGTATCTCTAACTCCGCCTTGACGGTCAAGTGAGAAAATATAAAAACCTACAAAGAAAATGTTAGTAGTAACATGCATAAATAATCTTGTGATTGACGAGAATCAAGATTGGGAGCCAAGGTATGTAAACAAAGCCTTGTAATAAAATAACAAAGTGTAGTGGTATTTATGCCACATACAAGTATGTAAAACTAAGAACAAGACTTGTTCTAAAAATGACTCAAAAGAAAATACTAAAAATAATAAAATGATTCTTTCCATGCTTGCATAAGGTTATGTATGGAAGTTTTGGTGAGTAATGATGTTGATGCGATCAAGGATGAGGTTAAGTATGACTCGCATTTCTTCCCTAATTTCTATTGCAAGATCCCTAGTGGATTGGCAATGTTCACAATGCAAATGATGTGGGTAATGTGTGCGGAAGTTATCCGGGTTAGTTTGATTTGTGAGATGCGGAAGTTGTGGTGGAAAAGTTGGAAAATATGGATCAAAGTCCGGAATGTTTGGAAGTGGTGGTGGAAAAGAACCTAGATGTTCTTGTAACACAATGGGAGCTAAAGGTGGTGAGGTTTCAAGGTCTTTGAAGATTGTGTTTGGAGATGTTGGAGGTGTTAAAAAGACTAGTTCTTTTTGGTTGGTTTGTTGGGATCTTGTTGGAGTCTTAAGGAGTTCCAAAAGAGTGACCTTAGGTGGAGATTTGATGGGTGATGATGTTGATGTACTTGTTGGAGATGAAGGAGGTGCTACTATGGAAGCATTTTGTGGTGAATGAGTGGTTGGCGATGAACTATTTGATGATGGTTTTGCTAAACAACAAGGCCGGATGCTAATCCGTGTGGTTTTTCTAGATTTGGATGGTGGTACTATGGAAGGTGGTAGGACAAAATTTTGGATTTCTTGAAAAGGGTTGTTTGCACTAGGTGATTCATCTATGTTGGAAGATCTTTTGGATGACATGGTGATGGTTGTTTGTGAGGTTTGAGAGTGATGAATATGCAAGCATTTTGGGAATCCTATTTATAGAAAAATAATGCATTGTAATGAATGTTTGACCCAAAATGTGGATTAAAATCTAATGATTAGATATGAATTTAAGGCATGTGATCATGAGAACACAAGCATTAAGTAACATACTCCAAAAAAAATTAAAAAAATGATGAAAATATAGAAGTTTTCATCCAAAGTGAGAAAAATAGAAGATAGTTTTAGCTTCTGTCTCACGGATCCCACGGATCCTTCCCTTGAGGGAACCGTCCAACGTTAATGCTCGGATCCGTGGTACTGGTGACTCAGGCAGCTCAAAATTTTCCTTTTAGAAACATTTGTGCCTAGTGTGTGCCTATATGCAAACCATTTGGAGTTGCGGTTGTCTCGACTCCTAAAAAGAAAAGGAAAATAAACTAGAAGTGAAAAAGCACGCTATTATGTGAGATAACCCGAGTGCTCCTAATTCATTGTTGCTTAAATGAATGTACCCGAAAACACATATTAGTTATGTGTCCTCTTTAGCATTCAAAAGACATGAGATGCAATGAAAACGTGTTTTTACTTTGTATTAATAATAAGAAAAATTTGTCCTAGACGTGAGAAATAGCTTTTATGAAAGTGATACGGGAAGAGGTATCCTTTTAGAAAGCATTTCGAAAAAGTTTCTTTGTTGAATAAAACGTTTAAGAAAAATAGGTATGAGCTTACGTGTTGTACGAGAAGCTTACTTTAAAAAGTAAGGAAAAATTATGAAAGTACGAGTTGTAGATAAAACTATCTTGGGTTTTGAAAATTCCCGTATTTTTTTGTGAGTTGTGTGTGAAATAGAGATCCTAGACTCAGAAAGAAGAAGGCTAGTGTTTACATACCTTGTAGAGGTTTTTTAAAAAAAAAAAAAAAAAAAAAAAGCGACGATTGTTCCATGAGACCAAGACCAAGACAAAGTAGGTTGAATTGTTCCCTCTTCAACAGTTTGGTGAGGACGTCGGCTATGTTGTCTTCGGATGCTACCATCTCAATAGAGATGTTCCCCTTTTGAACATTGTCTCTTAAGAAGTGATGAAGAATCTCTATATGCTTGGTGCGAGAGTGCAATACCGGATTCTTGCTTAAGTCGATGGCACCTTTGTTGTCACATAGAATGGCTATGTCACTTAGGTGAATGTCGTAGTCAACTAACGCTTGTTTTTATATACCCATTTGGTTCCTATTATGGTTTGATTACTAGGTGGAGGGACGAGTGTCCAAACATCGTTAGAAACAAATTGATTTAACTCTTCTTGCATAGCCATTACCCAACTTTTATCTTTTATGGCTTCTTGTGTATTCTTAGGTTCTATGGTTGAGACAAAACAAAATAAGCTACTTTGGTTTTGGACTTGAGACCTTAAGGTTCTTTCGTTTAATTTTCCTATGACCTTATCTATGGGGTGATCTTTAGACTCTTTAATATTTATGATTTCACTATTTAAAGGTTCTTCTTCTTCATTTATCTTTTTCTTTATTTCAATAGCTTCACTCTCGACAATCTCGTCATCGACAAGAGGTAGAGTAGGTTTGGGTGGACTCTCATCAAATTTTACGTTTAATGACTCTTCAACCTTCATTGTTTCTTTATTTAATATGACGTAAGCTTTGCTATTAGGAGAGTAACCTAAAAAGATACCTTCGGTTGATTTAGGATCAATTTTTTTTAAGGTAATCTTTAGTGTTAAGTAGAAAATATTTACTACCAAAGACTCTAAAATGATCTAACGTAGGATTTTTGTCTCGAAGTAACTCGTATGGATTTTTACCTAAAAATGGTCTAATTAAGACTCAATTAAATATGTACGTTGATGTATCAACGACATTGCACCAAAACGTTTGAGGAATGGATTGCTCATTTAACATGGTGCGACTCATTTCTTGTAGGGTTCTATTCTTTCTTTCAACTACCCCATTCTATTGTGGAGTGCGAAGAGCCTAGAAGTTGTGAGTAATACCATTAGCGTCACAAAAGGCTCCAAATTGCACTTCATTATCGAATTCCCTACCATTATCCGTTCTAATAGACACTATAGGACTTCCTAATTGTCTTTGGATTTTCTTACTTAATATTTCAAAGTAATCGAACGTTTCAGTTTTGTTCTTTAAAAATTTAGTCCATGTGTACCTAGAGTAATCATCCACTATAACCAAAGTGTAGTAGTTGCCTCCATAACTTTGGATAGCGGATGGACCAAATAAATCCATGTGTAGTAATTCTAGACACTTAGTTGTAGAGACCATGTTTTTAGCTTTGTGACTAGCATGGACTTGTTTTCCTACATTACAAGCATCACAAAAGTGATTTTCTTATTTTAAGTTTGGTAGATCTCTTACTAGATCTTTGGATGATAGCGATTGAAGAAGTCGCATATTGGCATGACCCAATCTTCGATGCCATAAGGTCGAAGTATCATCCATAAAAGTAAGACAAAGTTTGTCTTTATGTTCATTACCGATTTTAATGACATAGACTCCATGTTTCCTAATTCCTCGACCTATAGTGATACCGTTTTTTAATATCTTACTACGGTTTCGTTAAAAGTCGTTGCACTTTTATCACATATTTGTCCTATACTTAAGAGGTTAAAGTTTAGGTTTTCTCGTGACACACATCATTAATGGTTAGAGATTTGTTAGAAATCGTACCTTTACCGATGATTTTGCTTTTGCTATTTCCAAATACCACATTTCCTCCATTGAAGGATTCATATGTGGAAAATAAATCTTTATTGCCGGTCATGTGCCTCGTGCACCCGCTATCCTTGATCCATTCATTCGGATCTAGGTCGACCTTTAAGCACACCTAAGAAAACAATTAACTCAAAAGTTTGGTCCCCATTTGTTCATGGGTCCATTAGTGTTAAACATTGCATTCATGTTAGACATATATGGATAAGGTGAGTATGCGTTCCATGGTGCAAAGTTTTGAAATGGAAAATCGTTTTGCATATTTGGATTCCATCCCATTTGATGGTTACTTCTCGAATAAACATGATTAGGTCTCCTAGATGTGTTCGGTTTTGAAAATGATGGACCTTTGTTTCTTGTAAAACTTTGATTTTGTCTTGGAGGTGGTTGTCTAATAGTAACATGGGTTGGTTTCCTCTTATTAACAATAACAAAATCGGTTCTAGATGAGGAAGCTATATTATTATTACTGTTTGCTTCAACAGACCCACGGATCCCTGGCTGTACACTGGCGGTTCCCTTTTTGTGGGATCCGTGAGATCCATGACTATAGTGGTTTGTTTTTCTATTGCTTTTACGAATTGTGTTTCTTTGTTTTCACTAGTTGACGCATCAAGTTCTTTGAAAACCTAAACCTTTGGTTGTTTCTGTTTAACACTATCTAATATCATATCTAGAGTATTAGTATTCATTCTAGCAATCTTAGAGTCTAGATGATCAACAAGTGTTTGAAGTTGAACGCAAAGTTCACATTCCCCACTTGTTATCTTCCCCTTTTCTAGACGTTTTAATTTTGCTTTTAACTCAATGACTTCCTTTTCTAAATGTTGATTTTGGTTTTTCAAAAACTTGTTTTTGTTAATTACTTTTAAACTAATTTTGCAAAGTTTATCATATTCATTATGCAATGAGTCATCATCTAATGATGAGCTACTATAGTATTCGTGACATACCTCGTCATTTTCCATGAGACAAATTTCTTCGTCTTTCTCCTCGCTCATTCCCCACGAACCGCTCACGAATGCTTTTTGTTCATCACGTTTGGGACACTTACTAATAAAGTGGTTTGGGTCCCCACATTTAAAGTAAGCGTGATCATCCCTTGCCTTCTCGTCCTCTTTGCTTTTCAGGAATCCTTTCTTGTCGTCATATGGTTGCTTGACGTATCTTCCGTTTCTTCTAAAGAACTTCTTGAAGTCCCTTACCGCCATGGCATACTCCTCGTCATCACTATCCGAAGAGGAGTTCTCTTCATTGCTTGAGACCTTCTTGGCTTTAAGGGCAAGAGATTTGTGCTTCTCTTTCACTTTTGAGACTTCAGAATCTTTAGCGAGGACACGCTCATAGACTTTTAAATTGCCTATGAGTTCATCAAGGGTGAGGATTGACAAGTCTTTTGATTCTTCGATTGCCGTCACCTTAGATCTCCACTTGGATGGAAGTGCCCTTAGATATCTCCTAACATGATTACGACTAGAGAAAGATTCATCAAGTGCTTGTAAAGATGTAATTATAGTATTAAAGTTAGCAAAAGAATGATCTATAGTATCCTCATCCGATATTGTAAATTGTTCATATTGTTGAACAAATAAATCTATTTTATTGTTTTTAACTTGTTGATTACCTTGATTAGTTACAACTAAAGAATTCCAAATTTCTTTAGAGGTTTTAAGCATGGAAATTTCTTTCGAATTCCTTTTTGGGTAAAGCATTATATAAAACCATTTTAGCTTCACTATTTTTGGAAAGCTTTTTCTTAATATCATCGGTGAGTTTATCATGAGGTATGTTAACTAAATTTCCATTTTCATCTTTTGCAGTGGCTTCAAAATCGCCTTCAACAATGATGTACCAAAGATCAATATCTTTAGACTTCACATACGTTTCAAATCTATTTTTCCAATATATAAAACCATTAGTTTCAAGTAGTGGAGGTCGTTGCATGGATTGCCCTTCCTTGTAATTTTCAGAACCCATAGTGATCGAAAAGTTTTTAAAATACGGTTTACTTTAAAACTTTTATAAACTTAGCTCTTGATGCCAATTGTGGAAAACTAGAAGGGGGGGGGGTTGAATAGTTTTGCCGATTTTAAGTTAGTTTCAAAAACTTTTAGATTCGATGTTATGTGAAATCGTATGGATGTAGAGATAGTATAGATCTAAGAGTAATGCAAGTAAAGTAAGTAAAGTAAAGGATAGAAATGACACAACCGATTTATAGTGGTTCGGCTACAAGGACACCTTCTTTGCCCTACTCCACTCCCCGAGTCACCTACTCGAGAGTTCAAGCACTATGTCAACAAACTCCTTCAACTTAGCGGAGAAGCCTTCACAACGTTGCTTACACCTTTTTTCGGTACAAAGCTAAATACCGAGTCCGTAACATGGAGGACCAAACCAACACTACTATAACACAACAAATATGTGAAATATGAAATACAAGATCTTCGCTAAAAAAATCTTGTGGAGGAACAAATCAATCAAGGACCCCTTGCTTGGATGACTTATAGAATGCTCGTGATCTCGCCTTAGAGAAGGACCTATATGAGAACCAGAATAGAAGAAAGAAGAACAACTCTCTAGATCAAGTGATCTTTTGTTAGAAGAGTGTAAGAATATATGAGAGAGTTTGTAAGAAGAAGGGTGAGTAAAAATGAAGAAATGACTCTCTATTTATAGGCAAATTCTTGCCAATGTTGCACGGATTCCACGGATCCCTTGCTTGAGGGATCCATCTAGTGTAACTCTAGGGATCCGTGAGACGCTCCTCTTTGCCCATGGGTTTTTGGGTTATGGGTCATGGGTCATGGGTTATGATTTGAACCATGGGTATCTAAGTAGATACAATGTATCTAATAGATGCAATGCATCTAGTCAATGGGTATGGGTTAACTCCATGGGTTATGGATATGCTCCATGGGTATGGGTCATGGGTTGTGGTTTTTACCCATCCTAATAAACTATTACAACAAATGAATTATTATAATCAATTGGTATTAAATGAATATATGTAGATGCTTTACAAAAATAACATGTATCCTTATAGTTTTACTTATGATAACATTATATTTGTTATCAACAAAACACAAAGAGATCGCTAAATATTAATAAACGTTTTTACGGTTTATTTGTATTAACAGAAAGAATATCAGATACTTGAAGCAGGCCACGACCTCTTCTAGTCAGAATTAGAAATGACGATAGATTATTCTACATGTTTCATAACGACCATGGGCACGACACAAACTCTTGTAGAAAACTTAAAAAATAAATTGAGAAGGTAATCAATCAAGGCTAGTTGGATCATTTACTTTGAGCCGGAAAGAAACTAACTACCGATGGCCCTGAAGAACCAATTCTCAACATAAGCCTTGGCAAACTTCGCAGAAGTACAAGCATATTCCCTCTTCAAACTAGTGCGGAAGAAGATGATGGAATCATCCAGGCCCTCAGGAGTTATGGGAGATTTCCCTAGGAGATGGCCTGATCATCGTCACTCCCACCACCCTTAGACTGGTGCCCCAACAACTTGGGACTCCTCTTCCACGTGGGCTGAACCACCACCTATCAAGATTACAAATACAAGACTTGGTTACACATGCGCATGTAAAAGTAACAAGCTACAAGGAACAAACAAGCATACCAGTTTCAACCTGGGCAGAGACATTAGCATTGATCCTCCACGATTTGGACTTCTTTTGAGAAGACTTCTTCATGTCTGGACAACAGTAGCTTCAACATCAACAACTTTGTTAGCTTCAACATCATCGTTATCTGAAATAAGGTACGGGGTTAGTTTTCTCACCAGCAACAACGACCCCACTCCCACTAGCATCACCACCCTGGCGACTCCTCTTCCGAACCAAACACTCCGACAAAATAATTTGGTCATCCAAATCCTCTATCGCATGGTCAACGACATGCACTTTGCCCGTTGGCATAGGTGGAGGAGGGGGAGGAGGATTGGCACCAACATCGGGGTTCACCTGAATGACGAGCTCAGACCCAACCTTCATACCCGAATCATCAGGCTCGCCAAGCAATAACGAAATGTCTATCACTACAAAACAAAGAGAAAGAAGCTTATGGTTAGATCAAACCGCGAAAGCTAACTACAAAAACAAGAGCAGCGTGCAAAACCAACAACTCACCCTCATCATCCCTAAATAACATGGGGAGATTTAAAATCATTTCGAAAGGATTACTTTTACATTTCTCACACAAACATTTAATGCAACCTTACCCTGAACACCGCATGCGTCACTTGGGGAACATATCCTATAGCCTAAGTCTTCACTACAAGGAAACTCATGAGTTAGCCTGGAAATTCAAACCTGATATGCGGACCTTAGTCGCCTGGCACAGGGCTGGGAGGACTCACTACTTTAAAGTCTAGTATCATCTCACTTGTATATGACATAATACCAGACTGAGAGGACTTGATAGCATATTATTATTAGTGGCCCAAGCCACTAAACACATGCTCGAATCAATCCCCAAAACAACAAGAGTTCGCGCGTCAATCCTGACAAGAACTATGTAAACCCAGGCTGAGCTAGGCCTGGTAACACTTCTCAGGCTACATAATACATGCACAAGAGACAATTGTTCCCAACTGTCACTAATGGTTAAGACGTACGAGTCTTACAAAGCACTGTGGGGCACACACGACCAACAAAATATGAGATAGAGTACTCTCCTGTACGAGCTAAGGAGCGCACACCACCTGTCCTCCTTTATTGCTCTCTAGATGATCAACACATGGCTCCCTCGCGGTCGTTGATCATCTCTGAAGGGTTTATCTGTGAACCCTTCTTGTCCCTTTATAAATAGAGGGCAATACACATAACTTCACAAGTTTCATACACTTTGGCAAATGCTGCCTCACAACAGTAAAGTATGGTTTTTGTTTAAGTGTTACCCGAGCTTCTTGATCTTCATCAATCTCATTGGATCCTTACCTTTCAACATGGGAAACCAAACAATTAAACCATTCTCATCCTATCTCTAAACCGATTTACATACCATACGTAAACAGTTTTCTTCTAGGTTTGTTACAAGTATTTAATTTTTTAACTATACCCTAGAATGTTAGTAATGAGAAGTGTGTACGTTTGCCTATTTCTAGGTTATCTCAGTGTTTAATGGCCTCTCGTTAGATTTAAACACAAAATAGTTTACGTATAATTAACTCGTTGATAAAGAATCAACGAGTATTTTCAACAAGGTTCTTTTAGCGACACTTCAAGAAATTAAAAATAACTAGTTGATATGTTCCCTCTCTAACATGGTGTCAGCAAAAAGAACACTTGAACTAGAAGTTGAAAACTTGAATAATAAGTCCTGACAATAACCTAATGATTCCAAAGTCTCTCTTTAAACAAACATGAAAAGATATTTTGACATTCAAAATATTTTAAGATATTTAGGCGTGACTTCTCCAAAAGAGAAAAAGTTAAATAAAGTGATTGCGAGAAAATTCAAAACAATTAGGAGTTTAGTAAAGTTGCATTGAATAGTTTTCAATATTGTTTTTTCCAAAGAATATAAGCATTAAATTGAATATAAGAATATAACCCGTCAAAAGAACCTCATGTGAGGACATCTTGTTCGTGCCTATATAAGAATTTCTTTGTCAAGAATAGATGCTTACTTTTTCTCATTACTAAATATTTTAAAAAAATGGCATGTACTTTGTTGTTTTTTAACCAGGGGTAGACCCTGATTAAAACCACGGACGTTTGAAGTTCACTTATAAACCTTAACTTAGGTTTATGTCTTTTTGTTAGAGAGTAAATTATCATTTAATTGTGTATTCTACAATACACTTTATAACTATTACATTCGGTTCAAACAAAGAACTAAAACCGGACATTAATCCAATGTTATTAGGTTTTCTTTACATACAAATTTGACAAATCTTTGTAAAAAATCAAGAATCAGTTGTCACAGTTTGTCGTACTTATCTGTTTGATTAAGAAACAAGTATCCAATACTTATGATAGCATTTTTTTGAACTTTTAACCATTTGAAATTTCTAAAACCGTGTTTTACTCGTATATCAAATTCTATATATAGTTTTGTTAGGCACGAGGCTTGTATAGGCTTATAGGGGCTTAAGCTTTTATAATAAGCTAGCTTATAAAATAAAGACAAAAATACACCTTTGGTCCCTAAACTTGCCAAAAATCATCGCCGAGGCCAAAAGTTGAGAAAATCGTCGCCGTGAGTCCAAACCTTGGGTTTTTGAGGCCAAATGCATCCCTTGACCCATAACGCTCAGGTCAACGTCCGTTTTGAGTTATATATTCAAGGGTATAATAGACCAAACACATTTTCACTTAAATCTAACCCAACCCAACAAAACCTATTCGTGTACAATCTTTATTGTTTCCCTCCATCTTCACCTAACAACTAACTTAACACACATTCTCAAACACTCTTGAATCCTTCACACAACCCTCACAACCACTTTAACAATGGCAGACAAGGACCTTAGTATGATAGCAGTCACGGATGAGATGGTAGAGTATGTGAAGGTCAAATATGAGGATACTTGGTTACAAAGAGATGAAATGTGTGATGAGATGTTTGAAGATTTATGCAGATTTGTGAAAGAAGCTGAAGTGATGAAAGGTTAGTTCATTTTTCTATATTTATGTGATTGACATATTAAGCTTAGCAGTTAAGTGTGACCCTAAATAACCCTATTTTATTTGCAGGAAATCCAAGCAATGTCAAATTCTGCAAAAAACAAAAGAAAAGAAGGGATTATAGCAAACTAAAAGTCTGTGACGATATGATTGACTATGTCATGGCTACTTATGGGAACAAGTGGGATATAGAAGACAAAACTGCTGATGTGATACTTGAATACTTGTGGCAAAAATATGGGAATAAGGAGGTTGTGAAAGGTTAGACTTAATTTTCTGTTTTGGTTATCTTTCCATATACCAACTCTAAAGGAAATGAGGTTGATGTCATTATTATTTAAGACACATCTGATGATGATTTTAGGTTGCTGTCTTTTAAGAATACTACTTCTACATCAAGAGTTAGAAAGGGAAAATCTTCCACTTTGAAAGCTTCCACTTCCCAAGCTTTCAAGGCTTCCAATACCAATGCTTCCAATTCACAACCTGTTAGCAACCTTGTTCATAAAAGTCCAAAAACAAGGGAACTTGCTCTTGTAGCGGCTGTGGGATGCTCCAACTGATAAGGATTTAAAACGTACACTTTTAAGGGGTCATTTAAGCCCTTAATCGCCCACTTTTTTTATCCGTTACTGCTTAAATTCGTTCTTTTTCACTTTTTAGGTCTCTTGAAGGCAAAATGCTGGAATGATGCTTATTTGGACGAAAAGGCGTGAATATGTGAAGAAAATGGCTAAAGTCAAGATCAAGACACTCAAGTCTGGAAGTGCACCCGGTCGAGTCGAAACAAAGGGGACGCCGTCCCTATTTTTGTGACGGATCGAGTGAAATTGCTATTTTACACTGACGGCATCGAGCTTTGAAGAGTAGGGTGTCATGAAGATTTTTCCTCGACGGCCTAGATCCAGTTCGAGACGGCGTCGGCGAAGTCGACGGCGTCACAACCACAACGTGACGCCATCCCAAAGTTGACTTAGCCAAGACAAAACCCTAATGGCGGCGATCGGCGTCACAATTAAAGGTGGCCGTCGCGGTTGTAACTCTATATATAGAATTGAATTTTCAGACTTTTAGAGAGGTAGACTTGTGGAGTAAAAACCTAAAACGATTGTAGTCCGTCTAGGACAGTATTTTAGGGTTCTAATTCCCTATTTTAAATCGAGATAAGTTATTTATTCCCTTGATTTCATTATGTCTTTGATTAAATGTGTGTATGCTTGCACGTTTAACATGTCCGGCTAATTTACTTGTGTGTTTGCTTAGATCAATGAAACCTAGTTATTGAATATTGATTAGTTGTCTCTTATCTTAATTGTAATTGGCTTAGGAGTGCTTAGAGCTATCGTTGTATTTATAATGCTTGATTAATCTTTGTGAACATTAGTTTATAATTACTAGTGGAATTGTAGGCTAAATATTCAAAGAAAACCTTAGTGTTAAGTTTATGAATCCTAGAGATTTCGTAGTCATTAACCTTAGGTAGCTTCAAAGAGTTAGGGATAAAAGCACACCCTATGACCTTAGAAAACACAACGCGTTAAGAATAAGAACGTGACAATTCAACCATCAATAAAAGATAACTAGGGAGTAATAGTATCTAGGTAGACACATCTTTAATCATCATACAAGCACACTTCAATAGACATAGGCTACCCCTTAGATTAGATAATTAGATAATTAGAGTAATCGGTAGAAGTACCACCCCCCAAATCCAATATCCTGAGATCGTACTTTTAGTTTCTAAAAAATATAAAAAAGATAAAAAATAATCTTCCTCAACCCCAACCTTAGCGTAGTAATTTCTCACTAGCATTCCTATTCCCCTAGAGAACGATATCAATCCCGAGGATTACCCTAATACTACACTACAATGATTAGGTTCACTACCTAGGTGGTTGAAAAACTTGCTCGAAGAAAATGAAGTTGACTTTGACCCCGAACGCGCGTTGTACGCGTATCAAGTTTTTGGCGCCGCTGCCGGGGAATAGAATAGCTAGTTAGATCTCTATCTCGTTTAGGTTCCCTTGCTTGATTCCTATCAAGTAAGCGTTTTTCTCAATTTTAGCTTCCTCGTAGTCTATCCCCTTTCTTTGCGACTTTGTTCGTAATCCCATCACTTTTCATCATGGAAGGTGATAACCCATCAAACAATAACCCACCACCAAATAAACCACTTTCACTCAAACCCCAACCCACTGACCAACACAATCGTCGCAACCAATATGTGAGTAGAAACAATGATCTTCAAGATTTACAAAGGGTATTCGACAGTACAATTAGGGATGCTGTTGAAAAAGTGATTAGCGCCTCAGTTGTTGGCCTTATGATTAGCAGTAATTCGGATAATGGTTTAGTGAATAAAAATGTGAATGAGGAGGATATTGCTTACTTCAATTTGTACCCCACTAAGGAAGAGGTTGCTTACCACCAATACATAATCGACAATCCTCGATCACCCATCATTAGGATATGCCCAAAGATTAGGAGAGGAAACCCTTGGAACATCAAATATCCTTGTATGATTGGATATAGGAATGTCGAGCACGCCTACATATATATGGAATCTCCCATTAATGTGATGTTATCAGCTGTTTACAATGACATTATGAATGAGCGACTTAAGATTAGGAGAGACCCTAAGTATCCGGGTGGGGTTTGCAATTTTGTGGGAAGAGTCAAGGATGTACACGTCTTTATAGTAAATTTCACCTACTTAGTTGATTTTTGGTCCTAGAAGACATAGGATGTGTCATTGACTATAGCTTGTCCCAAGTTGTACTAGGAAAACCGTTTGTTGAAAAGACTAAAATGAGCTATAACAAATCCGAAGGAATGGTTAGGTTTATGGAAGTGAACGATGAGATCACTTATAGGATGCCTTAGAAGATGAATGGATATGGCCCTTTATCCCTTTATGAGCGAGACAATATTAGAGCTTTTGAAGAAAAAAAGCGAAGACGATGTTGAAAAAGGTTTGAATTTCATGTGGGAGAAAAGGAGACTTTACTATAAGGATTACTTGACCCTAGGGCCTAGGTTTAGAGTAGATGAGAATTTTGTCAATATGATAGAGTTTTCATTGAGGATGAAAAACGAGACCACGTAGGGGCACAACTTCGAGTCTAGCTATAAGACTCATAAATAAAGAAAAGCGCTTCGTGGGAGGCAACCCATGCTTAATTGTTTGCTTGTTTGTGTGTCATTTATCTTTTCATTGATTATTTATTCTCATGTTTGAATTTGTAAAAATGATTTATTTTGTCTTTTAACCTCGTCTTAATTACATATAAAGGTATTTTACAAAAAAGATAAGTGTAAGGAGGATTACACACGTTTTTAAAAGAACAAGAACATGAGAATTACAATTCTTGAAAAAGATATACATGTGTGTTTGTTAGAGTCAAATGCTTGTATCGAGTCATAATGGATGTTTTGCAGGAACTTTTCCAGATTTTAAAGGTGTAATTTTTCGAAAACATGAGACCGGTTTACGTCGGGATAACTGACGGTGTCGGATTTCGCTACTGACGGCGTCGGGAGGAGCGAAACAACTTATCTAACTTTCTCTCATTTTCTGTGCTACTTATAAATTTTTGGAATTTTCCAGAAAATTTGCAAACATCCATTCCACAAGCATTATATCCTAGTTTAGTAGAGTCATATATAGTTTTACCGCTAATTTTACGCGAAGGTTTCATCTATTTTCTTAAGTGTGCAGGTTTTATTTATCAAGAAGAAGAAACATAAGATTGGATGAGCTTTTCACGCATACATTCTTCTTGGAGAAGAATTTAACCACTACTTCACACGGATCCTACCGAGCTAATCAGGGGAGTATTAGTTTCTTTCTCTTTTAATTACCTTCCGTTATCATAACTTTGATATTTTTAGGGAACATTGGGGACAATGTTCAGTTTAAGTGTAGGGAGGGAGAATAAAACGGGAACTTTGAAACTATGCTTATCCTTGACTATTTGTCTTGTCCTACTTTGTTTGTGTAATAAACCATGAGAAATATCGGTTAGGGTAATTTTAGCACCAAATTTAAAAATTTTCATGACTTGTAGGAGTGGGTCTTTAGTCTTAATAAAGCGTCTCATGGATAGGAAGTTATATGATTAGCACAAAAACCCTTTACCACTCAAATTCCACCCCAAAAATGTGAGGTTCGCCCTAGATTTGTAGGAATTAAAGCATTCACTTTTAATGCTTCGAGAGTGTACCGGTAGTATAATAGATTCTAGAACTTGTTTTGTGATGCATCCCGAGATTGCTAGTGAGACTACACTTGTGTAGTTAGGAATAACTAAATGATAAGAGGCATTAGGATAACCCGTGTTTGATACATGTATTATAATTACTTCTTCCACATCGGTTGAGTAATTCCCCCCACACCCTTGCGTTGTACTCATCTTTAGTACACGATACCCCTAGTTAACCTCTCAGAGCCTATCCTTTTCGCGGTTCCCGTGATGTTTTGGTTTTTCGAAATATCAATGAAGAGCATTGCTTATAATCCACCCCCAAATGTACACCCAAATCGCCTTAGCCTACCTTGTATGCACTCACTTTTAGTGCATTATTGTTATCATACTAAACCCTTAGTTCAATTATCTAGTTACTTGCATAAGTTGCTAAGTCGATTCAAATCCTTTGTATACAGTTTTGGGACGATTGAGACTCATGGGTAAAGTTAAATTTTATGGAGTGACGGGAAAGAACGTTAAATTCAAATTCCCTTTATCTGTGTAATAATGTACTCCAAGTGGTTTGATCTTTTCAAATCGGGTCAAATTAGTGTTAGAGTAATAAAAACTCAAGTTTAGGGATGTGCCTATAAATCCCTTATATTTTGATGTTATCGTAGAGGATGGTAGAGTAAAAGTGCATGAAAAAAAAATCAAAAAATAAAGAGTGTTGAAAAAAAAATTAAAAAATGAAAAAAAAAAAACATACGGGCTACCATCCTACATCTATCTTTATTTTTATGTTTGTTTGTTTCAAAGTTATAGAGAGTTTAGAGAGTCGAGTCTTGGCTTAGCAACGCCATTCTTCTCATGCTTGTAACATAAAGATTTTTGAGTTGCCACCACTAAATCGCCTATCCAACCAAACCCTTTGTTTCCCTATCGTAAGCCTAACGTCACAACCCTTTAAAAGACCTCTTAGATAGTTTTTCCTAGGTGCTTATGCCAAAGCGGTGGAGGTTTGATCTAGTCTCAAGCCTATGGTAATCTATGTACTATGACCAGTTAATGAGTGTTTATCTTCCATTTCTATTTGATATATTTCATATACACCCGAGAGATGAGAGTATCCAAACACCACTTGTGAGGTGCTAGTATATAATTTCCGTGCTTGTTATGACTTTTGCGGGGCTTATACTTGTTATGGATTATGTTAAACCATTGCTTTATGCCCCTAACTTATAAATTGATTGGCCAAAATCACATTTACTTGAGGACAAGCAAATACCAAGTGTAGGGATATTTGATAAGGATTTAAAACGTACACTTTTAAGGGGTCATTTAAGCTCTTAATCGCCCACTTTTATATCCGTTACTGCTTAAATTCATTCCTTTTCACTTTTTAGGTCTCTTGAAGGCAAAATACTGGAATGATGCTTATGTGGACGAAAAGGCGTGAATATGTGAAGAAAATGGCTAAAGTCAAGATCAAGACACTCAAGCTGCTAGAAGTGCACCCGATGGCGTCAGAAACAAAGGGCGACGCCGTCCCTATTTTGTGAAGGCTCAGGAGTGAAATTGCTATTTTACACCTGACGGCATCAGGCTTTGAAGAGTAGTCGTCACGGAGATTTTTCCTCGACGGCCTAGATCCGATTCGACGACGTCGGAAGAAGGCGACAACGTCACAATCACAACGTGACGCCGTCCCAAAGTTGACTTGGCCAAGACGAAACCCCATGGCGGCGATCGGCGGTCACAATTAAAAGGTGACGTCGTCGAGTTGTAACTCTATATATAAAATTCGAATTTTCAGACTTTTAGAGAGGTAGACTTGTGGAGTAAAAACCTAAAACGATTGTAGTCCATCTAGGACAGTATTTTAGGGTTCCAATACCCTATTTTACATCGAGATAAGTTATTTATTCCCTTTATTTCATTATGTCTTTGATTGAATGTGTGTATGCTTGCATGTTTAACATGTTCGGCTAATTTACTTGTGTGTTTGCTTAGATCTATGAAACCTAGTTATTGAATATTGACTGGTTGTCTCTTATCTTAATTGTAATTGGCTTAGGAGTGCTTAGATCCATCGTTGTGTTTTCAATGCTTGATTAATCTTTGTGAACATTAGTTTATAATTACTAGTGGAATTGTAGGCTAAAAATCCAAAGAAACCTTAGTGTTAAGTTTATAAATCCTAGAGATTTCGTAGTCATTAACCTTAGGTAGCTTCAAAGAGTTAGGGATAAAAGCACACCCTACGACCTTAGAAAACACAACGCGTTAAGAATAAGGACGTGACAATTCAACCATCAATAAAAGATAACTAGGGAGTAATAGTATCTAGGTAGACACATCTTTAATCATCATACGAGCACACTTCAATAGACATAGACTACCCCTTAGATTAGATAATTAGATAATTAGATAATTAGAGTAATTGATAGAAGTACCACCCCCCAAATCCAATACCCCGAGATCGTACCTTTAGTTTCTAAAAAATATAAAAAAGATAAAAAATAATCTTCCTCAACCCAACCTTAGCGTAGTAATTTCTCACTAGCATTCCTATTCCCCTAGAGAACGATATCAATCCCGAGGCTTACCCTAATACTACACTACAACGATTAGGTTCACTGTTTAGGTGGTTGAAAAACTTGCTTGAAGAAAATGAAGTTTCCTTTGACCCCGAACGTGCGTTGTACGCGTATCACCAGTACAAAGAGGAATGAGTGGTATGCGCCTCCCCCTAAGGAGTTCAAGTCTCCCCCCATGAATATCAAGTCTCCCATCAACAAGTTCACCTTTTATTTTTAGCTGTTGATGTAATGAAGATGTAAAGTTTTTGACTGATGATGGTTACTCAAAACGATGCTTGTTAACATGTATATTTTGCTGATATGGTATAATTAGTTGGTGATTTATGTATATTTTGGTTTTGCTGTTTCCATTTTTTCAGTTTGCATTTGCATATGCAGTTTAGGGGGTTGTTTGAAAAAAAATCCATTTTGACTTATAAAGTCAACATATACCAAAAAATCATTAACCAAACTAAATTGTTATAATCTTTCAAAACATCTTTTGTTTGCATTAGTAATTTTAGTTTTGTTGTTTACATTGTTCAGTTTGCAATTGCATATGCAGTTTAGGGGGTTGTTTGGAATAACACAATTTGACTTATAAAGTCAACAGATACAAACAAAGAGTAATCAAACTGCATTGTTATAACATAAGAACTACAACATATCATTTAAGTTACATTTAGACTGATTCATGGAACAGTGGTACATAACATCTGATGCATGGAACATATGTTCAAACCATACCCAATAATTGTATAAGGTTATGTGTTCAAAATGCAAATGCTTTGGATATCTTGACATCTAATTCCAAAATGCAAATGCTAATCCAAACATTCACTATACTCCAAATGCAAATCCTTTAGTGATGTGCTTACCGTGTGCAAGTTTTTAAAATTTATAAACACGATTTATCCGTCTAATACTATAAACACATACGAGCAAGTATACTCGTTCGCGATAGCAAAGGTGGGTAAGTCGAGATCGTCCCAAGGGATTTTGTGTTTGAAATTGTTTTAAAAGATTAGTAACAAGAAAGCTTTGTCAAGGCTTCCTCCAAAAATTGTGTTTATAGTGAAATTCAATATAAAGAAATATATATACTTGTGTGTAGTTTATAGGCAATCATAGTAAGTGTTCATGAAGGCTTGGTGTAAACTCTTGATGTGATGCACAAATCATAAGAAAATGATTTCCAACCATGGTTTATGTTTGCAAAAATCATTCTAAGAACAAAAACATATAGGTAATCCTTTCGGTCCTTATCCTAATGATTATCCTTTAGAAATTCCATTTGTTTGTAAAATGTTCTTATTAAACTCGTTCCTACAAATCTTTCGACCTTTCGTGATGAAAATGTTTCTAGTCTTGTTTTAATTAGTAAACATGGTGGTTGTCAATCACCATATCCCCATACTAGTTTGTCACTTAACTTTTTGGAATAAAACATAAGAGAAATCCTTTCGGTCCTTTTTCTTAAAACATGTTTTACCGACAAATCAAACAAGACTAGTAGTTTTCCAACAAACTCATTTAAACAAGATAATATATACATGCATCACATATGAGAACACTAGTATGATTTCCTACATCCGTACACACAAGTATATTCAAAAACTACTCCATGATAAAATTAACAAAACACAAGAAATAACAAAGTAATTCCAATAACTCAAAATAATAGAAATCAATAACAAGGTTCATAAAATACCTAAAATTTTGTGATTACAAGAACTAGAAATCGTGGCTTATAGCAACCACACGCCTCCAATCACTTAGCTTAACCGTATAACTCGAATGACCAAAAAAATGGATGAGAATTGCTCTCTCCAACCTCCTGGACGTTTTACAGCGAATACTAAACTTTTGGGATGAATAAAATGGTTGGTAATAGTTTTGGTGTAAACTATTACAGTTTGGGTTGTGTCACACCTAGAATACTAAGTCTAGGTTCAATATATAGCCAAAGAGACATTACTAACTGGCCAAAAACGTTCCCAACAAGTTAATAACATGAAATGATCGGCCTCCAATGATTATGGGGAGTTAAGGCAACATTAAATGAATTTTTGTGTAACTCCAGTCCATGCAACCGAACCGGTTACGATGCAACCGGATCGGTTGCCTTTTGACCATCGCCTAACCGGATCGGTTGCGGGCTCCAACCGAATGGTTGGGCGCCTGTTGTACCCTCAGTTTTGACTTTTGTTGACTTTTCTTGATTTGCGCCTTTTTTTTTGTTCTCGCTGATGATTTCCAAGACGAAACTTGATCTTTCCTTGCTGTAGACACTTAGAAATCATTGCGCTTCCTAATCATTGAGTCCAAAAGCTTCCTTGCTCGACTTCCTTCCTTGGGAATTCTCCAAACGTACATGAAAACTTCATTTCTTCATCATTTGTGATACCTGGCTACATATACATACACAATACGCATCTTTTGCACTTTTGCAACAGGCATGAGTAAATATAGCCGATTATCATGCACAAAACCAACAATAACGCTACTAAAAACATGTTCATTTTAAGCGTTATCAAATTCCCCCATACTTAAGTTCTACTCGCCCTCGAGTAGGTCTAACATTTGCAAAAATCGAATTCAATGGTTATGATACCGTGGTTTCAAAAATTTAACAATCATACCAAAAGAAATAATCATTAATTTGCTTTTAATATGTGAAAAACTTTGAAAATGAACCAAATACTTTAGATAACATAACTAGAACACCTCACGAATGATTTTAAGAATTCACTCAACATTCATATATTGGTGGGTATATGTAAATCACTCAATGCCTAGTCACGATCAATGCTTTTTACCATAAGCTTGTACAAGTATCAAAACAAAGAAAATAAATTCATCAAAGAGAGCTTTTATTCGGGTTATATCGTTAAGGCTTCGGGTTTATAAAAGGTATGGATAAGGCATGGGATGGTTTATGAAATTGGTGTTAAAAGAAAAATAGAGTCAAGTCTAAACCTCCATGTTGCTAGTCATCATACAATCCACAATCCCGAAAATGATTATATTTTCCTCCTCTTCTTATATCGATCTCCAAATATATGTATAACTCAATTTAGCTCATTGGCTAATCAATATTCTTCATATAGCTCATTGGCTATAACCATTTTTTTTTCAAGTTCCCCCACACTTAGTGTAAGCATACACCACAAAAAATACAAATGAGAAAGACGTCTCCTTCATCTTTGTTGGAGAATGGTACACACTATAGACAAAGTGTAGCTTCTTCATAATCATCAAAAACAATCCAACACTCCAAACAACTAGCAACAAACCAATATACATGACATGGGTTGGCTAAGGTTTAAGGTGTAAAATCTTTTTGTATTTTTCAAGATTTAAACAAGAATGAAAAGATTGGCTCGAAGGGTGTAACTAAGGGTATCTAGTGCTAAAAATGAGCACTAACAAATGGGTCCATATAGGTGGTTAACTAACCGATGTAGTTAGCAAAAAAAACATTAGATGTAAAATGGAAGGCCATTTGGGTTAAATCCTACGATGCCTCTTGTCATTTGAACATATTTTTATCACTCGAGAGTGATTTTAACCGTAATGCATAACTGGTACAAGTTCTTGAATCGACATAATCACCGGCACACTCATAGAAAATATAAAACAAAAGATGTGTTTTATACAAAAAGAAACCTCACAATTAAGTGGAAAAAGGCTATAATGCGCGCTAGAAAATGCTATCGAATCCAAAATGAATTACTTTCGTAATTTGGTTCAAATAATTTTTTTTTCAAAAACCTCATTTTACCATTGAAATACCCAAGTTGTTCTTTTAATATATCCTAAAAACGTGTGAAAACAACTAGACAATCAAGGGCGATTTCCTGCTAATTACTTGTATCCAAAAGTTTATCTAAAAATAAGACTAAAAGCTAAAAATTTAAAAATCGTATCATTTTTCCTATTTTCTTCCCTCCCCCATACTTAAGTTTTGCATTATCCTCAATGTAATAAAAATAAACTTCAAAATAAAGAAAATGGTAAAAAAAAATAGTCAAAAGATACCACGGGATAGAATATGCAATACGCATATTGGGTCATAAGCAAGCATGTGAGTTATCCAACTCCAATTATTGACCATCAATAAGCTTCCGACAAATCCATCCTGCAAACAAAACTGCAATACACAATACACAAAACAATCCAAATGCTACTAAAAATATGAAAAATAAACAAAGTATGATAATCATCCTAGAGAAATAGTTAAGGGATAGAGATAATATTGTTTAACACATGATTACCATTGTTTTTGAAACCATAAATCAAGAATGATCCACGATCATTCGTCATCCTCACTCATCTCATCACCTTCTTCATCATCATTATCCTCGTCACCATCATCATCATCACTCTCGGACACATAGTGCTCATCTACAAACTCCGAACGAACTCTCATCTTCTTCTTCATTCCTCCAACTGCTGATGAAGATCCTCCAACATCATAGATTGATCTACCAACCTCGGGTAATCTACCATATGCGGGCACTGGATCAGGAAATGGTGCATAGCCAGGACATAGGTACGGATATGGTCTAGGATAAGAGGTGTAGGGGAAAGGATATGGTGGAACATTGGGTGGATTGTAGGGTGGCAACTCGTAATTGGCTTCTTGAGCCATGTGTTGAAAAATAGACATTGAATAATCATTGATGTAATTGTTTCTCAACATCATCTAGTCTCTCCAAACGTCCCTACACTCAATTTCATTAAAAAGTTGTTCCACTCTCCCCAACCTGAGTCAAAACTACTAGACGTACCCGTTTGCACGTTTCCCATCGGTATATTGCCCATTGGCACATTTCCTTGCTGCTGTGGTGGTTGTTGTTGTTGCGGTTCGATCCATGCTCCCAACGTTTTCATTTTCTTATTCAAAGCATTTCCAAAACCACTTGCACTCCAAATCTCACTAAACTTTGGCTCTCCACATTTAGCCAACTCACTACTATTGTAAATACCCAAGATTTCTTGCCAACCTTGTCACAAAATGGCCTCCACAAATGTTGCTATTATCTTTGATTCCCGGGGCTCTCCTAGACAAATACTCGGCTATGAGCCAAGCCGTATTTCCGTCTTTAGTTTCCTCCAATAACATCATAACCCACAAGTCCGGCTTATGACATTTATCCCTGCTTCCAACTCTATGAAACATTCCAGTGACTAGCAACTTGTGTAGCACTCTCATCAACGGATTGCTAATGGTTGCAGCATTCCTCCTAGTGCAAGAAGGATCTCCCACTCGATTCCAATAAGCGGGTATGCTAGGGTATTCTTTTTCAAACCTCCTAAGCCTCGAAAATTGAGCTTCAAACAATCGATGCTTAACCTCATTCAGTTCATACAAGCCAAGAGCAACAGCAAAATCCGGCAAAGTGTAGGCGTGATCCCGCCCACAAAGCCTAAACCAAACATAAACTTCCTCCATCAAGTTCTGAACATTGACCTTTCTCTCAAAATACATAGTCGAAAAGAACTCCATACACCATTCATGATAAACCTCTTCATTTATGCTAAATGCTCTTTCCCATGACAAATCATCAAACGAATCCCCATCAACCGTATACACATAAGACATCTGCATCATGTGACGCAGCTCATTCTCACACTCATACTCAGCAAACAAATCCCAATCAATCAACCTTGGAACCAAACATGTCCTATTTTGCAATTTCGATAATCGTTCCCGGAAAGCATGTTTCTCCTCGTTGGTGAGATCTTTGAACTTCAGGTTTGCATTTGCCTCCGTCTTCAAGCTATACGTGACTTTCTTCATTTCGTTCCTTTGGCAATACTTGGTAACAATCGGGTTTAGTGGAACCCGTGTCGAGCTTGAACTACCTACAACAATTCTCGTAGAAATCATAAATATAAGTCAATATAAGAGTGTTAGAACAAACGGGAAGGTCTATGGAAAGCCTCTAAGGTCCACTTCAAAAATTCGAAGAATTCCAAAACAGAGCGTGGAACCAGATCGGTTGCAGGGCAACCGGATTGGTTCCTCTGTTGACCTAATCCAACCGTCCGGTTGCGCTTTGCAACCGGATCGGTTCCTCAACCTGCATAAGGCTTTGCCTTCTAATCCATCTCCTACTCGATTTTTCTAAGTCCAATTCAATCCTAGACTGCATTCTAACATCATCAATGATTTCTACATCCTCAAATTGCTCTAAATTCACTTTCCAAAACCTCCAATCATCACATATTCATTTGCTTAGAACTCAACAATTTAGACCTCAATTCTCAATTACTAGTTCTAATCAACAATGTGGCATCTAATATTCATTAAAAACGCATCATCTACCAACTAGGAATCACCAATTGCAACTTAATTTGGTTCAATGGCATAACCTAATTAAATTCAAAAATTCAATCATCTAATACTCATTCCATGTTGAATCAATCATTACAATTCTTTTTGCAATGCATTCCTATATCAATTACCCACTTAATCCTAAAAGATTACAACTTAATTCGAATTGTATCCAAAACCCCCAAATTAGTGACCTAATTTGCAATTCAAATCAAATGCTCTAATTAAACCTTAATTGAGTTGAATGATTGCAGATGCTTACTTGCTTGGGTGCCATGATGATCTTCTACAACTTTTACAATCTTCAAATAACTTCTAATGGTTGAATTTTTGCAAAACCCAGCTGGAGGATTAGTGTGTGTGTGTGTTTTTATGGAAAAATTGAATTTTTGGTATATATACTTGTATGCAACCGGTTCAGTCATGGACACAACCGTTCCGGTTTGCATTTTTGCCAAATTTTGCATTGTTCTCGTCACTTAGGCATTTTACCTTCCAAGCAACAATCGTTTACTCAAAAATCCTATTAAAGATGCACACAACATTCATCCACCATTTGAAAATTCCAACAATCATCTAATCTCAAAGACTTAAATCATCATACTCATAACTTAAAACTAAAGCTAAAACTCAAACTCATAATGCATTAATCAAATAACTTCAACATAATAATAAAGATAAGAAAGAAATGAAAAACAAGAAATCCTAAATGCATAAGATTAAAAAGTTCATGAAATTCAAGCAAACAATTGCTTGTTATTATGGTTCCTTGCTTCTCCTTAGAATTCCTTGAAATACTCATGCCTTAAGATGTCCTCACTTAGAAATTTCCCGGTCAATTCACGGTGTGTTTCATAAGTTTTGAACTTCCTTATAAATCTTCTCCCATCCGGGCATAGTATATCAAATTTGACGTGCCATTCTCCATCTCCATCCTCTCTCTTGTAAATACCCGACCCCTCGGGTCCCCATTCCAAATTCTTGAGTAGAACCGGTAAAGAACCTAAGAAATCGGTTAGCTTCTTGTAAACAAGGATGTTTTTGAATGGATCGTAAAATGCTTCCACCGCTAGTGCGCATTCCATCTCATCCTCAATATCAAAATATGGTGGAGCTAATGGTCCATACATCGGGTTCCCATGGAGATCACGTCCCACTTCAAAACAAGTCAAGTCATCGTCCGCTTCCATCAATTCTAAATCTTCCATGAATTCCAAAACTGGTCCCCTTGGTTTGGGATAATAGGTTTGTTTTGAGATTCCATCATCGATAGTCATCGTACCTCTACCCATATCTATGATTGCACCACATGTGCGTAGGAACGGTCTTCCTAGTAGAAGAGGTAAACTCTTATCCACTGGGATATCTAGGACTAGAAAATCAGCCAAATAGGGTTGATAACCAATTTGAACTCTTATGTTTTTCACCTCCCCCATCGCTTTCGCTTGGGAATTATCCGCCATGGTAAGTTTTGAGTGATTTGGTTGTGGCTTACTAATACCCAACGTCTTAAACAATGGATAGGGCATAACATTAACACTTGAACCCGTATCGTCCAAGGCATACACTGGTGTGGTCCCGTTCACTTTAATTGGCAAAACAAGATTCCCCGGATCTTTCTCCTTACGTGGCATACCTCTAAACAAAATCCTATCTCTATCCTCCTTCGATAGATCTTTATCCTCCAATCTTGCTCTTGCTAGCATCACCGCATCTAGTTTCTTGCAGTAGAGAACGCAATCTTGTAGTACCTCAATCACCGGCTTTTTCTCATTTAGCTCGAGAAACTTTTGTTCAAGGTTTTCCAAAATAGCTTCTTTCTGTTCTTGGGTTAATGGTTTGAAGGTGTTAGGTGTAGTAGGTGGTGAAGGTGTGTAATCATTTGTTTTGTTGTTGGATGTGGTAGGAGTTAATTTGTTGGATGAGGTTTTCTTTCTATTTGCCTTCCCCATCTTTACGACTTCCACATCTTCCTTTTCCATATTAGCACATAACTCCACAAGCATCTCATTCACCCCCTTTTTCTCTTCCAAATCGGTGATATTGATCCTCATTTCCCCCAAGGCAAAATCCACTTGGCATTTGGTTTTTACAAGAAAATCCCGCCCAAAACATACATTGGGCTCATCGGCGTTCCCCTTTTCCAAAACAACAAAATCCGTTTCAAAGATGTGACCATGAATGTTAACCTTAAGATTCTTAACCATTCTTCTTCCGTAAGCTTCGTAATCCAAATGCACATGGCCAATTTGATCAAGAACTTTTTCCACAATGTGATTTTCACCATAGGCCATGTTTAGTTGCGCGTCCCAAGCACTCACCCCCTCTACACTACAAGGTGTACCGAACCTCATAAGTGGCGAATCATACTCCGTTAGTGGTGCTTGTGTGAATACCACAACTCTTCCTTTCTTAGGAAGTTGAACTTTGTTTTCACCCGTTTCTTCCATACTAACCGTTTCAATCCCCAAATCCTTCTTACTCCATTCTAAGATATTTCCAATCTTCTCCAACGAACTCCCGGTGTCTTTGAACATCTCATCCAAGTTACGAAGGTACTTGGAAATTCCGCTTAAACTATCCACAATAACTAACTAACAAGACAAAACAAAACCAAAAACAAAAAAATCCAAATCATTAGCGTTAGAGTTAGTAAAAACAAAAGCAAACTACAGAAACATATACTAAGCAAGTAAAGACACTTAACAATACTGAAAACACAAGCTAAAACTCAAAATCGAAAAAGTAAAATTTTTTTTACCGAGAGCTCCAACCGGATCGGTTGGCTCACCAACCGATTCGGTTGGTGGTAAACTTTTTAACCAAAACGTCCAACCGATCCGGTTGCGGGTTGCAACCGAACGGTTGGATCAACTTTTCCATTTTTATTTATTATATATATATATTAAACATGTAAATTTAATTTAATTAAAAACTATTAAGTGCAATTAAACTCTTAATTAATTGAGACTACTCATTATCCTTATTAATTATAAAATTAAGTAAGTTATTTAATGAAAACTATATTAACTAATCTATTAAACTACTCATTAAGACTACTAAACCTTCAAAACTTGTTAGGAATTAGAAATTCCAGGTATTAAAGAGTCGGTCACCTCAAGTATATGTAATCGTTAGAAAGCTCGTAGTCGTAGTTCTTTTCAGTTAAGTAGTATTTAGTTAAGTAACACCGTGGAGGACGGACGGTCTTTACCCACCGTATGCCCGATCCACACCCGATGTGTGGCGATTTATGTAAGACTATAAATACTCTCTACCTCCCAAGGTAGAGAGTTGGAGCTCATAATAATATCTTTCACTTTCTCTCACTAAGTTCCCTAAACCTCTAACTTTCTCTCTAGAACCTCATTCATACGCCACTTTGTGTTATGGTTTGATGTGTATGTGAAAACTAATATCCAACAATTGGTATCAAGAGCCATGGTTAGATCATATCTTACACATCTTTGGATTTCTAGTGGTTTTAGGTGGTTTTGAGTTTGAAAAGTTTAGTGGTTTTGCATCATTTGGTTGACTTCTTGTGTTAAAGCTTGGATTTTGTTAGTACTTTTATGTTTAGAATCATCACAAGTGTTTAGGTTTTCATTTGGCAAGCTTGAATCATCTTGGTTGGGTTGTTTTGGATTGAAAAGTGATGTTTATGAGTTTTTCTTGCTAGCGACTTAACACACGGAATTCTTTATTCTTAGCGACTTGCTTTACAAATTTGTAGCGAGTTACGCTTTGGACCCAGCGACTTAGAACTAGCGACTTACAATACAAGTAGTGGACTTTCCACCACAGTAGCGACTTGGAGGTAGCGACTTGGTCTCAGAGCGAGTTGCTATTTAGCGACTTGTATCTTTAGCGACTTGAGTAGCTAATTGCGCCAAAATTTTGCTAGCGACTTGAGGCTTAACGAGTTACTAATTAGCGACTTGCATTTGTCTAGCGACTTGGGACTCTAGCGACTGGGAGTGTAGCTAATTAGGTGTTAGCGATTTGATGCGCTTTCTTCTAGCGACTTGGGTGATTGTTTACGGTTTTCTTGATTTAGTAAAATCCGTGAAAGAATCTATTTTCCGGTTTAATCATAGAGTTATAAAACCCGCATAACTGTTAACATGTCTACCAACGTTCCTACTATCATCTCCATCGCTGTCGAGGATGTTCAAGCACCGCTCGGATACATCGCCCACCCATGCTTGACAGAATCGACTACGATTCTTGGGCTCAACGAATCGATTGTATCGCCTTGGAAAGGAAAATGGTGTCAACATTCTCAAATCAATTGATGAAGGACCGTGACGAGTTGAGACGACTAGAGATATACTTGATACTAATGAAGATGGAACCCTATTTACGGAATGGATGGACCTAAAATGTATGAGTTAGATATTAACTTTTCACATACACATCAAACCATAACACAAAGTAGCATATAGATGGAATTCTAGAGAGAAAGTTAGAGGTTTAGGGAACTTAGTGAGAGAAAGTGAAAGATATTATTATGAGTTCCAACTCTACCTTGGGAGGTAGAGAGTATTTATAGTCTTACATAAATCGCCACACTTTGGGTAGTGGATCGTGCATACAGGTAGAGGGTAAAGACCCGTCTGGTAAAGTCGTCCTCCACGGTGTTACTTAACTAAATTACTACTTAACTTAAAAGAACTACGACTACGAGCTTAACGATTACATATACTGAGGTGACCGACTCTTTAATACCGGAATTTCTAATTCCTAACAATCTCCCTAAGGAGGTCACCTCAATCACGTATCAAAATTACATAGAATACAAATAGATATTACATTAACACTTGATCTTGCATTCTTGATGTAGTTCTTGCACTTAAACTCGTAGTCATTGATTCTTCACAATGCATGTTTGGTTATTCCAAGTGGAGGTCTTTACCGATCCACGTGATGATAAGTTTGAGCCATCTTTGAGATCATCACCATCAACAATCTCGACACATCCTTTGTGGTGTTGGTATTTTGTGATGTTGTGACTTTGGGACCGACATGCTCACATTCGGATCATGATATCTTCTCATCGAGTAGCGGAAGCTTTAGTTGATTCATGATATTGGCGCAGCAGCAGAAAGCGTAAGCATGGAGTGAAAATATCGAGTCATTGATGCACTAATCATGATTTCTTTTGAGATGAATGTGTTAAGTGAGCATGCGGCTATGGATTGACCGCTTCATTCGATCACCGCAAACGCCGGGCGCACTCGCATACAACAGCTAGCAACAAATCGCACGAAAGTGTCTTTGATCACTTTCGATGAATTGAGGTACACGCCCACGGTTCCCCGCTGATCAAGACAAGCATCGCCTGTGATCGTAGGATTCCTAAGAATCTCCTTGACAGGTTTCGCAATGCTCTAGTCGTTCTCAAACCGAACATCTCAAAGAAGACAACACGGAGTGAGTGAACCAAATAATTTTAAGTCCACCGATTGATGAAAAGAGATTTGAAAACAATCGTATTGCTCAATAGAAATTGTTTTTGCAATACAACGAAGGTTTTATTGAAAATCAATTATCAATCATAAAATACCTTTGGTTTGAAAATTAGTACACGGTCGATGTGCTAAAGAAAAGAGTTTTTAAGCACAAAGACCGGTTTTCAAAGGTATCCGTCAATCCATAACTCGAACCGTGATTGATTCAAGAGATTGAATCGCCCCATTGTTTCTGCTCATTGTCACATGGTTGATCTATATAATAGATCTCACATGCCACCTACCAGAGCTTGTTTGATGTTGGCTCCGTAAGGCTTTCCATCTTCATTGTGAATATGTAAACACATCACTCGATGTTCCGCAATACCACAAGGATAATGCGAGGACTCAAGATATAATCTCTTCCACATTGTGTGAAACAGAGAGTCTTCATTGAAAGTGTCCTAATGAGATTTATTGATGATCTCGTGGCTCTAGACTCAATTTGTGCATATTTGGATCCTATGTCGAGACTAGGGAGAGGGTCTCCTTCTTCAATATCAACCATCTCTAAGAGAAAGTCGATAGATAATGTCGGTTCCCGTGAGAATGAAACAAGTCCTTTAAGAGGAACTTGAGTGGTTTGAAAGTTGAAGTGCAAGGCCACCGGGTCCATGACGCCTTGTCTTCAATACCGATGTTACCATCAAGAGCATATGAAGTGAACCCGGTTTCGCCCTAAGGTTGAATAAATGGAGGGCTATTTGTTTTCACCCTTTCTCATTCAATTCTTTTTAATTCTTCAACCCCTTCAAGCTTACCGAGACTTCATAGCTAGAACCTTGTTGGGTTTATTCCAAGACTAGCTCGCCTTAGTCCGCACTCTTCCCATATCTCATTTTTCTCCTTTTATCATCATACCTAAGGACTTCTACACTAACTAGTGGATTGTCCTCGGTAGATCCCTCCTGCTCGCGGATCATGGGAACCAATACCTAACCTTATCATCCTTATATCACCGCACATAAAGTAAAGTTGGTCGGTCAATTTGGTATTGTTCATCCGCCATTGGATCCAATTGAAAACCATTTGAAAATCAATTCGATACTTGTGATATATTATCAAAGCTTTTGTACCGAATTGTTTTTGATATTTTAGAACGAGAACTCCCTCAACATGTGCATCAAGTATTGAAAATGTTTTGCACACGGAGGCAAGAGAAAGAATTTACTTTTGATTACCATTTTCTAAAGATATCAACATCACTTCCTCAATGATCAAGTTGGTATAGCATTTCCGGAAGGATGAGGTTTCCATGAATTTTGCTCCCCTCAATATGTGCCTCGAGGTTTGAAAAGAGTTTTGCACATACTAGAGGAACCCGCACATTAGGATGAATGATCACGCTTCAAATCAAAGGTTTAAGATAGATGCTCCCCTCAACATGTGCATTGAAAAATTGAAATCGTTTGTCACATGTGAGAAGGACAAGATGTACATTCTTTTATAACCATTTACCCGATTATCGCTTTAAACCAATTTAAATCACACATTCTCCCCGATCACAATTATCAAATCATTTGAGATTTGTGATCTCGATAGATTTAAATTGATTTTGAAAGCTTTTAAGGAGAATTGTGACTTGATTGTGAAAGTGTTTTAACCGATATGGATCGATTTTAAGACTTTAAACTCCATTTATAAAACATGCATGTATATCTTTTGAAAACAATTTAATGCCAAATAACTTTTAATTTAATTGAAATCATTCTCCCTCAATCAATGACGAGGTTGTTGATCGAGAGATAGAGATTTTGACAAATAAGTCCCGATGATTATCAAAATAGAGATTGAGTTATTTTTCAAAGCATTTAGTTTTCAAGCAGATAGGAGTTTATAGAATCGAGCATAGGATTTGAAAACATGGTAAAACATGGCTCGTTTTTCTTTAAAACCGGTTATTGCCCTCAAATGACAATAAACCATTTTCTTTCTCCCAAAAATATTTTTGATTTTTTTTTTGATTTTTTTTTTTTTTTTTTTTTTTTTTTTTAAAGAATTCGAACAACATCTAAAGTCCCGTGTCATTCTTTGAATGACAAAGACAAAGACCGTAGATATTATCGAACCGAAGAAACATGACAAAATGACAATATTTTTGAAGAATTTTCTAATTTTTCAAATTTTTATGGATTTTGAAAGTTTTATATTTTTCTATTTGATTTTGAAGGTTTTATAATTTTGTATTTTGTTTTTCAAATATATATGTACAAGAGATAGATGAAGAAAGACCTTTACTCCTCGCCTTCCTCCTCAAGACGTTTGAGAGTTTCGTTGAAGGCTTTTCAAACCAAGTCGTGGAAGAATAAACTCAAAACGTTCTCTTGGAAGAGCTTTGGTGAAGATGTCCGCTAACCGATATTCGCACTCACAAAATATAGTTCCACCACACCTTTTTCCACTTGTTCCTCGATGAAATGATGTCGAATGTCGATATGCTTTGCTCTTGAGTGTTGAACATTGTTGCATGAGAGAGCAATAGCACTTTTATTATCACAAGACAGTAGGGATTTTGTTGAATTCAAAGCCATAGTCGATAATTGTGATCTCATCCATAAGATTTGAGCACAACAAGATGACATGGCTATGTATTCACCTCAGAGGAAATAGAAGTACTCATTTGCTTTTTGAAGACCACCACAAGCTTATCACCCAAAAACCGAGCACCTCCCGACGATTTCGACGTGTATCTTGACAACTCGCATGATCAAGATCTCGTGATAGGCCGTTAGTGACATACCGGTGTCCTTCGGTACCATAGTCCCATATTGATGGTTCCTTGAGATACCGAAGACCCGCTTAATCGCTTCAAGGTGCTTTTAGTAGGCTTAGCCCGGTATCTAGCACACATGCACACAGAGAACAAAATGTCCGGTCTACTAGCGTGAGATACATCGTGATCCAATCATACTCCTATATTTCGCTTGGTCAATCATGATCCCCGAGAGGTCCTCATCTAGTTTGGTTCGGTCAATCATGGGGTGTCAACAGGTCACTTGAATCAAATCCAAATTTCTTTAAAATCTCGTTGCATATTTAGATTGATTTATGAAAATGCCTCCGGACTTTGAGAAATTTGTAATCCCAAGAAAATGACATTTGTCCCATCATTGACATTTGAAACTTTGAACTCATTTCATTTGAAAACGATCACATTCCATTGGGTCACGAGGCAAAATAATATCATCAACATAAATTTGAACATGAATCAAATGTTTGCTCGACTTCCGGTGAACAATGTAGGATCAATCGCGCCTTTGATGAATCCGTTGATAGAAGAAACTTTGATAGTGTATCATACCATGCCCTTGGAGCTTGCTTTAAACCGTAAAGAGCTTTCTTCAAACGATAAACGTGAGTAGGATGCTCTTGATTCACAAATCCTTCAGTTACCGACGAGACGACTTCTTTAAGATCTCCGCTTAGAAATGCCGCCTTTACATCCATCCGATAAACTACCATGTTCTTACTAGCAAGATTAGCCGTAAAGATTTCGATTGCCTCGATTCGAGCAATCGAGCAAAAGATTCTTCAAAGTCTATACCTCCTCTTGACGATATCCTTTAGCAACTAATCGAGCCTTGTTCTTCAACACATCACCATGCTCATCAAGTTTTACTTTGAAGATCCATTTTAGAGCTATAATCATAGCACGCCTCGAGCAGTACTAACTCCCATACATCAAGACGATCAAACTCATGAATTTCATCTTGCATAGCATTGAACCAACTATCTTCATTCATAGCGCTTTTAACATCTTTTGGTTCGATCTTAGATAGTACGGAGTTGAAGAAGCACCATAAGGCATCGGTCATGAAGTTGCTTCCGGTTGATACAGACGAGAGGGATTTCCAATTATGTTGTCTAATGGATGATCGTGAGTCCATTTTCCGAGGTGTTCATGTGGCATTTGTTGAGGAACCGAGGTAGTCGAGTCGATGTCTCTCAAGAAGATGGTTCGATGATGATTCAGAGTAGCAAATATGTTTTCAAATGGAGCATCTTCGTGGAGTAGCAAAGGGATTAACTTCATTATTGATGTCGTAAACATTTCCATGATGTACATTTGAAGAATGATGATTTGTTGATGAGATCAAGGATCGCAGCAGTGCTTCTTGGCTTAAAGATATTGAGATCAAGGATTGACTTCATTCATCGGAATATGAGCATCCTCTCTTGTAGGGATCAAGACCTCATTAGTAGTAGACTCATACAGCTCATCAAACATTGGATCAAACAATTTCTTTACATCATCTTCGATGGAGGTACATATGGCGCTTCTTGAGAGGAGTTTGGAACAAGGGATGAACCAATAGGACTGCTTTTGAAGTGCGGGTCCCGAGTGGAGTGTCCAGAGCCATTTGACCGGTCACCATCAAACGTAACGTGAATTGTTTCCATGATATTTCGGTTCTTTTGTTGTAGATTCGTATCCCTTTTGTTTGGTGCATATCCTACAAATACTCCAATGTCGCCTTTAGCTCTAAGTTTGCCCAAGTCTTGACCTCATTAGTTGGATAGCACAAGGCACCAAACACACGAAGGAAAGATAGATTAGGTTTCGTTGTGGACAAGTTCATATGGAGTTTTTCCATGAATGGTGTGAATCGTGAACGATTTTGTGTGTAACATGCAAAGGCAATTGCTTCACCCGCAGAAACATTGGAACCTTTGAGTAGATCAAGATTGTTCTAGCAGCTTCAACAAGAGTACGATTACGCCTTTCAACTACACCGCTCGCTGAGGGGTTCGTGGAACACTTCTTTGATGGTCGATTCCAATGCTTTCATAGAATTCACTAAGTTGTTTGTTGACAAACCCGCCCATTGTCTGCTCGATAATTCGACGCTTTGTTTAGTCTAACTCGCAATGCTTGATGAGTTTGATGATGATATCGAGTTTCATCCTTTGTCCGTAAGAACTTGACCTGTGAATCTAGAATAATCATCAACCACAACTAACACATATTTCTTCCCAAAGATATTCTCGCACCTCATTGGTCCACATAAATCCATATGAATCATATGAAGAACTTCGTGATGTAGTTAGTAGGTTTGGGTTTATGGGCATACTTTGCTTTTTCCCAATTGGCATGTCGAACAAAGATGATCCTTTTCATACTTTAGTCTAGGTAAACCTACAACTAAGTCCTTTCTCGAAAGATCGCTGATGGTGCCAAGTTCAAGTGATTGAGACGACGATGCCATAACCATGACTTTGTTTTGAAGCCTTTGATAACAAGCGATTGGTGAAGCTCTCATCATGTCATCGATAGAGATAGTGTAAAGGTTTGAGCCACGAGTTCCTTTCAACAGCTCCTTACCATTAAGATCTCTAACAAAGGTGTATGTTTTCTCAAGGCTACTTCTAGATCGTAATCACGTAATTGACCAACAGAGAAATGATTATGACCTAAACCTTCCACATAATACACTGGAGATGACACTATCACCAACAACATAATCTCCATAACCCATAATAGCACCGAAATGATCATTACCAAATCTAACAGCCCGATGAATTTGCTCACGGTTCATGAGCCGTGACCGTCTCCAAATATATGCTTGGAACAACTGAGTCCGTGTACCACGTAACGATTTGAACGATCCGCAGCTGAACACGCATAAGAATGGATAATCGATAATTGGGATCCCCATGCAAGAATGGGTTCCATTTGGTTAGTAGCAACAGCTTGGAACACCCACATCGTAAATAGAAGCATTCATATCGATGGTGAGGTAATGGAATCATTATGAGTAGATGCAATACTAGTGTCTCAGATAGTCCTGCTTATACGCAGTGACCACTTCTTAAGGGAATAGTTCTACCAAGAGGCATCCATTTTCTAGTGGGCATTATCTCGATTGGTCTTATGACCAATGTGTATCCAATAAGAACCTATTCTCACGAATGTTCTTCCCGTGGGTTTCCATTGTTTTCTAACTTTCTTTCGCTTTTGCCTTTTAGCCTTTTTAGCATGAATTTTAGCATTAACAATATTAATCGGACAATTAACATCATTAGGCAAAGCATTGACATCACATCCATGATTAGAAATGTAATTCAAGCAAACATCGACAAGTTTTGCAAATGGTATCGTAATTCAATTAATTACAAGACGCTTATGGCTAATACTAGAATCAACACGATTCGCTTTATTCGATTCAAACTTAAGGTTCCTAGATTGTTCTTCTACTTTCTTCCAAAGGCACATTCTTAGCTTGAGAGGTCCTATCATTCCTTGTATTGTCTTGAGACTTTGACCGCTCCCTTTAATGTCACCGACACTCTCGTAGAGGAATGGGAACATTAGTTTGTTTTACTACTCTTTGCACCACCTGCTTAGATGTGCCGATCCGAACTACATGCGTGTGCACTACGGTTCACTTTCATAAAGCTAGATGTACTGAGATTGGTACTCCTAGAAGGCACATTTGAGTTCTCTTTCCTAGCATTGACTGATCTAGAATCTGAACTACTCAAGGGTACACTACGACTCTCATTCAAAACATTGGGAATCGAGTGCATCTCATATTTGGCCTTAGGCATTGAGCATGGAATCAAAGGGTTAACTCTCTCACCTAATGTCTTTGGGCATATGGTGATCAAGCATTCTAAGATTTCTTGAGATCGTTTGGCATATGAGCATGCATGTCCAATTGCATTATCATTAGGTTTTCTAGCTTATCCTCTTCAACAATCTCACGCAGCATTCTAAGCAATCCTTAAGGGATGAGAAATATGTTTGAATGGCAAGTTTGTTGTTCCTTAGGTGAGGGGGACATATGTCACGATAAAGCGATTTATTGCCGAGTGAACCTTAGATACAACATTCTCCTCATTGATCATTGGCATTTTCCTTTTACCCGACTCTTCGATTCTCAATTTCCTTTTGCAATGAAGTTATTTGTTCGTTGTTTTTGTTACGAGTGACTTTAATTGATTCAAACAACTCATTGAAATGACGCTTAACCTTTTCATTCTCTTCTAGAAAACTTTCGCTTTCCTTTTGTAAAGCATTTACTAGGTTTTGAAGATGAAACGCTTGAGAATTCGAGAATCTAAAGAAGGAGGCATTTGGGAGCCCGTCATATTGTTCGCTTGACCCTTTAATTGAGAGATTTGGGCTTTCAACTTTCTCGATCGTGTTACACCGAGCTTGAATCTGCTCATCTCGCTTGTTAATTTGAAAATCGTGATCAAACTCGAGCATCCAAGATGTCTTGATATTTGAAGTTTTGACATTTTCTTTGAGATGTTGATATTTTAGTTGTAGATTAAAATACTCAACTTCTAGTTTAGAAAATGTTTAACCAAATTGTCATGATCATCCAGCTCAATTTTCTCATTTAGTTTAGAATTAGTTTTTCAAGCTCAATGACACGATCATGGGAGACTTTCACACAGATAATTCATGAAATTTGGAAGCATTAATAGAGCAATTTGAAGCGTTGAAAACACATCTTGAGCAACACATTCAAGAATAAGATTCTCATTTAATGTATGCAAGTTCTTTCTCTCAATCTCATTATATTTTAGTGCACGCCATAATCACTAACTTCAAAGAACCATTGCATCAAATTCCTTTTCCATACCTTTAATATCGCCTTCTACCCCTTTTTAAGACTCTCAAAGTGATCTTTAGAAGTTTAAAGAAGGGCATGACCTCGCTTAAATAACATTCTTTCATTTGTTCAAAACCCTTTCACCTTCGCTATACCCTGGGAGTGATCCTTTTCTTGCAAGTTTTCTCAAAATCAACAAATAGTTGGAATATAACGATTGGCTAATTAATGTCTTGCTTTTAGTGGCAATTGTTCTAGGTACAAGATGCATAGGTGTATTAGGAGGATACACAGCTGTTTCAGGCATTTTCCAAGGGAGGGTTTGTTTCTACAATATTTTCAAATTTTCTCGCTTATCTAAATCCATTTTCCGTAAGACTTGTTCGGGAGTCAACAAAGTCTCGAGGCTTAAACTTGTTCAAGGCAATCCAGCTTTTCCTTCTTGTAATCATGAGGAGAGAAGATTATGTTTTTCTTTGCATTTGGGATCATCTTGCTTCTTATTCATCTTTTCCTAGTGATTTCATTTAAAATCTTATCTTCCTCAAGGCACTCAACGCAACTAGGTTTTCGCCAGGCTTAAGGACTTCATTACCATCATAAATTACCTTATGAGCATTTCTAGCCTTTTAATTGCCTCTCGGATTTGGTTCCTCTACAAGGGGAACGCTATGCTTATCGCTTAGAACTCTATGCTTAGTGATCATGTGAGCAATCGAATGGTGTTTCCTTGTAAATACAACTTGTTTTCAAGTTTGTTTTTCAAAGTTTTCGATTAGAAAATCTCTCAAGAGTTTTGATTCCTTTGCATTAAATTCTTGCTTAAGCATTTTCACATTTTCTTGAAGTTCTTGTTTTGCTTAATGTTTTAGAAAGTTTTTCTTGCAAAGAATTTAATTCTTGTTTCAATACTTCTTCTCTAAAATTACTTTTTCTAATTATCGACGCACTTGGTCATCCATTTCCGCTCACGAGTGGTCAACTCAAATTTTGCACGTTGTTCATAAATGGCAACACGCCCTTATAGGCATTTAGTTCGTAAATTATGGAATCATCAGAGCACATGCGGTGTATTCATCAAAGACATAGTCATTGTTGATCGCAGAAGATGCATCACTTGGTACAACTTCACTTTCACTTTGTTTCACGATTGATCGTATGGGACAATATTGATATTACCCATATTTTCAATATTTGATTCAAAAGTTTCGCTTGGTTGTGCTTTGTCATGCATCCGTTGCACATCAAGATCATCGATAGCTTTAATACCTCGAGATGAGTTTGTCCTTGATGGGCCACCTTGTGGTGAAGAAGGGTTCTTGGGAGAAACCATTGGAGAGATGCTAGCCATAAAGATTGTGTGTGCAGAGGTCCATCATCTACATCGTAGTCGTATGCATCACAACAAGAACTTGAAAGGCGCTCGATGATTGTGACCTATCTCCGAATAGGTCGCTCATCCACATCTCGCATCATAGGTCTTGGCATTACCCTCAAGAAGAAACAAAGAATTCCTCTTCATCCAACGCAGCACCATTGTCCCGAGCTTGTGCCAAGAATATCTTATCTCTCAAGTAATCAAGATTCGTGGACGCTTTGAGATGTGCGCCTTGCAATGTGTCCTCACCACCACGCTTATAGCATTTGATCGGCTTAGCTTGACCTTGGTTACCATTCCTTCCTCGATTCTCGATTTCACATATCCTCTACCAAAGACCACCCCTTCCCCGATCATACTGCCTTTCCCGAATCGGTTGCACCACAATCCTTCCATCTTTAACAAAGGGCTTGATTATGTGGGTTAGATGCGCTCGAGGTTGTTGTTGGTTTGGGAGAGAATTCATGTTTTGACTAATGAGTAGAGCTAGTTGATCAATGATGTTACCCACGCTGCATCAAAGATCGCCTTGTTTGAACATAGGATCGTGAATGAGTTTGTGATTACCATTACCCAAGGGTATGACTTGTGATGCTTTGGTTGTGATTCCAATGTTTGAGTAGAAAGTCGTTGAGTCATTAGATGAACTTGTTTCTCCTCGGTTGGTTTTAAACCGATTGAGAATCAATTTTTCAAACATAGCATGTCTCTCATTTCAAGGAGGAAGGCATAGAGTTGCTCATAGTTTGTATTCTTCATCCTTTAGTGAGCTTCACAATGTGACAAACTTGTGCCATTCGGGATTCATGTTGTTCACAAACTTTGAGTTGAGTGAATGTTAGGCATAGTCATTCGATGTTCCTCATGTCATTCACTAACTTATGAAATCTCACATAGTACTCATAGACACTCTCATCCGGTTTCATCTTGAAGTGCTCAAATTGGCCATAGAGTGGGATTCTCTGCCTTCCATAGTTAGTTCGAACCCGAGAGAAGCATCTTAACATTATCCCAAACCGCCTTTGCTTCGTTGTTATGATTGATCACTTGTAGATGTCTTTAGGAAGACCTTGAAGAACAATGTTTGAAGCCCCGATATCTCGCATCAAATCTCTTTTTCTCCTTATCATCAAGCTCATCATACATCTTAGGTCCGTCTATTCCGTAAATAGAGTACCATCTTCATTAGTATCAAGTATGTCTCTAGTCGCTTCAACTCGATATGGTCCTTCATCAATGGATTTGAGAATATTGACACCATTTTCCTTTCCAAGGCAATACACCGATTCGCTGAGCCCAAGAGTCGAATCGCCTGGCAAGCATGGGTGGACGAGTATCCGAACCACCGCTTGTACATCCTCGCAACAATGGAGATGATAGTAGGGACGTTGGTAGACATGTTAATGATTATACGGATTTTATAACTCAATGATTAAACCGGAAATAGATTCTTTCACGGATTTTACTAAATCAAGAGAAAACCGTAAACAATCACTCAAGTCGCTAGATGATAAAGCTCTAAGTCGCTAGGAACTAATTCGCTAGACACCAAGTCGCTAGAATCCCAAGTCGCTAATGTAATCAAAGAAGTCGCTAAGTAGTAACTCGCCACGAACCAAGTCGCTAACCAAATTTTGGCAAGAATTGCCACTCAAGTCGCCAACAATGCAAGTCGCTAAAGAGCAACTCACATGCACCAAATCGCTACCATTAAGTCGCTACCCGAGTGGAGAGTCCACTACTTGTACTTTAAGTCGCTAGATCTAACTCGCTAGATTTAACATCAGAACTCGCTACAATTTTGTGAAGCAAGTCGCTACGAAGAAAACTTATCCGTGAACTAACTCGCTACCATGAAAACCATATAAACATCACTTTTCAATCCAAAACAACCCAACCAAGATGATTCAAGCTACCAAATGAAAACCTAAACACTTTTGATGATTCTAAACACAAAAGTACCAACAAAATTCAACCTTTAACACACGAAATCAACCAAATGATGCAAAACCACTAAACCTTTTCAAACTCAAAACCACCTAAAACCACTATAAATCCAAAGATGTGCAAGATATGATCAAACCATGGCTCTTGATACCAATTGTTAGATATTAACTTTTCACATACACATCAAACCATAACACAAAGTAGCATATAGATGGAATTCTAGAGAGAAAGTTAGAGGTTTAGGGAACTTAGTGAGAGAAAGTGAAAGATATTATTATGAGCTCCAACTCTACCTTGGGAGGTAGAGAGTATTTATAGTCTTACATAAATCGCCACACTTTGGGCTGTGGATCGTGCATACATGGGTAAAGACCCGTCACGGTGTCCTCCACGGTGTTACTTAACTAAATTACTACTTAACTTAAAAGAACTACGACTACGAGCTTTTAACGATTACATATACTTGAGGTGACCGACTCTTTAATACCGGAATTTCTAATTCCTAACAACAATGACTATATTTTTGATGAATACACCGCATGTGCCCCCGATGATTTCGTAATTTATGAACTAAATGCCTATAAAGAACGTGTTGCTATTTATGAACAACGCTAAATTTGAGTTGACCACTCGTGAGCAGTGAAATGGATGACCAAGTGCGTACAAGAATTAGAAAAAGTAATTTTAGAGAAGAAGTATTGAAACAAGAATTAAATTCCTTGCAAGAAAAACTTTCTAAAACAACTAAGCAAAACAAGAACTTCAAGAAAATGTGAAAATGCTTAAGCAAGAATTTAATGCGAAGGAATCAAAACTCTTGAGAGACTTTTCTAATCTGAAAACTTTGAAAACAAACTTGAAAACAAGTTGTACATACAAGGAAACACCATTCAGATCGCTTCACATGGTCACTAAACATAGAGTTCTAAGCGATAAGCATAGTGTTCCCATTATAGATAAACCCAACCCCGAGTACGGAATGATAGCAAAAGCACTCAAAGTGTGATCTATGATGGCAATGAGATTCTTAAACCTAGACAAAAACCTAGTTGCGTTGAGTGCACAGAGGATGATAAGAAACTAAATGAAATCACTAGGAAAAGATGAATAAGAAACTAAATGATCCTAAATGCAAAGAGAAAAAGTAATTATCACTCCTCATGACTACAAGAAGGAAAACTGGATTTCCTTGAACAAGTTTAAGCCTCAAACATTGTTGACTCCGAACAAGTCTTCTCGAAAATGGATTTAGATAAGCGTAAAGCGGAAAATATTGTTGAAACAAACCCCCTTTGGAAAATGCCTAGAGCGACCGTGTATCCTCCTAATACACCAATGCATCTTGTTCCTAGAACAATTGCCACTAAAAGCAAGACCTTAATTAGCCAATACGTTATATTTCAACTATTTGTTGATTTTGAGAAAACTTGCAAGAAAAGGATCACACCCACTATAATCAAGGTGAAAGGGTTTTGAACAAATGAAAGAATGTTATTTAATCGAGGTCATGCCTTTCTTTAAACTTCTAAAAGATCACTTTAAGAGTCTTAAAAGGGATAGAAACCGATATTAAGGAAATGGAAAAGGAATTTGATGCAATGATTGTTGAAGTTAGTGACTATGAGCGCACTAAAATATAATGAGATTGAGAGGAAGAACTTACATACATTAAATGAGACTCTTATTATCGAATGTGTTGCTCAAGATGTGTTTTTCAACGCTCAAATTGCTCTATTAATGCTTCCCAATTTCATGAACTATCTCATGTCTCGAAAGTCTCTCATGATCGTGTCATTGAGCTTGAAAAACTAATTCTAAACTAAACGAGAAAATTGAACCGATGATCACGACAATTTGGTTAAACATTTTTCTAAACTAGAAGTTGAGCATTTTAATTTACAACTAAAATATCAACATCTTAAAGAAAATGTCAAAACTTCAAATATCAAGACATCATCGATGCTCCGAGTTTGATGCGCTTTTCAAATTAACAAACGTGATGAACAGATTCAAGCTCAATGCAACACGATCGTAAAGTTGAAAGCCCAAATCTCTCAATTAAAGGGTCAAACGAACAATATGACAGCTCCCAAATGCTTCCTCCTTTAGATTCTCATAATTCTCAAACGTTTCATCTTCAAAACCTAGTAAATGCTTTACAAAAGGAAAACGAAAGTTTTCTAGAAGAAAATGAAAAGGTTAAACGTCATTTCAATGAGTTATTTGAATCAATTAAGGTCACTCAGAAACAAAAATAACGAACAAATAGCTTCAATGCAAAAGGAAATTGAGAATCAAGAGTCGTAAAAGGAAAATGCCAATGACCAATGGGGAGAATGGTGTATCAAAGGTTCACTCTTGTAATAAATATGCTTTATCTCGTGACATATGTCCCTCCTCATCTAAGGAACAACAAACTTGCTATTCAAACATATTTCTCATCTCTTAAGGATTGCTTAGAATGTCTGCGTGAGATTGTTGAAGAGGATAAGCTAGAGAAACCTCATGATAATGCAATTGGACATGCATGCTTATATGCCAAACGATCTCAAGAAATCTTAGAATGCTTGATCACAATATGCCCAAAGACATTAGGTGAGAGAGTTAACCTTTGATTCCATGCTCGATGCCTAATGCCAAGTATGATATGCATTCGATTCCCAATGTTTTGAATGTGAACCGAGTGTGCCTTTAAGTAGTTCGATTCCAGATCCATCAATGCTAAGAAAGAGAACTCAGTGTGCCTTCTAGAGTACAAATCTCAAGACTCTAGTTTTAAGAAAGTGAACCTTAGTGCACCGCATGTAGTTCAGATCCCAAAGACATCTAAACAGTGATGCAAAGAGTAGTTAAACCAACTAATGTTCCCATTCCTCTACAGAGTAATCATGACATTAAACGGAGCAGTCAAAGTCTCAAGACAATACAAGGAATGATAGGACCTCTCAAGCTAAGAATGTGCACCGAAGAGAGTAGAAGAACAATCTAGGAACTTTAAGCTTGAATTGAATAAAACGAATCGTGTTGATTCTAGTATTAGCCATAGGCGATCGTAATTAATTCAATTCGATACTATTTGCAAACCTTGCATCGATGTCCGCTTGAATTTGTTTCTAATCATGAATGTGGTGTTAATGTTTCGCCTAATGATGTTAATTGTCCGCTAATATTGTTAATGCTAAAATTCATGCTAAAAAGGCTAAAAGGCAAAACGAAAGAAAGTTAGAAAATAGTGGAAACCCAGGAAGAACATTCAAGAAAATAGGCTTTATTGGATACATTGGTCATAAGACTAATCGATAATGCCCACTAGAAAATGGATGCCTACCGGTAGAACTATTCCTTAAGAAGTGATCACACCGTGAATGGCTAATACGACACTAGTATCGCATCTATTCACAATGATTCCATTGCCTCACTTTTCGATATGAATGCTTCTATTTCGATGCGGGTGTTCCAACTGCTGTTACTAACCAAATGGAACCCATTCTTGCATGGGGATCCCAATTATCTAGTTATCCATTCTTGTCTCGTGTTCAACCGCAGATCGCTCAAATCGCTCGTGGTACCGGACTCAGTCGCTCCAAGCATATGACCGAGACCGGTCTCGGCTCATGAACTTCGTGAGCAAATTCATTGGGACCGTTAGATTCGGTAATGATCATTTCGGTGCTATTATGGGTTATGGAGATTACGTTGTTGGTGATAGTGTCATCTCTAGAGTTTACTATGTGGAAGGTTTGGGTCATAACTGCTCTCTCGTTGGTCAATTCGTGATTTCGATCTAGAAGTAGCCTTCTAAAACATACCGCTTTGTTAGAGATCTTAATGGTAAGGAACGTTAAAAGGAACTCGTGGCTCAAATCTTTACACCATCTCCATCGATGACATGATGAGGTCTTCTCCAACTGCTTGTTATCAAAGGCTTCTAAAACAAAGTCATGGTTATGGCATCGCTGTCTCAATCACCGAACTTCGCACCATCAATGATCTCACCGTAAAGGACTTAGTTGTAGGTTTACCTAGACTCAAGTACGAAAAGGATCATCTTTGTTCAAGATGTCAATTGGGAAAAGCAAGAAGTATGCCCATAAACCCAAACCTACTAACTCGTCACGTAAGTTCTTCATATGATTCATATGGATTTATGTGGACCAATGAGGGTGCGTAATATCTTTGGGAAGAAATATGTGTTAGTTGTGGTTGATGATTACCTAGATTCACCGGGTCAAGTTCTTAAGGACAAAGGATGAAACTCCGATATCATCATCAAACTCATCAAACAAATTGCAGTTCGACTTAACAAAACCGCCGTAATTATCGTAATGCATAATGGAACCGAGTTTGTCAACAAACAACCGAGTGAATTCTATGAAAGCGTTAGAATCACCATCAAAGAAGTGTTCCACGAACCCCTCAATGTAACGGTGTAGTTGAAAGACTAAATCGAACTCTTGTTGAAGCCGCTAGAACAATGCCGATTTACTCAAAGGTTCCAATGTTTCTCTGGGTCAAGCAATTGCCACCGCATGCTACACACAAAATCGCTCCTCGATTCACACTGCTCATGGAAAACTCCATATGAACTTGTCCACAACATAAAACCTAATCTCTTTCCTTCGTGTGTTTGGTGCATTGTGTTATCCAACTAATGAGGGTCAAGACTTAGGCAAACTTAGGGCTAAAGTCGACATTAGAGTATTTGTAGGATATGCACCAAACAAAAAGGGATACCGAATCTACAACAAAAGAACCCGAAATATCATGGAAACAATTCAAGTTACGCTTGATGAGTCGACCGGTCAAATGGCTCCTCGGACATTCCAAACCAGACCCGTGACTTCAAAACAGTCCCATTGGGTCATCCTTGTTCCTAACTCTTCTCAAGAAACTCCATATGTACCTCCATCCAAGATGATTTAAAGAAATTGTTTGATCCTATGTTTGATGAACTGTATGATTCAATTACTAATGAGGTGTTGATCCCTACAACAGAGGATGCTCATATTCCCGTGAATGAAGTCAATCCTCGGCCTCAATATCTTTAAGTCAAGAAGCACCGTCACGATCCTTCGCCTCATCAACAAATCATCATTCTTCAAATGTACATCATGGAAATGTTTCGCATCAATGATGAAGTTAATCCCTTTGCTACTCCTCGAAGATGCTCCATTTGAAAACATATTTGCTCTCGAATCATCATCGAACCATCTTCTTGAGAGACTTCGACTCGCCTACCTCGGCCCCTCAAAGAATCGCCACATGAACACCTTAGAAAATGGACTCACGATCACCAACTTGACAACATCATTGGAAATCCTCTCGTCTGTATCAACACGGAAACAACTTGCAACCGATGCCTTATGGTGCTTCTTCAACTCCGTACTATCTAAGATCGAACCAAAAGATGTTAAACCGCCATGAATGAAGATAGTGGTTCAATGCCATGCAAGATGAAATTCATGAGTTTGATCGACTTGATGTATGGGAGTTAGTACCGCTCCAGATCGTGCTATGATTATAGCTCTTAAATGGATCTTCAAAGTGAAACTTGATGAGCATGGTGATGTGTGAAGAACAAGGCTCGATTAGTTGCTAAAGGATACCGTCAAGAGGAGGGTATTGACTTTGAAGAATCTTTTGCTCCAGCTTGCTCGAATCGAGGCAATCGTAATCTTTCCGCTAATCGTCGCTAGTAAGAACATGGTAGTCTATCGATGGATGTGAAGACGGCATTTACGAACGGAGATCTTAAAGAAGTCGCTCACGCCGCCCAACCTCAAGGATTTGTGAATCAAGAGCATCCTACTCACGCTTATCGTTTGAAGAAGGCTCTTTACGGTTTAAAGCAAGCTCCAAGGGCATGGTATGATACATCACAAAGTTTCTTCTATCAACCGGATTCAAAGAAAGGAGCAGCTTGATCCTACATTGTTCACCGTGAAGTCGTGCAAACATTTAACTCATGTTCAAATTTATGTTGATGATATTATTTTGCCTCGATGCACCCAATGGAATGTGATCATTTTCGAATGAAATGAGTTCAAAATTTCAAATGTCAATGATGGGACAAATGTCATTTTTCTTGGGATTACAAATTTCACAAAGTCCCGGAGGCATTTTCATAAATCAATCTAAATATGCAATGTAGATCTTAAAGAAATTTGGATTTGATTCAAGTGACCTCGCAGACACCCCATGATTGACCGAACCAAACTAGATGAGGACCACTGTGGATCATGATTGACCAAACGAAATATCGTAGTATGATTGGATCCCCGATGTATCTCACCGCTAGTAGACCGACATCTTGTTCATTGTTTGTATGTGTGCTAGATACCGTGCTAAGCCTACTAAAAAGCACCTTGAAGCGCTTAAACGGGTCTTTCGGTATCTCCAAGGAACCATCAATATGGGTCTTTGCACCAAGGACACCGGTATGTCACTAACGGCCTATGCAGATGCCGATCATGCAGTTGTCAAGATACACGTCAAGCACGCCCGGAGGTGCTCGGTTTTTGGGTGATAAGCTTGTGAGTGGTCTTCAAAGAAGCAAATGAGTACTTCTATTTCCTCTACAGAGGCGGAATACATAGCCATGTCATCCTGTTGTGCTCAAATCTTATGGATGAGATCTCAATTATCCGACTATGGCTTTGAATTCAACAAAATCCCTCGCATCGTGATAATAAAGTGCTATTGCTCTCTCATGCAACAACGCTCAACACTCAAGAGCAAAGCACATCGACATTCGACATCATTTCATCGGGAACAAGTGGAAAAGGTGTGGTGGAACTCTATTTTGTGAGGTCCGAATATCGCTAGCGTACATCTTCACCAAAGCTCTTCCAAGAGAACGTTTTGAGTTTATTCTTCCACGCCTTGGCTTGAAAAGCCTTCAACCGAAACACTCAAACGCCTTCGTGGAGGAATACGAGGAGTAAAGGTCTATCTTCATCTATCTCTTGTATATATCTATTGGAAAAACAAAATACAAAATATAAAACTTTCAAAATCCATAAAATCAAAAATTCAAAAATCTTCAAAAATATTGTCAATTTGTCATGGTTTTCTCGGTTCGATAATATCTACGGTTTTGTGATGTCATTCAAAGAATGACACGGACTTTAGATGTTGTTCAATTAAAAAAAAAAAAAAAAAAAAAGTTTTTGGGAGAAAGAGAAACAATGGTTTATTGTCATTTTCGTGCAATAACCCGGTTTTTAAAGAAAGAACAGAGCCATGTTTTATCATGCTTTCAAAATTCCATGCTCGATTCTATATACAATTATCTCTTGAAAACTAAGTGCTTTGAAAAAATAACTCGGTCTCTATTTTTGATAATCATCGACTTATTTGTCAAAATCTTATCTCTCAATCAACAACCTACGTCATTGATTGAGGGGAGAATGATTTCAATTAAATTAAAAGTTATTTGGCATTAAATTGTTTTCAAAAGATATACATGCATGTTTTATCAATGGAGTTTAAAGTCTTAAAATCCGATCCTTATCGCTTAAAACGCTTTCATAATCAAGTCACAATTCTCCTTAAAGCTTTCAAAATCAATTTAAATTATAAGAGATCACAAATCTCAAATGATTTGATAATTGTGATCGGGGAGAATGTGTGATTTAAATTGGATTTAAACCGATAAGTCGGTAAATGGTTTTATAAGGATGTACATGTCGTCCTTCCTACATGTGACAAACGATTTCAAATTTTCAATGCACATGTTGAGGGGAGCATCTATCTTAAACCTATTATTTGAAACGTGATCATTTATCTCAATGTGCAGCTCCTCTAGTATGTGCAAAACTCTTTTCTAATCTCGAGGCACATATTGAGGGGAGCAAATTTATGGAAACCTCATCCTTCCGGAAATGCTTTATCTTCTTGATTTGATCGTGGAAGTGATGTTGATATCTTTAGAAAATGGTAATCAAAGAAGTAAATTCTTCCTCTTGCCTCCGTGTGCAAAACGATTTCAAATATTTGATGCACATGTTGAGGGGAGCACTGTTCTAAAACTATCAAAATAATTCAGCACAAAATATTTTGATAATATATCACAAGTATCCGGATTGATTTTCAAATGGTTTTCAATTGGTTCCAATGGCGTATGAACAATACCAAATTGACCGACCAACTTTACTTTATGTACGGTGATATAAGGATGATAAGGTTAGGTATGTGTGCCCATGATCCGCCGTAATCGGAGGGATCTACCAGGACAATCCACTAGTTAGTGTAGAAGTCCTTAGGTATGATGATAAAAGGAGAAAAGTGAGATATGGGAAGAGTGCGGATCGAGATAGAGCAAGCATCGAACAAACCCAACAAGGTTCTTGCTATGAAGTCTCGGTAAGAATCAAGGGTTGAAGAATTAAAAGAATTGAATGAGAAAAGGGTGAAAACAAATAGCCTCCATTTATTCAACCTTAGGCGTAAACCGGGTTCACTTCATATGCTACCGATGGTAACATCGGTATTGAAGACAAGACGTCATGGACCCAAAGGACGCACCGCACTTCAACTTTCCAAACCACTCAAGTTCCTCTTAAAAGGGCTTGTTTCATTCTCACGGGAACCGACATTATCTATCGACTTTCTCTTAGAGATTGTTGATATTGAAGAAGGAGACCCTCTCCTAGTCTCCCAAGACAGATCCAAATATGCACAAATTGAGTCTAGAGCCACGAGATCATCAATAAATCTCATTAGGACACTTTCAATTAAGACTCTGCTTCACACAATGTGGAAGAGAGATTATATCTTGAGTCCCACGCATTATCCTTGTGGTATTGCCGTAACATCCGAGTGATGTGTATACATAGTCACAATGAAGATGGAAAGCCTTCGAGCCAACATCAAACAAGCTCCCGGTAGGTGGCATGTGAGATCTATTATATGGATCAACCATGTGACAACCGAATGAAACAATGGGGCGATTCAATCTCTTGAATCAATCCTCGGTTCAGTTATGGATTGACGGATGCCTTTGAAAAACCGGTCTTTGTGCTTAACAACTCTTTTCTTTAGCACGTCGACCGTGTACTCATTTTTCAAACCAAAAGGTGTTTTATGATTGATAATTGATTTTCAATAAAACCTTCGTTGTATTGCAAAACAATTTCTATTGAGCAATACACGATTGTTTTTCAAATCTCTTTTCATCAATCGGTGGACTTAAAATTGTTGGTTCACTCACTCCGTGTTTTCTTCTTTGAGACGCTCCGGTTTGAGAACAACTAGAACAATGCGAAACCCCGTCAAGGAGATTCTTAGGAATCCTACCGATCACAGCAAGATTTGTAATCGATCAACGGGAACCGTGGGCCGTGTACCTCAATTCAACGAAGTGATCAAAGACACTTTCGTGCGATTTATTGCTAGCTGTTGTATGCGTGTACACCGACGCTTGCAAATGATCGTAATGAAGCGGTCAATCCATAGCCGCATGCTCACTTAACACATTCATCTAAAAGAAATCATGATTAGTGCATCAATGACTCGATATTTTCACTCCATGCTTCGCTACGCCGCCAATATCATGATTCAACAAATGCTTCCGCTACTCGATGAGAAGATATCATGATCCGTAATGTGAGCATGTCGGTCCTATAGTCACAACATCACATAATACCAACACCACAAAGGATGTGTCGAGATTTTAATTGTCGATGATCTCAAAAGATGGCTCAAAATTATTATCACGTGGATCGCTGAAAGACCTCCACCAAGTAACCAAACATGCAATGTGAAGAATCAATGACTACGAGCTTAGAGCAAAGGACTACATCAAGAATGCAAGATCAATTGTTAATGTATTATCTAGTTGTATTCAATGTAATTTTGGTACATGATTGAGGTGACCTCCTTTGGGAGATTGTTAGGAATTAGAAATTCGTGTATTAAAGAGTCGGTCACCTCAAGTATATGTAATCGTTAGAAAGCTCGTAGTCGTAGTTCTTTCGTTAAGTAGTATTTAGTTAAGTAACACCGTGGAGGACGGACGGTCTTTACCCACTGTATGCCCGATCCATGCCCGATGTGTGGCGATTTATGTAAGACTATAAATACTCTACCTCCCAAGGTAGAGAGTGGAGCTCATAATAATATCTTTCACTTTCTCTCACTAAGTTCCCTAAACCTCTAACTTTCTCTCTCTAGAACCTCATTCATACGCCACTTTGTGTTATGGTTTGATGTGTATGTGAAAACTAATATCCAACAAAACTGAAAATTAACTACTTCTAATTACTGTAATTAAGAAAATTAACTAAAAAGTAAATAAAACTAAAAATAACTAAAGTAAAAGAAAATCTAAAAATCTAAGAAAAGCATAAGCAACCCATGAGATAATCTATAAAAATCATAAATGACAAGAATTGCTCTATAAACTATAACACAAAACACTGGATAAACTAAAACTATAAAATCAAAAGACAAAAATTTTACCGAGAGCACTAATCGGATCGGTTGCTCGCGCAACCGGATCGGTTAGCCTCTAAACCAAAATATTTTTTTTTCTTTCTTTCTTTTTTTTTGACGAAATTCAATTTTAAATCTACCAATTTTACAAAATCTTAACAAAATCGAATTACTTAGAAATCCAAAATCCCCGGCAGCGGCGCTAAAAACTTGATGTGCTTACCGTGTGCAAGTTTTAAAAATTTATAAACACGATTTATCCGTCTAATACTATAAACACATACGAGCAAGTATACTCGTTCGTGATAGCAAAGGTGGGTAAGTCGAGATCGTCCCAAGGGATTTTGTGTTTGAAATTGTTTTAAAAGATTAGTAACAAGAAAGCTTTGTCAAGGCTTCCTCCAAAAATTATGTTTATAGTGAAATTCAATATAAAGAAATATATACATAGTGTGTAGTCTATAGGCTTGGTGTAAACTCTTGATGTGATGCACAAATCATAAGAAAATGATTTCCAACCATGGTTTATGTTTGCAAAAATCATTCTAAGAACAAAAACATATAGGTAATCCTTTCGGTCCTTATCCTAATGATTATCCTTTAGAAAATCCATTTGTTTGTAAAATGTTCTTATTAAACTCGCTCCTATGAATCTTTCGACCTTCGTGATGAAAATGTTTCTAGTCTTGTTTTAATTAGTAAACATGGTGGTTGTCAATCACCATATCCCCATACTAGTTTGTCACTTAACCTTTGGAATAAAACATAAAAGAAATCCTTTCGGTCCTTTTCTTAAAACATGTTTTACCGACAAATCAAACAAGACTAGTAGTTTTCCAACAAACTCATTTAAACAAGATAATATATACATGCATCACATATGAGAACACTAGTATGATTTCCTACATCCGTACACACAAGTATATTCAAAAACAACTCCATGATAATAATAACAAAACACAAGAAATAACAAAGTAATTCCAATAACTCAAAAGAATAGAAATCCATAACAAGGTTCATAGAATACCTAAACTTTTGTGATTACAAGAACTAGAAATCGTGGCTTATAGCAACCACACGCCCAATCACTTAGCTTAACCGTATAACTCCGAATGACCAAAAAATGGATGAGAATTGCTCTCCAACCTCCGGACGTTTTACAAATGAATACTAAACTTTTGGGATGAATAAAATGGTTGGTAATAGTTTTGGTGTAAACTATTACAGTTTTGGTTGTGTCACACCTAGAATACTAAGTCTAGGTTCAATATATAGCCAAAGAGACATTACTAATGTGCCAAAACGCTCCCAACAAGTTAATAACAGAAATGATCACCTCCAATGATTATGGGAGTTAAGGCAACATTAAATGAATTTTGTGTAACTCAGTCCATGCAACCGAACCGGTTACGATGCAACCGGATCGGTTGCCTTTTGACCATCGCCTAACCGGATCGGTTGCGGGCTCCAACCGAACGGTTGGGCGCCTGTTGTACCCCCAGTTTTGACTTTTGTTGACTTTTCTTGATTTACGCCTTTTTCTTTGTTCTCACGATGATTTCCAAGACGAAACTTGATATTTCCTTGTCAGAGACACTTAGAAATCATTGCGCTTCCTAATCATTGAGTCCAAAAGCTTCCTTGCTTGACTTCCTTCCTTGGGAATTCTCCAAACGTACATGAAAACTTCATTTCTTCATCATTTGTGATACCTGGCTACATATACATACACAATATGTATCTTTTGCACTTTTGCAACATATATGAGTAAATATAGTCGATTATCATGCACAAAACCAACAATAACGCTACTAAAAACATGTTCATTTTAAGCGTTATCATTTAGTTACTTAGACATCTAATAGTCAAACTGCCAATGTTAGGAAAAAACATAGTTTATGATGAGAATTCTTGAAATAATATTTAACCTACCCAATTGACTTGTAAAAGTCAAACTAACCAATTACCAAAAAGAAGCAAACTTTTGATTGTTGACTTAATTTAGCAATGTATAACCAAACACTATGAGTTTCAAGAATAACCCAAATTTTTATTCATCGGTTTCATGTTGGAAACCCTTATAAACTTTCCTATCATCTAAACATACAATTAGCTAGAACCACAACTTTCGGTGTCATCCGCTCCTTCCTTTCCTTTAGATCTTTATACACACTTCAAGATTCTTAATCCTTGTTTCCAAATCCAAACTTTTGATAACCCGATGTTGGCGAGATCTTCCTTCTCCTTCTTAACAAAGAAACGCTCTTCATTGAAACAATCTTCTTTCCTCAACCCACTATACAAAGCCTTCCCCTTATCGTTTTGCGCCATTATTAGTGATTTGGGTTGAATGTGTGTTGCTGCTAAAAGCTTCAGTCCTAACTAATTCGTCAGACAATTTTATAAAAAAAGCTCTAGCTTTCGGCTCAAGCTCCTGCCCAGCTCCAGCTACAACCTCAGCTCTAACACATTTAGCCAAACATACCCATAGTCTTTCAACTTAAGTTCACGGGCTTATGTTAGGGGAAAATAAATTAACTTTTGTAAGCCTCGGTTTATGTGGTTTTTTTAGTGACTTAGAAAATTATCCATTACTATCATGCCCTTATATTATATTATATGGAAGATGATCAAATGAAAAGTTTGTTCGTTACCTCTTCAAAATTTAAAAGTCACCGATAATGACCAAGTGCCTTTTATTGGGTGGGGTCATTGATGAACATCATGGGTGGAACATTGATGAACATCGAGACAATGATTGATGAACGCTATTGATGGAATTCAAATCATGATTGATGAGCATTCAAATCCATATTGATGAACATTCATATTATGAATGACGAACATTCATTGATAAAGATTCAGACCATGATTGATAAATATTTGGTGTATTATAAAAAATTTGTATTGATAAACATCTAGGCATAATATTAATGAACATTTTGTACTAATCAACATAAATTGATAAACATATAAAAAACTTGATGAACATAACAAACATTTTGCATTATTTGATTAACATGTACTTAATTACAATTTCGTTTCCTCAACTTCCTTGGTGAATATTCTTAGATGAACATATACTTGATGAACAACTTTTTTCTCAATATTTTTAATGAAAGTTTGTGATGAACACTTACTCGATAAACAAATAAAGATATGAACTTTTAGAGGTTTGTTCATCATAGTGTCAAACATCATTCATTATATTTACTAACACGTTTAATTACTTTTATTTTTGCATCTATTGTTGAAGCTTCTATAAATTAGTGAAACTTTTATATTTTGATGAACACATTTAAACTCTAAAATTACAGAATTACTTCATTGATGCATCTCATCAAACATCTAATAAGTGTTTTCAGGAACACTTGATTTATTAAAGGATTTAGTAGAAAAACTTTAAAAAACAAAAAAGATAAAGAATTGATGTTACATGATTTTAGTTTAGAGTTTGTTAATCAATAATTTCTATAGTAATTTCATTTTGGCTCAATTTAAAAGAAACACTGGTTTTAAATGAATTACATAAATAGTCCTTGTGATTTGTTGAGTTTTGCAGATATCATGTACTTTATTTTAGTATGTTAAGGGTCTTGTCCCTCTTGCATAACTCTATTAGTTTCATCGGTTAACTATCCTAACTCCGTTATTTTTTCTCGTTAAATGTATATTTGAACAAGTAAAATGTAAAAATGCCCTCATTATTATTATTATTATTATTATTATTATTATTATTATTATTATTATTATTATTATTATTATTATTATTATTATTGTCATTTTTCATTTTATTTGAATTTATTACTAACTCCGTCTATTGTCCATCGTTGACTTTTGAAGTCTTTAATTTGCAACTTTGACCTTAAATATTTTTATTTGTGTTATATAATACTTGATGAAAATTATATCAATAAAAATACATTTAAAACTTAATCCATTAATATAATTTTTCATCAAGTAATATATAACACAAATAAAAATATTTAATGTCAAAGTTAGAAACTAAATATCTCAAAAGTCAACACTAGACAATAATTATAAGATGGAGGGAGGATTATTATTTTGAATTTATTTGTTTATTTATTATTATTACTATTATTAATATAAACATTTATCACCTAAAAAATCAAACTCTAATCCTAAAAAGTCAAAATCACTAGTTAACAACTCAACTTGTAACCATAATCAAATTCAATTGACATTTTTATCCTTCAGCACCCACTTAACATAACCCTTAATTCAATTTAAAAAAATAAGCCCAATTAAAAAAGCCCCAATAAAATCACGAACCATCACCATCACAAACCGACCAACATCTCTGGCTAAATCACATATCACAAACCACGACAGTCACTGTTAAACCAACACCATCCTTTTTCCAAACGATTACGGATAATGTCTTTTAATATGGCTAAAATTTGAGTGTGTAATTGTGTAAGTATGTGGTAAGTGTAGATAATATGGTGCACATACATATGGGTTTGTTCCGGGTTATTTTTGCGTTTGTTTGAGCTTGGGTCGAAAAAAAGATTATTGATGAAGATGAAAGACTCGATGATTTGTTTAAGTTTGTGTTTATATAATAATAATAATAATAATAATAATAATAATAATAATAATAATAATAATAATAATAATAATAATAATAATAATAATAATAATAATAATAATAATAATAATAAAGGTGTGGGAGCCCAGATTGTTTCGAGGCTCCCACTAATTTCTTGTAATCCATTGGTTTTGTTTCTAATGAAAGTGATGTTTATAATAATAATAATAATAATAATAATAATAATAATAATAATAATAATAATAATAATAATAATAATAATAATAATAATAATAATAATAAAATAGAATAGCTCTCTTGTGTGGGTGAATGAGGTGACATCAATTGTTTACGATCGTTTCCCTCCCTCTCTGATTCATTGCATGAATCCTTGTGGCTGGTTCGATCATCACCTTGGTGGTTGCCTTTCGTTTTCCTTTTTTCTTTAGGGTTTGCTGTTTTGAACCTGTTTGTTCTAGGGTTTCTTTTCGAAACTCTTTTCTCCGGGTTTGAGGTTGTTTGTTTTCGGTTTGTTGGAGTGTTGGATCTGCTGGTGGGACAGGTCGATTACCAATTGAGTGTTGGTTTTTGATTGTCGTAGGAATCTGCTGTTTGGCTGTGATTAGTTGTTCGTGGTGGTTTGGTTGATTATAGGGTTTCTTCATTGTAAAACCTGTTTTCGAGTTAAACGTCAGGGGCTGCCGGTTTTCTTCCAACTTCAAGTTAATTTGTTGGTTGGTTTGGTTGCTTCATTTTAGGGTTTTCTCTTTGAAAATCCTCGCCCTTTTTAGTGCTTCGCTTTTGTTTAGTTGTAGTTGTTTCTTTTCCGTGTTGCTGCTGTTTGGGAATACACCTTGAGTGTCCACTTTAGTGCTCTGTTGGTTGAGATTTGTTTTACAAGGCTGTTTTGGTGATTGGGTGTTTTGTGTTGGTGGTTTTTCCATGCTTGCGGTAAGATTTCACTGTCCATTCGTTGGTCTTAGTGGATGTAGGGATGGTGGCGGAAATGGGCTCACTAAAACTTCTTTGATCACACATCTCCGTGACCGACACTTTTGTGGTGATGCTCAAGATACCACTAGGTGTTCTCTTTTGTCGGACCTGGCTATTTTTGATAGGGCTGAGATTACTCTTAAGCGTATGGGTTTGTGGTTGTGTGGGGTTTGTTTCAAGACGCATACCTTTCGTACTAAGTGCCGTCATGGTTCAGGGTCTGATTTTGTGTCTCCTCCTGATTGTGGTGATGGTGTTGTTCGGTTTGTGTTGTATGATCTCATCAAACCACATGTTCCTTCCCATGTTGCCCTGGTTGAAGATTTGGTTTTGGACGAGGTTAGTGGTTTCGATTTAACTCTTCTTGATACTTTATTTGCTAGGGGGTTGCGGACTGTCAAATCAATCCCTCCCAAATGTCGGCTGGAATTTTCTCGTGTTCTGAAAGGAGCCCTTGATAAGGTGATATGTACCGATGACATTGCTTGTTAGGTTGGTTTGTTTTGCCTTTATGTCTCCTTAAAACTTTTCGTCCGAGGAGTAATCAAGAGTGTAGGTCCGCCACTAAGTGTCAACGCCAGAAGAATATATTGTTAATGCCATTCGTGCATGGGGTTCACCGGTGGTAGTTTTCGATTGTGCGCGAGGTTTTAGCCGAACCCCCGTTATGGTCTAATGTTGATGATGATAGCTTGGATTTGGGTGACCGTAATGTCAAGCAATGCAAGAGGAAGATCGTGATGGGCATTATATCGCTTTGTTAGAGTTCTCTCGCCTTCGTGTATTGCACCTTATGATGATTCTACTCTTGAGGATTTAAAAGTTAAACATCCCTTCCACCGCTCCGTTATGCCCGATATACCCATTGATCATCATCACCCATCGCATCTCCGCCTTGGTTCTTGATATGATTAAGAGTTTCCCTCGGGGTACTTCTTGTGGGCGGGATGGGTTGCGTGCTCAACACCTTTTGGATTGTTTAAATGGTGCAGCTGTTGCCATTTCCGATGAGTTGGTCGTTTCTATCACCCAAGTGATGAACCTTTTTCTTGCTGGTAAATGCCCGAGGGTGTTGGGTGAGTACATTTCTAGTGCTCCTCTCACACCCTTAGTCAAGCCAGGAGGAGGTATCCGTCCAATTACTGTTGGAACTGTTTGGAGGCGGTTAGTTTCCAAGGTTTGTGCTTCCATGATTGGCCATTCTTCGGGTGGTTATTTAGATGACTTACAATTCGGTGTTGGGGTTTCGGGAGGAGGGGAGGCTATTCTTCATGCAGTGAATCGTTTGATTGAGGATCAGGGGTGTGGCATTGGTCATTCCATGTTGTTGGTTGATTTTAAGAACGCTTTCAATATGGTTGATCGGGCGGTTATGTTACGTGAGGTTCGACTTCATTTTCGGCTATGTCGTGTTGGGTGGAATTCATTACTCCAATCCCGCCAGTTATATTATGGTGAGCATACTCTTTGGTCTCATCAAGGTGTGCAACAAGGTGATCCGCTTGGGCCTCTTCTTTTGCTTTAGTGTTACATCCCCTGCTTGTAAGATTAGAGACTCTTTAACCTTTCCTTTCATGCTTGGTATCTGGATGACGGCACTATTATTGGTGATACTTTGGTGGTAGGAAAGGTTTTAGAGCTGATTATGATGGATGGACCTGGTCGAGGCTTACACCTCAATGTTGATAAAACTGAGGTTTTTTGGCCAAAGGAGGACCCAAGGAGCAGACTGGCAGGTGTTTTTCCCCAATATTTCTCGTCCTTTACACGGTGTTAAATTATTGGGCGGGCCGGTTAGTGTGGATTTTGAGTTTGGTAGTAAGCTTGCTCTGAAAAGGGTTGCTAAAACTATTGAACTTATGGATGTTGTTGCTAAACTTAATGACCCCCAATGTGAGCTGTTGTTACTCCGTGCATGTGCTGGTATTTCCAAGTTATATTTTTCTATGCGTACATGTTCTCCTCGGGTTTTTGAGTGTGCTCGGCTTTTGATGCGGCACTGCTCTTCTTGGAGCGTATTGTCACGACACGGGTCCCGGTTTTGGTGATCGGCAATGGAGACTCGCCACCCTTCCCTTTGCTTTGGGGGCTTGGTGTCTATTCTGCAGTGATGTCTTGAACTATGCTTTTCTTGCTTCGAGACTTCAATCGCTAGTCTACGTACTAAGCTTCTTCATAGTGTTGGTATTGTAACCGCTGGACCTTCTTCGATGATGCTCGTACTTTTAATGCGAATATGGATATTGACCTTTTGAGCAACCCTAGCGAGGTTGTCGCCCCAAACTCATGAAGAAATTGGCGATATATATTTCGCCGGGTCACCCAAACTGTTGAATCTACATTTCATCTATCTCCTCGACATATGGCTTTATGGAGCTCACTAAAGAGGATCATACTTGATTGGCTTAGGGTGGCTCCTATATCTCGCTTGGGACAAACTATGAACGCCAGACTTATCATTTGTGTGTTGTGTTATCGACCGGTGTTCCCTTTTCACCGCTCGTGCACCGTGCTCAACATGTTCTAGGGTTTTCTTGGAGATATTTATGGGGATCATGCAGTTTCTTGTGCGGGTATTGTTGGCATTAAACACCGGCATAACATGGTACGTGATGTTCTTGTTGATATATGTTCTCGGTCCGGGATTTCTGTTCGTAAGGAGGTGGATATTGGGCTTTATGGAGATAGGGACAGAGCCTTGCGTCCGGCTGACATATTGCTTTACTCTTGGGATGGTGGGCGTGATGTTTGTGTTGATCTCACAGGTTCGTCGCCTTTGACGCAATCGGGGTTGCTTGATTTTGTGCCGGGGCGTGCGGTTAGTGAGGCTGCACGACGTAAAAGTGCCAAGTATGAGGCTAAATGCGCAGATATCGGATATGGGTTCCTCCCCTTTTCTTTTTCTTCTTTTGGAGAACTTGAGAAAGAGGCGGTAACCTTACTAAAGCGTATTAGACTTTTCTCTTTGACTCAAGACATTGGGGCTCGTGCTGCGGTTCATATTTTTAATCGCATTGGTTTTGCTATTGCTAGAGGAGTGAGGGCCCAGTTGGTTTCTCGGCTTCCCACTAATTTCTTGTAAACTCTTTGAGTTTTTAATAAAGTGATGTTATAATAATAATAATAATAATAATAATAATAATAATAATAATAATAATAATAATAATAATAATAATAATAATAATAATAATAATAATAATAATAATAATAATAATAATAATAATAATAATAATAATAATAATAATAATAATAATAATAATAATAATAATAATAAAGGAGGATCATCTTGATTGGCTTAGGGTGGTCTGAGATCCTGATGGGACAAACTATGAATGCCGTGACTTATCGATGTGTTGTGCTATCGGTTGGGTGTTCCTCTTTCAATGTTCAGTACCGTGTTCAAACTTGTTCTAGGGTTTTACTAGAGATATTTATGGGGATCACGCTATTTCGTGTCAGGGTATTGTTGGCATTAAACATCGGCATAACATTGTGTGTGATGTTCTTGTTGAAATTTTTCTCGATCCGAATTTCACTCGTAAGGAGGTGGATATTGGGCTTTATGGAGATAGGGATGATCCTTACGTCCCATCGATATTTTACTTTATTCTTGGGATGGTGGGCGTGATGTATGTGTTGATCTCACGGGTCTTCGCCTTTGACGCACCGATGATTGATTTTATGCCGTATGTGCGGTTATTGATGCCGCACAACGTAAACGTGTCAAGCACGAGGCTAAATGCGTGGATATTGGATATGGTTTCCTCCCTCTCATTCTCTTCTTTTGGAGAACTCGAGAAGGATGCAAGAACCCTACTAAAGCGTGATTCGACAATTCTCTATGACTCAAGACATAGGGGCGCGTCATGCGGTTCATATTCTTAATAGGATTGGTTTTGCTATTGCTAGAGGTGTGGGGCCCAACTAGTTTCTCGCTTCCCACCAATTTCTTGTAATCCCATGAGGTTTTAATAAAGTGATGTTTATAATAATAATAATAATAATAATAATAATAATAAATAAATAAATAAATAAATAAATAAATAAATAAATAAAATGATAATGATGATAATAATAATAATGTGAGGGCATTTTTGGAGAAATGATAGGCATGCCTAAAAACATGCCTAATGGTATGCCTAAAAGTGTGTGCAAGAGTTTATTGGTTGTAGCAATTGGACTCACTTTTCACAAACCAATAAACTCTTGTCACATAGTTTTAGGCATATCATTAAGCATGTTTTTAGGCATGCCTATCATTTCTCTTTTGACATTATGACTTGTTCAAATATACATTTAACCGAAAAACTAACGGTTAGGCAAGAGAGCGGGACCCGTAACATACTAAAATCATAAGGATATGATCCGTTGAAAAGTACAAGGATGATATCGCAAACCCCGACAAACCACAAAGAATATTTATGTAATTCACTATTTTTTTGTAAATAAATGAACTTTGAATTCATGATAAATGTCGAATTTGTAGCGATGGAACAAATATATAATAAAATTAAACATAAATCCAAAACCTAAATTTGTGATTTGGTGTGATTAAAAACTGAAAGTGAGGGGAAGATATGAGGAAAGTCCTAAAATTGACGAAGGATATAGAGCGTGAATTTTGTAGGAAACGTGTTGGGCTAAAAGCCATTTTTAAATTTTTTGCAAGTGGGATCTTGCCTCCACTTTTCACTTGATCTTAACTCTATATTTTTTATATATACACGATATATTTTCTGGTAACTTTCTCCATTGCAACTCCATAAGTATATTTGTATTTTGACATCGTATATAGCAACAAAACAATATATTTTTGTTAAAAGTATGAAGTTTTGTACATTTATTAGAAAATATATTATTATTAAATTATAGACTAAAATACACCGTTGGTCCCTAAACTTGGCAGAGACGGATCGCGATGGACAAAACCGCCATTTTCATCGCCACAGTCCAAACCTTGGCCATCAAATGCCGATTCGTCCCCGACTTAATTGGGACGGTCAAACCGATTTCCTTCGAGGGTATTATAGACCATTCACTTTTTGACCCAACCTAGTTAAAATGTAACCCAACCTTCAACCATATATGTATCTACGACCAAGAGTGAACCCTAAAATACAATCAACACACATTCTTCCCAAAGCAAAAGAAAAACAATAATGGCAAAACCATAAGGGAAGGGTTTGTTGAGTTCGTTGAGGAAAGCAGATCGCGTAAATGAAAAGCGTTTGGGTGTTAAAAAGGAGAAGGAAGAGGATGACATGTTGTTATCAAAGTTTAACGATTTGGGAGAAAGGATTAAAAATCTGGAAATTTTGTTTAAATATCTTAAGGAAAGGAAGGAAAGGAAGGAAAAGAAGGAAAACGATGATAGGGAGAGTTGTGGGTCTAGCTAAGTGTATGTTTAGATGATAGTAAACATTTGTAGTTCTTGAGAACATGAAATCGATGAATAAAATTTTGTGTTCTTATTTAAGTAATTGTGTTTGAAATCGTTTTGCATTTCTTAATAGGTTTGACTTACCCAAGTAAGTTACAATTTGTTGGTTTTCATAAGTTTGTTTGACTTTGGTAAGTCAAAATTCAAGATGTTACAATACACCATTGTCAATACATTGTTGTTTACTGCTAAAGCGTTTGCATTTTGAACCCGTGTTTTGAAACCACTGCCTCTAATTTTTCTGATACGGGGGTGTTTGGTTTTGCTGTAACAACTTTTGCTGATAAAAGGGGCCGTTTGGTTTAGCTGATACAAGCGGATGTTTTATTTGATACATTATGATTTAGTGCCAAAGTATTTGCATTTTCACCACATCTTTTAAACCATTGCCTTTGCTTTTGCCGATACAAGGGGTGTTTGGTTCTCTTGATTAAAGTTTTCTTGATACAAGGGCCTGCTTGGGTTTCTTGATACAAGGGCCTATTTGGTTTTCTTGATATAAGGGATGTTTGGTTTTGTTGATACTAATAACACTAAAATACACCCAATATCACAATACAAGAACAGATTAAACAACACATAACCAAAATGATATTTTATCATTAATAAAGTCCGTTAAACATCATAACCAACTACATCAAATCTAATTTACATACCCTTTTAGCAAAACTATCACCCAAAAGACCGCCTTTATCTACCCCATGGAAAACCAAAATTCGGGCATTATGTTCACCATTTTCTTAACAAACTCTTGGTTGAACCAAATATCTTCATCTGCTTGACCAACAACTGTATGAGTTGGGCAAGTTGGTTTGTGTGCCTCGATCGATTTTGTTCAACGCATCCACACGTCAGCGCAATTCCACGAGGTCCCGAGCTTGATTCTCTTCTATCGCCTCCCCACGCTTGATGATTCCACGCCTTCGATGTCGAATGCATCAAGAACTAGCTTCCTTAGAATCCCTTCTTGGGCAGCCTCTTCTTCAAACCAGATAGCCATACGATCATTCGATTTGGCGAATCAACCACCTCCATGAGTTCGTTTAAAATGGGAAATCGCCATTGGAAAGTTGTGTGTGTGGAAAAAGTGGTAGATGAGTGTATCATTTGGTGTGCACTAGTTAATATCGCCTCCGTAAGAGACGGTGAAGGGTCTAATTGTTACTTTTTTCACACTCGGTCCACGAATTTGTCTTGGTTGCCGTTGTCATACTTAAAACTCCCGCCCAACAATCACTTTAGAATACACAATTGGTCCCTAAAGTTGCCAACTTACATAAAACCATTAGAAGTTTGACTTTGTTAAGTCAAACTTCTAAAACATATCAAATTATCAATTCTCTCCAAAACAAATATTTAGTAATGGTTTTGCAATATTGACTTTACAAAGTCAAATACCATTATATATATTATTGAACATTCCACTAGCCATCCTTATCATCAAACTTCAAATACCATTATGCCTTTTGCACTTAATCTTCCAAAGGTTTTCAATCCTTCCGACATTACGACTCTCGCTCACGCTAACCCATTCACCATTTTCAAGTATTGACTAACTAAAGTAAACTGAAATGCGCTTTACTTGCTACAATCAAATTAAAATGCTAAATGAAAGTTTGACTTTCGAATGTCAAACTTTCATCACCTACAATACGCACAAACAACAACATATGAACAATCTAATTTTAAGCAAACCATTTAAACAATTATTGTACAAAATTACCAAAACTATTTTGCAACATTAATTGTCCAAGGGTATTCAACCCAAACTTAAACTACAACCAGTCAAAGAAATCTACCATGGCTGTGGGGGAAGCTCGGTGGAGTTTCAACGACTTCCTAGCCAACTCCCGCTTGTTCCCGGTATTTTCATTCCCATCATGACTCCTATCGCTTTTTCGATATTGATTGTCTTTAGCGACCGGAACACGCAAGTATACACTTTATTAAAGTTATTTCATGCTCGCTCGAAAAGCTCAAACACCACCGTCTCATGGTGACCATGGTCGAATGTGTTTGTGTTCACAACAAAGGAAATTGTTTGCAAAGGTAGATCACTAAGCGTGTTTGCGACCGAAAAATCAAATAGTGTTGAGATACACAAACATGGCAATTTAGGAATGTTTTATTTGATACATATGCATTACAAGATTACACTTACTACGGCATCCAAGATTTTCAAATTCGGAGATGACCGAATCATTACAAAGGTGAACGCTACCATAACATTATTCCCAAAATCGACATCGGACGACTTAAGGTTAATCGTGGAAACAAAGGGCACCTTCATCCTAGGATTAGCTTCATGTATCAACTACAAGAATTTTACTGATTAAATTTCATTATCATACACATCTCTATAACATTGTTAAATTATAAGTTGTAAACCGAAATTGTTCTTACCGTGCAATCACCAAAATCCAATGTAAGTGGTCTCAAGATTTTGAAGTCGTGTCAAATGAAAGATATCGGATGTTGTGATTGTGGTCACAACATTATAACGACCTAATGACAAATGTAACTTCTTCAAATTCCCAAGTTTTGCAATATCCCATAGTCTCATCTCGTTTGTACTAGGACGATTCATTTTAAGAGACTCAAGTGAGGACAACCAAGAATAAAGTCCCAAACTGCACCGCTTAGAAAATTGACATGAATCAATTCTAGGCTCGAGAGATTTGGAAAGCCATGAAAATATTCCAAAGTAGCCATAGCACAAACATGAAGTACGGATGTTTCAACTCACTACGAGAGTAAAGTTGGGTTGGGAACGAATCGGTCACCATACCGCTTTGTAATAATCGACTCCTCAATTCCATTGTCACCAAAAACAGAGCCACTCATGAACTGCTCATAATGAAAGTTGTCTATTCCAATAATTGATCTTGGCTCTACAAATAAGACAAACTTTCTTATTGGACCCATGTCGATTTAAGAATCTAGTAACAAGCCTACCATCAAACTCAGATGTTAAATAATAAATGAAATCCTCATCAAGTATGACATCGGTGAGCAAAGTCCACTTAGACCTCCGCCGCTAAACTAGAGGTTCTCACCGCTTCTAACAAAGGCAACCGATTCAAAATGTTAGTGATCACTTCATCCGCATGTTGGTAAAACGATCGATCGACATGGTTTTGTTGGAAGTTGGGTTGGTCTTTGAGTTCGAAATGAGGATTTATATTCTTGATTTCGATTTGCGCTTATCGCTTATGGATAATGTGGTTTTATGTGATTGGCAAAGTTGTTTGTTGGGTGGGTGTATTTGTTCCTGCGAAATTAAATGCACAGATCATGGAAGAAACGGCTAATAGCCATACTCACAATTGGTCCACAGGTTGAAGGTTGGGTCAAAAAAGTGAATGGTCTATAATACTCTCAAGGAAATCGGTTTGTTGTCCCATTCGGTCAAGGGACGATTCTGGCATTTGATGGCCAAGGTTTGGACCTTTGGAGATGAAAAGGGCGAGTTTTGTCCCATCGTGATCCGTCCTGCCAAGTTTAGGGACCAACGGTGTATTTTAGTCTAAATTATATAAGAATATATAATTTTTAAATGATATACGATAAATTGTTATGCTTTTGATACAAAAGTTACTACTGATGCATGATCATGTCTTTTTAAATCATTTTACTAGCATTAGCCGAAATTGTCAAACACCTAATACAGTACAACTTATTAGCACATTGTGCTTTGAAACGACATAAGCAAATCGAGACATTGTTACATGCTCTATGTTTTGAAACAACATAAACTTATAGGCTTATTTTTAAATATTAAGCTGCTAAAATAAGACATTCTTATATTTTTCTTTGAACAACTAGAATAATACCGTAACAGATTAACGGCTACATTTCAAATAATCAAGGAAACTAATTATGACATTGATATATTATATAATGATATAATTAAATTTAGTTTAACTAAAACATTGAAAACTTACGACTTTACAATGTGATAATCATTTCAAAATCCTAATTTCAAACGCCCCTTATACCATCCAGTATATTAATTTATGAAAAAATTTATAAAATAATAAAAATATCTAAGCACTTGTAAACCATAGTAAAGATAGGTTTACAAACAGGTCATGAATAAGTCTAAAATATCAAATCTCTTCGTAACTAAATGCATTTGAATTATGTATGATATTTATAAAGCTTTATAAGGTTTATACATAATGAAGATAGATCTACAGGTATAGGTATAGGTTTGAGAATAAAGTGGAATGGAAATGGGTATATAGATATCACTTTTCATGGGTATCCTCATACCCACCAAATTATACTCCTATGAGGAAACACACATATCATGCGTATCCTCATTCCATTGTGATGGGCCCCATAATCAACCAAACAACATTAATCACTTTCAAAGTCATAGATTTATTCCCATAGTAAGATACCAAACGCACCCTAAAACAAAAATGTTTATAAATTAATGTACTAATAAAACTATAAACCTTTATACAAGTTTAACATAGTGGATGCTCCAATGAATTGCTTATAATTTATACAATGAATAGTTATATAACACAAATATTTGTAAAAGATGGCTCATGCAAATGTACTAATTGGTGGTTATTTATAACATAAAGTTATATACATTAATTCAGAAAAACGACCATTATATTTGATTTACGCAAGAAAAACATTCCCATACATACTGAAAGTGAAATGATGTTTGTAGCTATATCAAGCATGAAAATTGCCACCGTATAAATTCGGTGGTTTAAACCGTATGAGCCAAATTCCTAAAAGCAAGGTTGGTGGTTATTTTATGAGAGAAAGTGAAGATCTTTGCCCCAATGCTATGTTTGAGCCATACACTTCGGATCTAGAAAGATGAAAAGATGTACGGAATTCTTAGTAAACAAGAGATAGGATCTTAACAACTATCTAAAAGTGAAAAGATGTAACTTGATAGATCCTCTTAAGTTCAAAATGAACTTGATTTTGTGATTTTGTAAAAATAAAGTGAGACATCATCACAAAACATTTATTTTATTGTAATTCAAATATACACTCACACAAAACACAACTTTACCTATCAAGTTCATTTTGAACTGAGAGGATCCTACTCCTAGTAAACATGTGTAAAGTGAAATACCCAAATTGTACATCTAGTGGTACCCTGACGTTGTAATGGGTACTCTAAAATAAAATTTTCGATAAATAATGTATTTTAGTTTATTATGTTCTTTTAATAATAAATTTACGGATATCAAGAATTTCAGATAGCCCGTGCCTGTTCGGGCTCGAACCCGCTGGGTCCGTGTCCGCCGGGCTCAAGCTCGTTGGTACGCGCCTGTTCGGGCTCAAGCCCATTTTGCCTGTTGTCTGCTCGGGCTTGAATATTCGTGATAATGTGCTTTTTAATGTAGGAATTGTGTTTAATTTGGTTGTACAATATGCTTGATAATTTGTATTTCTTATGTAAGGGTGTTTTAATAATCGATTAATTGCATTTATTGACCAGTTAAATAATTGACTACATTAAATAGCATTAATGTGGTGTTTTGTTGTACACTATGCTTCTTGTCTTGTACGTCTGAAAACTATGTGCATTAAAGTGTTGTACACTATGTTTCTTTTCTTGTAAGTAGTAGTCATTATAGTTATTAATAACATTGACCACTTTAATAGCATTAATGTTGTAAGTCTGAAAATAAGTCTGAAAATTACATCATGCTTATTTTGTTGTACAATATGCTTAGTTTGTTGTAAATATGAAAATTTGTTGCAGCTATTGTACATTGTGCTTTGTTTGTAATTTTTGGTGAAGGGGTGTTTTTAATAGCATTAATGTTGTTTGATAGAATTTTGGTCTTAAAATGACAGCACATTTTATTTTGTTGTACAATATGCTTACTTTGTTGTAATTTTGAAAATTGGGTGCATTAAAGTATTGTAAACCATGCTTAATTTTTTGTACGTCATAAAATTAAGAGTGAGGTGCTTTCATGCATTATTTGTAGTATAGATTTATAGTAGGCTAGTAGCACGATTATTAGGGTGGAATTTGCCTAGTTTGGGGTTTTCCTTTCTTAATCTATAAAGTACTAGCGTGGTACCATGAGTTATGATGGTATGGCACTCAAATAAAATTTTCTCGTGAATCATGTATTTTAGTTTATTATGTTCTTTTGACAATAAATTTACGGATATCAAGAATTTCGCTTAGCCTGCACTGCTCGGGCTCGAGTCCGCTGGGTCTGCTCCTATTTGGCTCATGCCCGTTTGGCAAGACTGATTCGGGCTTAAGCCCATTTTGCCCGCTGACCGCTCGGGCTTGAATATCTGTATAATATGCTTTATTATTTGTATTAGTGACATTTAATGCGGGGTTCTCACGCGTTATGGCGGATACCTTGAAATAAAATTTTCCTGAATCATGTATTTTAGTTTATTATGTTCTTTTTATAATAAATTTACTGATTTCAAGAATTTCGTTTAGCTCGTGCCCATTCGGCTCGAGCCCGTTGGCCCGCGCCCGCTTGATCAGACTCTGTTTGGGCTCGGGCCCATTTGGACCGTCGCCTGCTCGTGCTTGAATATTTGTATAATGTTCTTTATTATTTATATTAGTGACATTTTAATGCGTAAATTATGTTTAAATTGGTTGTACAATATGCTTGATAATTTGTATTTCTTGTGTAAGGGGTGTTTTAATAACTGCATTAATTGTATTTATTGACTAGTTAATTAATTAACTACATTAAATATCTTGACCACATTAATAGTGTTTTGTATTTTGTACATTAAACTTTAAGACTTGTAAGTCTTAAAATTAAGATTGATGAGAAAGATCATTAATAGTGCATTATGTATTGTACAATGTGCTTTGTATTTTGTAAGTCTTAATTTTAAGACAATGAGGAGATAGATTCATTCATCTATTATTAGAAGGGCACCAAGAATGCGAAGCGCACCATGACTATTTTGTAGCCAACAAATGTTTTGAGGTAGTGATGTGATGACTATTTACGTGGCGATAAGCAAATGTGTTTGTTTTTCTTTAGTGAATTTTAAACATTCATTAATTTAGCGACATCATTGCATATAAAATCCTAAATACTTTATAACGTTAAAGTAAAAATTTGAATTAAAATAAAATAAACCCACTAAAAATATAAAACTAAAACTCATAAAATATATTAAAATGGATGTTTTCAAAAGTAGAACATTTAAATTATTAATAGTGTAAATAGTTAGCACTTTTATTTTCAATTTTAACATTAAATTGATGGTTATAAGTTTAATGAGCTTTTTTTTTTTATAAAAAAATTTATTAAGATATAAATCCTTATTGGAGGGGGTTACTATATGGTTTAAATGAGACTTTAATTTTTAAATTTTACATTAATTTTCTAATTTTCCTTTTATAGTAATGTTTTTTGTCTTAAGATTTTAAGACTTCCTTTTATAGGAAGTCCCAAATGCTTTATAATGTAGTATAGATAAGTAGTATAGATAAACTACATGTAATGAAAGAAGATTATTTTTTTTCATTAAATTAGTAAGACAATATGAAAGTAAATTGCAAAAATCGTCCATGTGGTTTAGCCAAATTGCATATTTCGTCTTTGTAGTTCATTAAGTGCAAAATACGTTCGTTTTTTGCACTGTTACGTCTGTTTTAGTCATCCGGCATTGCAAAAATCGTCCTTGTGGTTTGGCACTTTCGGAACCACACAGACGAAACGTGCAATGCCAGAGGACTAAAACAGATGTAACAGTGCAAAATAAGAACGGTTTTTGCACTTTTGGAACCACGCGGACGAAACGTGCAATTTGTTCAAACCACAAGGACGGTTTTTGCAATTTACTCTAATTCGAAACATAATATTAGGCACTACAACTATATTTGAATATTGTGGAATTAACTTATGCACCAACGAATGATTTAACACATTCAATTAATGTAATCATTAAAACATTCTTCAATGCAAAAATAAAATCAATAAACCACATGTTATAAATCAAACAAATTATTAGATTAAATTTTTAAATACTCTCATAAAACACACTGAAGTATTCACGAAATAAAAATGAATACAATATATCAAAAAAAAAAAAAAAAACCCCGACATGTCTATATTGTTTAATATCTACTTTTAATATAATATAGTTTGTTATTGTTCGAAGTTAATACAATATTAAATTGTCGTATTCTATAAAGTTATTGTAGCGAAAAACATATTATCAAAAAGACATTGTTTGTCAAAAAATTTAATAACATGATATTCACTGTCGCAATATACAAGTACCCTGTTAGTATATATAAATGTCAATTTATGTATACTTTTTATACATATATGCATAAACACGTATGTCGATAAAAAGGGGGATATATACTATTGAGTCTGCATATGTTAACAAAATGATAGGATGCACTAAAACATGCATTAATGTATGAAGGTTGCATTACCCTCTTGGATGGCAAATGCCAAAATGAATTATTGTGCCATGTATGCTTTTTGGAATGAAAGACCTGTTACTGACTTATGTCAAAATGTTTTCGTAAACCGCCAATTTGATTAAGAAATCCAAAGTGCTGATATATATGCCGACGACTGGTTTACATAGACGGACCTTAGTGGAGACCGGAGAGGGTTTGTGATTTTACTTATATTTGCTTAAATGAAATACAACTTTAGCCCTCCCAAATTAACGGATATTAACACTCTACCCTCCCAATAAATTCACCCAAGTTCTGTCTATGCTGGTTTATGATATTAGGGGTCAAGTGAGGCCAATGAGAACGTTAGTGTGGCAATCCAGACGATGGTTTAACTTGAGTATTGAAACCAATGAGAATCATAGACCAACACATGTCATCTAGTAACAAAAGGATAAGTATAATGATGAATCATTAAATGGTTTTTCAGGTAACCACACTCAGGGTCGTTCTGGTGGCATTGGCGTGTTTGCTAGACGCTAACCAATGTGATTACCTATATTAAGATATCTCCAAGTGAGAGCTATTAGTTTGTGGATATATTTAATATATGTATAACCGGATTCGAACACGAGACTATGAGATTGCACGTATTGCGCATGAGATTCACTGTTTAATAATTAAATATAAAGGTTATGTTTTAATTATTATTTCACAATAAGCGTCTAATGAACGTTAAGTACTTAACGGAAGTGACTAACGATCGTTAAAATGTCAAAGGGATACGAAGGAAAAGAAACAAGCCAAGAGAAGGTTCTAGAAACCCTTCTTGGGCTTGAAACCGGTCGATCAAGGGGAATCCCACATGGGAACCCTTTGTAAACTTGGACTCTACCATAAGGGTATAAATACATCCCCATGTATTCATTCTTTGATACACTTGATCTCCATAGTAGACCAAACTTCTTTCTTCACTCCCTCTTACTCCTTGGTCGACGAACGAAGCCCCACGTAGGGATTTGTAATTGACCTTGAGCGTAACCAAAGTGTTTGGTTTAGTTATTTTGATCAAGAACCTAGCATTCACATTGAATCGCTAACAATACGCGTGTACAAGACGCTAGATTAATCATAATTGGATTATTTGGTTTTCCCAAAATCGACTAAGGTGTAAGTCGATTTCATAAACCCTGAATTTTTAGGGTTTGAGTTTCTTGATCGTTGTTTGCTTTGATTGCTAAAAAGTACGCTTACTTTTATGTTTTGGTTAATTAATTATGCATATTATGTTTATGTCTTCCGGTGTGTGCCCTTGATGATTACATGTTTATTTTATGCTTGCCATAATTAACAAATTCCAACAGTTGCATCAAGAGCCGTTAATATTTTGTAATTAATTACCTAAACACATAAAAATCGAACATTTGATTGATTATTACATGTTTAATAGTTTCTGGGGTTTGTTTTTCAAAAACCCTAATTTTTTTAATTAGGGCCTATTGCCCTTTTAATATTTATTAAAAAAGAATAAGGTTTTGTAAAAGTGTAGAAACCATAGGTTGCATGCAATTGTTATGTGTTAATTAATGAATAAATATTACATGTCATTAATAGTAAGCGATCTTGTGACTTGATTATATGATAATAAGTGTTTATGTGGGATCCATGATAATACATGCATGTTTTATCATGGATATATGAGTATATATCGTTAATCTGTTAAGTGTTTATGTTTGCATGCTAATTGTTCGATATATGTAAATTAATTAGGGTTATTAGTAATTAAATTGTATGACATGTTTAATTAGCTAATAGGTTAATTAATTCTAAAATTGGGGAAGACCCCATATTATTTTATCAACTATGTGTGTTACTGTATATTTTAACGTGAGACTTATGCAATCGATTCATCGATGTATGTGATCCACTTTTACCTTGCTCGAAACACAAGTGGGAGTCTTAGTTCAAAATATACATGTTAGTTGATTTAATTTAGCATGTTCCTTGTTTTAATTGGTTATTTTTATTATTTGTTTATTTATTTTTTGACAAGTTGTAAGCAAAGGGTAATTTTTGAATAGAAAATAAACCGGACTAATAATGGTGAAATTGAATTATTATAAACTTTAATTTGACGAATCTTATGTGTCATTAAGGGGTTGACCTTACATGCCGTAATGCGTTAAATACATCCTCGCGAAAAGATTAGCAAATTCAAGGTTTATATTGTGGTTTTAAAAGTTAAATCTTAAACTTTTATTCGATTGATGTTTATTATACCAAACATTTAGAAAGGCTCATCCATTATTGACAAACTATAAGAGAAGTTAAGGAGGTTGACATGTATTTGCACCTAAAGAAGAAGTTTTTTAATATGCTTCGCGCTGACCCGCTTCTCCGCCTCTTTGTGCATCAATATGGAGTTACCTACGACTATTTTATGTAAAAAAATATCTTAAGGGTGAATTGAACTTAATTCCACGCGCCACTTTGTGGTAATTATCCGAATAACTTGAGTCTTTTGACTCATGCACTAGTAGGATATAGTAGGCGATAATTAAAGGTAATTCTTTGATTGGTTTACCCAATACCTGGATTAAAACTTTGTTAATTTAATCTTAGTGAAAGAAACTAATGAGTAAAGTATTGATTAAAACCTATGATATGAAGATGTATGCATGCTTCTTCGTACATATTTTGATTACATACATCAAAATTAGTACCCTTTAAATTTAAGTTTATGCCATCTAATTAAAGAAACACTTGCATTTGCAATTTACGTTATGTTAAACTTAGCTAGATTGCAATCCCAAGGTAAATCTCCACGTGATGTGAGACGTAGCTGGAAGAAATTTACACTTTTTTAAATTAGACAATTTAATTGAGTTAGATAGTGAGATCTAGTAACCCAAAGCATAAGATGAGATGAAACATGTTTACTTTGCACATAGTGCGACAATAAGTAAATCCCATAATGATATATGAATTGCAACAGGTTTGGCAATTATTGTATGACTATTACCTTGTTAAATACTATCATTACTAGCAGATCAACCGACGTATCGTATTATGTTAATTTGGATCCTAGTTTTAAGAAAATTGTATGGTTATATGAGTACTTACCAAGGGCATTTAATTTTCTTGAAAGGTTGAATTATTGAAAATACTAACTTTTAAACTTTTTCTATAGAAATGGCTCAACCTGATAACCACACACTAAGTTCTACTTTCAAATTTATGTTTGATAGAGAAAGATTGACTGGCGATAATTTCAATGATTGGTATAGGCAGCTCAAGATTGTCCTGCGAGTGGCTAAAAGACTAGATTATGTGAATCAGCCTATTCTTCCTGCTGACTCAACTACTAAAGTGCTAGCAGCTTGGACTATTGAGTATGATAGACTCAATGAAGTTGTGTGTCTTATGATTGGAAGTATGATCCCTTCATTGCAAAATCAATTTGAAAATTATTCTCCCATGGATATCCTCAATGAACTTAGACGTATATTTGAGAAACCAACAGCTGTAGAACTATATGATCTTATTGATTCTCTATATAGCTGCAAACAAGGGGACGATAAATCCGGGAGTGCTCATGTTCTTGAAATGAAAAGTTACTTGGACCAACTTGAGCGTCTCAACTATCATTATCCTCATGATGTATGTGTTGGCCTGATCAACAAATCCCTTAACAAGGATTTTGGTGGTTTTGTGCGCAATTTTAACATGCATTGCGCAGGAAGATAGTTAGTGTTTTGCATGCAATGCTAATTGACTATAAGAAGAGATTATCAAAAAAGGCACCTACACCTCACGTACTAACAATACAAGGTGGTAGGATTCAAAATCCAAAACTGCAAGCGAACAAGAGACAAGGAAAAGGAACGGGTAAAGGTAAGCAGCATGTTATGGCTTATCAACCCAATCCTAAAAAGAACCCTCCTAAGAAGAAAGATCATCCTGGAAAGGAGATTGCTTGCTACCACTGCACCGAGGTAGGACACTGGAAGAGGAACTGCCCACTCTATCTCTTAGAGTTGCGAGAAAAGAAGAACAAGAATGTTGGACATGTTTCTAGCACTTCAGGTATCTTCGTAATAGAAATATTTACTTTTCCTCATAAAATAATTTCCTGGGTGTACAACGCTAGATGTGGAATTCATATTTGCAATACACTGCAGGGACTTAGAGGAGCAAGGAAGCTGGTCCATGGGGAGCAATACATGTTCGTAGGAAATGGAGTACGAGCAACTGTTGAAGCCATTGGAACGTTTAATTTAGGTTTGCTTTCGGGCTTAGTACTAGTTTTGAACAATTGTCATCATGAACCTTCTATAATTAGAGGCGTTGTTTCATTTTCCTTGTTAAAAGATATTGGTTTTGTTCACACGTTTACTAATTATGGAATTTCAGTTTCTTTAAATAATATTTTACTTTAATGCAATTTCTGTAAATGGTGTGTTTGAGATTGATATGCGTGGTATTTTGAATGATACTAATAATTCTGTTTTTAGCATCAATAATAAGAGAATCAAGTATGACATGGATTCTACTTATCTTTCTCATTGTCGACTTGCTCACATAGGCAATAAATGCATGAAAAAGCTGCAACACGATGGGATTTTGTAACAAATCAATGATGAATCATTTGATGTGTGAATCTTGGCATCAAATAGAAAGGGCTTCAGATATACTTGGATTGATACATATTTGATTTATGTGGACCACTTAGACATAAACATGAAGTGTTTGAAAATTTTAAGATTTTCAAGAATGAAGTAAAATTGCAACTAGGAAAGAAGATTAAAGCTCTTCGTCCAATAGAAGTGGTGAATATATTAGCCAAGAGTTTAAAGATTACCTTAAAGAGTGTGGTATTATCCAACAACTCACATCTCCATATACACCACCACAAAATGGTATATCTGAGAGAATAAATCGTACATTGCTAGACATGGTACGATCAATATTTAATCTTACAACTCTTTCCTTATCCTTTTGGGATTATGCTTTGGAAACTACTGTTTGCATTTTAAGTATGGTTCCAACTAAGAAAGTTGATAAGACTCCATACGAGTTATGGTATGGAAAAGCTCTCAACTTGTCTTACTTAAAGGTCTGGGTTTGTGAGGCATTTGTTAAACGTGACTCAGATGATAAACTCCAACAAAGATTTGTTAAGTGTACCTTCATAGGATACCCAAAGAAAACGATGGGTTACTATTTTTTACTTCCCACCTGAAAACAATGTCATTGTAGCTAGGTATGGAGATTTCCTTGAAAGGAATCTCATATCTCAAGAATTCACTAGGAGAGTTTATGATCTGGAAGATGATAAAAAAGATACATCACCTTCTGAAAATACTAGCCAACTTGTTGCTCCATTATACTTGGTTAGAATTAACCACGAGGTTAATCTATCCAAGCTCCATAGCTTAGTAATGTTGTTTGAAAAATAGTTTAACAAACTAAAAAATGCAAAGTAAAATAGACACAAATTTTTCAAGATTTATATTCTTATTAAAAGTTAATCAAAGAATATATTACCCAAGTGTTCATGAACAACACTTGGGATTGAACGACAATGTATGGTGTACTCTCACTAAACTTAAGCTAAGCTTAAGTACAACTATGCTAACCAACTGAGCTAACCTTAAGGACTTAGTTGTATTTGGAGGAGTAAAAGGGCTTGTGAATGTCTAAGCATTTAGTGCACAAGCTTAACCCTTTCACTCTACCTTGTGACTGCTATTTATACAAGTATGAAATACAACCGTTACTCTAAAAGACAAGACTGACATAAGCCTCAGATGACAAAATACCTTACGTATTTTGTCTATGTTACAATAAGCTATTTCTAGTACGGGTCATGTTTATTTTCCTAGTGTCGGTGTTAACACACTCTTGGTCTTTTATCCATTCAGGTAAGATGACCTTGCAGATCATGCATACACACTTATCCTTCAAACTTATCTCGCTTTATCCCTCCTTTACTTTAGTCTTCAAGTCTTCGTGCTTTAAGTCTTCAGTCTTTATAGTTGGTGAGGATCCTGGGATTCAGTGAGCTATTGTCATCACTCACTGAATCCATCATCTTCTTCTTTGGCTCAGGTTTCATTCACCGAGTCCCGCCTCACTAAATGGAAAGCCTGTCTTCTTTGGCTTTTCTTGAGCTTCTTAAAGGTGACTCACTAAACAACTGTTCATTCAGTGACTTGTTTATGTTTAAGGATATTTAATACTTAGGTTATTTTATTTTCAAATCCTTGTTCCAGGAAGTTTGGGGATTCACTGACCCAACAGTCTCCCCCTATTTGGATATAAACATAGCCTAAGTGTTTTAAGTTCGATGAGTGACCAAAGGTCTTTTTCTCACATCGACTATTCTACAAAGCAACTAAAGGACATGTTAGGAATTAGAAAATTCCATATTGAAGTGTCGGTCACCCCAAATATAATCTAGCATAAGTTAGCTCGTAGACATAATCGTTATTAGCTCGTTGTTTATCGTTATTTACTAGTTATATTAGTTAGTTATTTAGTTTAGAGCAACACCGTGGAGGAAGGACGGTCTTTACCCACCGTATGCCCGATCCACAGCCCAAGGAGGACGTTTAGTTTGTAACTATAAATACCCTCTACCTCCCAAGGTAGAGGGTTGGACCTTTCATTCATCTTAATCTAACCTTCTATGTTTTCTTTCACTTTCTCTCTCTAGAAAGGCTCCCACTTTCTCTCTCTAAAACCTCTAAATAATTCGACCATATTATTGTTTGTTATGTGTTTATGAAATCCAATATCTTACAATTGGTATCAAGAGCCATGGTTAGATCATATCTTGCACATCTTTGGATTTCTAGTGGTTTTTAGGTGGTTTTTGAGTTTGAAAAAGTTTAGTGGTTTTTGCATCATTTGGTTGATTTCTTGTGTTAAAGTTTGAATTTTGTTAGTACTTTCATGTTTAGAATCATCACAAGTGTTTAGGTTTTCATTTGGTAAGCTTGAATCATCTTGGTTGGGTTGTTTTTGGATTGAAAAGTGATGTTTATATGGTTTTTCATGCTAGCGACTTAGCTCACGGATAACTTTCTTCATAGCGACTTGCTTCACAAAATTGTAGCGAGTTACGCTTTAAACCTAGCGAGTTAGATCTAGCGAGTTAAAGTACAAGTAGTGGATTCTCCACCACGAGTAGCGACTGGTGGTAGCGACTTGGTCCAGAGCGAGTTGCTCTTTAGCGACTTGCATCTCTAGCGACTTGTGTAGCTTAATCATCGCCAAAATTTTGCTAGCGACTGAGGGTTAGCGAGTTACTACTTAGCGACTTGCTTTTGTCTAGCGACTGGGACTCTAGCGACTTAGTTGTTCAGCGAATTAAGAGTTAGCGACTTAGTGCATTATCTTCTAGCGATCTTTAGTGCATTATCTTCTAGCGACTTGGTGCATTATTTTCTAGCGACTTGGTTGACGAAGAAAGGTTTGACAAAGTTGACTTTTACGCCAAAACTTCAAACGGCCATAACTTTTGATCCAGAATCTGCTTTCAAATAAATACCGCCAAAACGACCGAACAGTCTGAATATTGTGAGGTTTCACAACAATGTCGTGAAACGAATTTTTCGAGGCCCAAATCCTCCGAAAGGAAGTTATTGAGGTTTTAAGTTTTAGACCCAAAATTCTCCGTAAAACGTGCATCAACCAATCCAAATCTCAACCAATCAACATTTCACTTTTCCTACGAACAATCTAAAGCCCTATCACACAATCGTCTTTCATTGTATCGATCCATCATCATCTTAACACATTCCATTGGTCATTGCTTAACGGTTTGGTCTTGATTTTAGTAAAACTCGCGAAAGATTTTATTTCTCGGTTTGAATCATAGACTTGTAAAATCCCGCATTCTACCACATCATGTCCTACTCTATCGACCCAAGTGATTTCGTAAGTACTCAAACCGTATGATGTCAGAGACAACCATGAGAATATTAGCTATATCGATCGAATGCGTATGATGGAATCAATCAATGATGACTTGAGTTCTTCATGCTCGAGTCCAATGAAAAGAATTGCACCGCTGACTACGTAATGCCATGCAAAAGGAAAGTAGCATTGAACCTTATCATCTACTTCACTCACACCTCATGTTACTCACACCGATAAGAATGGAACGAACATGCATTGCCATTTTCCGTCAAGACTTATCCACATTAAATGGAACGTTACTATTGAACTTAGAACAATTAGAACAACAACTTGATAAAGAAAAGGTTCAAAAGGGTAGTTCCAAAGGTCGCACTTCAAGTGATCCACAACCAATTTCACCATTCATAAGTAGGGAATTCACATCGATTATGATCAAGACATGATCAAGTGTCTTTCATGAAACACACCGAATGGAAATTAGTGTGTTCACAGAGACACTTATCCATCTCATGGATAATGTGGAGAAGTATATTGAGGAAGTTACTCGCATGATGAAAAAGTGGATGAGTGTCCGTGCAATTGAGAGATTGTTGTGATAAGTTGGGTAATGTACCGTTGAAGAATCGGTGTTGTCGAATGCGTAATGTCCGAGACAACAAATAATGATGAGTCGGGTAAAACACCAGATGATGGATCGCTTGGCACCGAATACGAGGCTCGTAGATTGATAAGCTTGATACATCCAATGTCCAGTTGACTCTTGTTATACATGATGTGGATGCGATATCGCACTGTAAATTGAGCAGTGTCATGTAATGAGGTACCCTTTATCGCTCAACATAGTGCATCCGCTAAAGTACTTAAACAAACCGATCATGATGTCGAACATGACTTTCATGAATGTTCACATCGAGGTCGAGTCCGAGATTAAGTGTTTCAAAACAAACAATAAGGTTGATAAAAGGCTTTTGATGAACTTTCAAACAAATTCTCAAATCTTGAAAACATTGCATTTCACTTGAAATTGCGATACAAAGTAAAGAAGAAAGTTTCCAAATTAACAAACCATGTAAAAACTCGAACTTCCCGAATTCCGTGAACTTTTGAAATGAACACTTTGAAAGCTCACTTCAAGACAAAGAATCAACCATCAACAATTTGAAGAAACATATTTCGTATGCATGTGAAAAGTAATTTGGTTACAAGTAATTCGATGTTAATGCTATTGATGATATTCAAATGAGAAATGATGAATTAGCTGCTTGTGTGGCCAAATTACTAAAGGAAAATGAGTCTTTGAGAAAGAATCACATAGAACTAAGTGACTCACAAAGAAGCTAGAACTAAGTCAATGGAAACAAACTCTTTGATAGCAAAATTGATGATCTCAAAGCTCAACTTCGTGAAAAGAGTTTCGCTATTGTTGCTTTAAAAATGAGCTCTAAAAACAACAGGAATAGTGTGAACACTAAGTTTTCAAAACCATCAAACTTGGGGAAACCGGTTATTAGACAACCGAATGCGCTTAGATCCGAACGACCAAAATTTTCAAAACGCGGTTTGCCTCCCAAGTTGATGCGAAACAAGTTTTGACAAAACCAATACTTCACCTCACTTGCCTAGGAAAATTGATATGAATGACTTGTATAAGAACTCTTATCTTGAAATGGCTAGAAAGAAGGCACATAATCGTAAAGATGGAATTTTAGGTGCAAGACCTAGGATGATGAATTCTTCAAAATTTCAAGGCACCGCTAGTAGCTCTAAACCATTACCTAGGAACACTAATCTAAAGACTAGGATTGGCGACATCTAAGAGTAGTTGCGTTTCGATTAAAGCTATTCCCATAGCAGATCACTCTAAGAAATCTAGATCTATTTCAATCCAAACAAGTCGCTTGCTCAAAGTGTCCGAAATGTATCTTTAATGCTAATCATGATAAATGTTTCACAAAATCCTCAAGAATGTAAATGCTCATGCAATGGTACAACTCGTTAAGTCTAGGATTCACACTAAGTCATCCACAAGGCAAATGAAGCAAATGAAACCAAAAGCCTCACCTAGATGGTTACCAACGCTAAATCTTTGGAAACTAGGAATAAGGATAAGTCTCTCACTATGCATAAGATGCCTAACAATCCTAGACCTTGCCATAAGTGGATACCATCCGTAGAATTTTTAAGGATGCTAGACTTAGGTGGATACCCACAGAAAGATGTTTACCAATAGCATTCTCAATGTTGACCGTGAAACCCCAAAGGGTTTGGATATCGATGTCACTAACCATAATATATGCAATCAAGTTTGTAATATTAGTGCAGTAGTCCTTACTCGCCAGTATACTTCGATCCTTCAATACATGGATCGGCTTAAAGTATGGATAACAAAAGGATTGATATCTCATAATTCACGGGTTCTAGTTACTCAACATTGATATTCAATCGGCTATGACGCCCGCTCACATCGCTCAGCCTCGTACTTCATCATTATGGCGCTCGCAGATAACACTTCAGCCCTGCCTCAAAGAAAAGAAAGGTGTACGCTTCAAGGCGCTTTATCTTCTTAAGAAGAGAAATCTTCATGTTTATGACCATTCTCATCGACATTCTTCATCAACATGCTTCATGCTTTTTCCATGCGCTCACCATCAAGTGAACCGGACTACCGATAATTACTCTTATTCCTCTTGCTCAATATAATGAAGATGGCGACATCATGTGCTAATTTTATGGGGAGAAGTGTGAATAGAATACATTTGGATGATAATCACTTGGTTAATCAAGAATGGCATCTCGTATGCAATTCTTGAGGGGAGAAGAAGTGTGAATTTTTGCATGGTTGATCGATATTTGAGAATATATGGTCAAACGGCTCCTAACCCATGTAAGAACCGAGATTCTTCTTATCGGATCATCTTCACATGTAGTTTCTTCTAAGAGCCGTTGGTTGACATCTTCACACGGCCGATATGATTAAATGACAAAGTGCTTCTAGTTGTCGGGTGATTTCTTTGATGAACATCTTTCGTTCTTGTTTGATTGGGAGGATTTTAATTAAGGGATTTGCTATTTACAAGTTAACGGAATGCCTTTGGTGTGAAGAAGATGTTAACTGCCTATTTTCCCATTCGGATAATCTTGAAGAAGGTCGAGTCTACGCCTAATCTACATTTGAAAGCTACATGATTAGAAGACTAAAGACTAATTGCATTTGATGATCTAAAGACTTCTTCTTAATCCGGCCGAGAAGAACACTTGAAAATCTTCGCGCTTAGGGAGAGCACTAATTGGGAAGATTGAAAAGCCAAAATTTAATCCCCAATTAGACTTGTTTCGATTCTTTTGCAATCATTCATTGCTTGATTTTTGATGACTCTCTTCAACGCCTAATGCTTCACTTACTAAGGATAAATGGGATTTATTGTTTGGGATTCATTGTTTCAAGATATGTTTGATGAGTATTTCCAACCGCTAGCGAATGTTGATCATCCAACAAGTACAACTCGACTACTCAAGAAGCCCAATCTCCGCTATTCCTTTAGGCGTTGATAATGACTATCGAATATTGCGCTTGCAATCTTGAATAATGATCCGCTTTGGTATTCCTTTGCCAAATCTTCACGGATTATTGTTCATGATTAATGATCCCGCCTTGGTATTCCTTTGCCAAATCTTCGCGGATTATTGGTCCTCACAATGTGCATGCTATAAATCAACCACATGAACATTAAGGAAAATGACTTCCTCATCCGCTCAAAGACATTATTGGTGAATCTTCCGATCGCTTTACATGAATACCTTAAGGAAGAATGCATTAATGATGAGGAAATCATCTGTTCCGGTTCATTCAAGGTCAATGTACATCCGATTGTATGTTTATTCACGTGGTGGGCATTTGACACAAGTTGATTACTTCGAGTTAATCATTTATCACTTATTTGAGATTGAAGTTGACTTTCACAAAGGTGTGTCCTTATTTGATATCTTGCTCGGCTTATGAATTTGAGTTGAAGACTTGGTTTATCTAGTTACCGTGAGTCGGGATGGATGTTTGAAGATCCGTTAACTATCACTATTAGGAGTTACGTTGTTTTACTCAAGGTCACACGCAGATGTCGCTGTGGATAATCGCAAGAGGTGTTAATGTCTCATACTTGCTTGAGTATTGAGTACTTAGAGATTTGCTTGGAGCATAAATTTCGACACCGCTCTTCCAACATTAGTGCAAGATTAAGATACAAATGCGGGATCTCTACTTCGCTTCAAGTTTGGTATATCGGGTTAGCTTCTTCAGTGGTCACTTCAAATTGTCTACATATGGGTTGATAAAGATAGTCAGAAAGAGCTCCATAGCCGGTTGATTCTCACAAGATTCATTTGAGCTAATTTTTGTTCTCCTCTATTTCAAGAATATTTGGTATGAATGATGTGTTGCTGATTCTGAGGTATCAACTCAGCCTTCAGTAGAAAGAAATATGAGAAGAATATTTGGAGCGTGAGATGATAGTGCTTATCGACATCTTCAATATGATTTATGATAAAGTGCTTCCGGTTATAGTCACAACATGTTCACTTGATCGAGCTAATTCAGTTATTTCAGAGTTGACATCCACAGAGATGATTAGCGATTCAACATGTTACATGGATGTCATCGCTCTACTCTTGTTGGGTACATGTGTACATTATGTGCCGATTGGTTATATGTTAGATAACCGGAATGCACTTGGTAAAATGAAGATGTTGATATATTGTTCCCTAAATAGACAACCGGTCAATCTCGAAGAGTAAGGTGTACATCGGGATGCACAACAGTTCATGTGATCGGTCGAATCGCTAATCCGGATTTGATAACCACCGAGACGATCAATGTTTCAACTTGTTACTCGGTGTTCTCGTGTTCTTCGGGTGCCGAGCTTCAATCAATGAGACCGCTTTGTATTCAACTCTACTTTAGGGAAATGGTCTTTATTCGATGTTTGTCGGTTTGGGTGAAGCTACCAAAGATTCAAATTGAGAAGGCTCATGTTCGACGATTTTCTTAGAAGCCTCGAATGCTTTGGTGGCGAAAGTTTAAGAGATGTTGATTCCTTTCTTCTACAACGTCGAACGATATCTTTATCTCGGTACTCATTTCATCATTCTCTTAAACTAATTTATCTCTTGTAAATATTTATTCGAAAAACAAAATACAAAAATATAAAACCAACAAAAAGAAAATAGAAAATATAAAACCAACAAAAGAAAATAAAAAATATAAAATCAAAAAAAAAAAAAAAAAAATTTCAAAAAAAATACCAAAAATATGTTTTCTCAAGACATGTCTTCGTATCGATAACATCTACGGTCTTAGAAATGTCATTCAATAATGGCACGGACTTTAGATGAAGTTCGAGCAGAGGTGTAAATATTTCTTTCTAAACATGTCACAAAATATGGCTTGCGCTATTTCGATCAGAACCGTGCTTAAACCTATGGCTTGCTATTATTTCGATAGCAACCCGCTCTTTAAAGAAAGGAAAGTGCTACGCTAAACAAATTTTCAAATATTTCGCACTTATCCTAAAACAATTTGAGGAAAGTATGTCAAGGATCATTGCTCCTACACAAATGTTTTTCCGCCTAAAATTCTTCGTAAAAATATTTGTTGTTTTCAAAAATGGTGGTAAATGAGTTGCTTTTAAAACAATCGATTCGTAGTTTTTGTGAAATTGAAAACTCAATCAATGACTTCAACGCTTTTAATCTTTTCGTAAAATAAGTCATTGATTGAGGGGAGAATGTTTTCAAATTTATATCATCTAACGGACTTTCTTAATTATCCCACGTGCTTAATCGAAAAATGATAATTGCCTATGTTGAAGGACTAGGTTTCTAGGATATGATTGTTAGGTTTAGATGATTAGAGTTTGAGAAACACATTATTCCCATACCTTATATGATCCGATTGATATGTTGGATTGACTTTTATTAGTCGATTGTTGTTTGGGTGATGTCGACCACCATATATTTGTATGTGTGTTCACTAACATATGCAGTATATTGGTATATAAGAATGTTCCCGATCCGGATCCCACAATTGAAGATGATTGGATGCCGAAAGGAAAGGGTAACTATATCTTGGGTTGACAAATGAAGAAACGGAGCTTAATTGGACTTCAATGGAGAGTTGGCATGAAATGCAACGAAGAGGTCTCACCGCATCGCAGATGGTTTTCTTCTAAGAAGTGAAGAAACGGAGCTTAATTTGACCTCGGTTGGCATTCAAAATGCAACGTAAGAAGAAGTCTCACCGCATTTGCAGACGGTTTTTCTTCCAACCCTACAACAACAACAACGTAAGCTTCTCAACCACTAACGATCTTTGTGCAGATACCATTTTTAAACAATTTTGAATAAATTTGAATAAATTGTTTTGAAAATGGAAAATATTGTTTTGAAAATATATTGACTAAATTTTGAAAATCACCGGACTTCATTTTATCAAAACTTAAGTCACTCAATTATCGACACGGTCATGGATCGAGGGGAGAGTGATTTAAAATAAAATATTTTCAAACAATATTTCTTCATAAAAGTCCGCTTTGTACGCTAAAAAGTGGTGATCTAAAGATTTAATGTTATGTCATGGTATGATTTTTCTTTAGAATCAAGGTCTTTCAAAATGAAATTTTTCTCGTTCTTGTTTGATTGTGAAATTGTTTTATTTTACTTAAAAGATCTCTTAAAACTATCATACCGACACTAACAATCTTTAATGTCTTAAATGGTCCTTATCTATCATCTTTCAAAATTGAATCTTGCCACGCCTTTCCCCAAAATTTTCTAAATGATTTAAATCATTGGGATCACAAATCTCAAATGGTTTGATATTTCGATCGGGTAGAGATCGTGATTTAAATCTCAAATCTGCTTTTAAATGGAATTGGTTTTAGTCCTTTAAAGGCACTCCCGCCTCCATGTGCCAAACGATTTTAATATACATAATGCACATGTTGAGGAGGAGGATTTATCCAAAACATGATGAGTATTTAAACAAGGCCACATATTCTCCCATGTTTTCTAAACCTAATTAATCACTTGGGATCCAAAATCTCAAAGGGTTTGATATTTTGATCGGGGAGAATTTGTGATTTAATAATGAAATTTGATAAAAGTTGATCGTTTTGATTTAATTGTGCAGTCGCTCTCTCATATGTGCTAAACGCTTTCGAATCTCAAGCACATATTGAGGGGAGCAAAACCATCGAGGTACAAAAGTTTTTAAAAGAGATTTATAAAGTACCTTGATTGTGTTTTCAAATGGTTTCTTAATGGATTTTGTGATTGTGGATGTGCTTCAAAAGAACTCTTGCCTCTATGTGATAAAATGTTTTCAAATATCCTATGCACATATTGAGGGGAGAATTTTACCAAGAAAATCAAATGGCTTTTTTTCGTATGAAAATTGTGATCAAAGAAAATATTTCAAAGTCCTCTTGCCTCCTTGTGCTAAACAATTTCTAAATCATACGCACATGTTGAGGGGAGGTTTTCTAAATGATCAAAACTATTAAGGTACAAAATGCTTTGATCTCGTATCACAAGTACCTTGATTGTTTTTCCAAATGATTTTTCAATTGGTTTTAAGGAAGAATGAACAATACCAAAAGACCCACCAATTTACTTTATGCATGGTGTTATAAGGATGGTTAGGTTAGGTATTTGTTCCCACGATCCGCCGTAACCGGAGGGATCTACCCAGGACAATCCACTAGATAGTGTAGAGTCCTTAGGTATATTGAAAAAGGAGAAAAGTGAGATATGGGAAGAGTGCGGATCGAGATGAGCTAGTAATCGAATAAACCCAACAAGGTTCTAGTTATGAAGTCTCGTAAGCAATCAAGGGGTTGAAGAATGAAAAGAAATGAATGTGAAAAGGGTGAAAAGAAATAGCCTCCATCAATTCAACCTTAGGCGTAAACCGGTTCAATACATATGCTACCGGTTGTTACTAAGGTAACACCGGTATTGAAGACAAGACGTCATGGACCCAAAGTGACGATCGCACTAAACTTCCCAAGCCACTCAAGTTCCTCTTAAAAGGGCTTGTTTCATTCTCACGGGAACCGACATAATCTATCGACTTTCTTAGAGATTGTTGATATTGAAGAAGGAGACCTCTCCCTAGTCTCCAGACAGAACCAAAATGCACTATTGAGTCTAGAGCCAAGAGATCATCCACAATATCTCGTTAGGACACTAAATTCTTGAAGACTTGCTGTTTCACACAATGTGGAAAGTAAGTATATATTAAGAGTCCCACGATTATCCTTGTGGTATTGCCGTAACATCCGAGTGGTATGTAAAAGTATTCACGATGAAGATGGAAATCCTTCTAGAGCCAACATCAAACAAGCTCTTGGTGGGTGACATGTGAGATCTTTCAAAAGATCAAGCTTGTGACAACCGGATAGAAACGATGGGGAGATTCAATCTTGAATCAACCTTGGTCCAGAATGGAATTGACGAATACTTTTGGAAAACCATTCGATGTGCAAACCTTCTTTTCTAGCACGTCGAATGTGTACTTATGTTTTCAAATTCAAAAGTATCTCGATTGAAAAATACTTTTAGAAAACCGCTCGATGTGCGAATCTCTTCTTTTCGCTAGCACGTCGAATGTGTACTCATTCTCTAATACAAAAGTATTTTGTTTGAAAATTGATCTTTCTCATAAAACCTTCGTCAGATTGCAAAACTCTTTCTTCTAAGCAATACGCGATTGTTTTTCAAATCATTTTTCATCAATCGCTGAATCTCAATTACCGGTTCACTCACTCCGTGTTGTCTTCTTTGAGACGCCCGGTTTGAGAACACTAGAACAACCGCGAAACCCCGTCAAGGAGATTCTTAGGAATCCCACCGATCACAGCAAGATTTGTATCGATCAACGGGAACCCGCCGCAGTACTCAATTCAACGAAGTGATCAAAGACACTTTCGTGTGTTTTATTGCTAATCGTTGTTTGCGGTACATTTGGACGGTTGTACCGATCGTAATTGAGGAGTCAATCCAAAGCCGCATGCTCACAAAGATCCACACTTAATTGAAGAAATCATGATCGGTGCATATCTACATAACCCGGTTCGATATTTTTATACTATGCTTCGCTACGCCGCAAATATCATGAACCAAAGAAGGCTTCCGCTACTCGATGGAAAGATGTCATGATTCAAAAGTGTGAGCATGTCGGTCCGAAAGTCACAACTTCACATGATGGCAACACAACTAAAGGGTGATCCAGAGATTTACGTGGTCGATGATCTCAAAGAAAGCTCAAGATCATCAAAGATGTGGATCAAGATAAAGGCCTCCACTTAAAGTACAAAGTTATCGACTTTGAAGAATCACCGCAAAAGCACAAAGATGCGATGTTGAAGAATTAATGTCTACGAGCTCAAGAACAAGATTAAATAGAATGCTAGGATTCAAATGTAAAATATGGGGTGACCTCCTTTGGGAGATTGTTAGGAATTAGAAATTCCATAGTGAAGAGTCGGTCACCCCAAATATAATCTAGCATAAGTTAGCTCAGACGTGTCGTTATCGTTATTTACGTTATTTACTCGCTTTATTAGTTAGTTATTTAGTTTAGAGCAACACCGTGGAGGAAGGACGGTCTTTACCCATCGATGCCCGATCCACATCCGAAGGAGGACGTTATGTTTGTAATTATATATACCCTCTACCTCCCAAGGTAGAGGGTTGGACCTTTCATTCATCTTAATCTAACCTTCTATGTTTTCTTTCACTTTCTCTCTAGAAAGGCTCCCACTTTCTCTCTAAAACCTCTAAATAATTCGACCATATTATTGTTTGTTATGTGTTTATGAAATCCAATATCTTACACTGAAGGAGTTGGTTCTTGATGACATTCTCCCCTCAACTGTTGCTTGAAACTCCATGAGAACAAGAGTTGACCCGGCATTGAGGTTGAGGGGCATATTAACCCTTGAAAGCTTGATAGATTTCAGATAACATAGACTTGATATCTGAAGTGTCCTTCTAAAGATGAGTGTAATTCTCCTCAAGATTGTCCTGAGAGGTGTCCAATGCAGTCATTCTAGGCCCAAGATTCCAGGCCACAGAAGATGAAGACTTAGCTAGTTCAGCCACATTTTTGTCCAACGAACTAAGAGAGGACTGGATTGCCTCTACTGATGAATTTAGACCATGAACATTGGAGTTGTGGAGCATCGTGATGAGTTCAGTGAGGTTGAGGAGTTCTTCACATAAGCTTCAGTAGCCTCAAGCACCTTGTTGTTCAGGACAGGGCCTTCTTTAACTGCTTCTTTGATTTGGTTAAGTTTGGTGTGAGCATCCTGAAAAGCTTTGAGGAACGTTTTCAGATGCTCATCCAGGGTGTGGAGAGAATGGTACATATTTTCCCGTGTTCACTATTATCTTCAAAGTTCTCAACCACAACAGCTTTGAGTTCAAAGATAGTTTCCAAGCAGCCTCCACATGCGATCCCACAACTCATCGCTTGCACCATCATACAACTTCGAGTAGCCTTCTTCGTAAATTAAAACAATTGTCTCTCAAAGGAGAGGAAGAATGTTGTCATATTTTCAGATCTTTAGGGCATGAGAATGCTGCAGAGTCAGAAGAGTCATTGTCAGGTTGGAAAGGTGACTCTTCAGTCTCTTTTGGATCAGGCTGATGTTCTTGTTCAATGGGTTAAGCATCAGCGTCCACATCATTACCAACAACAAGTTCTTCCTCCCCACTTTCAATTTCCAGTTCATCATCGAACATAAGAAACTTCTGAACATTTGCAACAGTGAGACAACCAGGGGGTATATGGGTTCCGTATCAGCGGGTGGTTTTTGTCCCTCTGACTCTTTGTCCCCCAAGGACCCTTAAAACACTAATGGGCATTTCCCAGTGTCCTCTATAGGGCCAGGATTGGTTGTGAGTTCCATATCAGTGGGGGGTATTGATCTCTCTAAGTCTTTATCCATCGTTGCCCCTTCAAGCACTGGTGGGAGTTTCCAGTGCCATCATTAGGGACAGTGGAAGTGAGATCCCTATCAGTGGGTTGTTTGTTTCCCCCTGAGTCTTTGGGATCAGTTTTTGTGCTCTCGAAAAAAAGCTGTGATTTGTGAATGTCCTCATCAGGATTTGTGGAAGGCGCTCCCTACCAGCGGGTTGTTTGTTTCCCTCTGGATCTTGAGGAGTAATAGTTGGGACCAAGGGCACTGGCTGTGATTTATCAGTTTCCTTTGTTGTCACCGAGGGTGGTGTTGTTTGGTCACCCATGGGTGTCTTATCAGTCTGGGGTTTCTTTGGCCTTTTGGCTTGTGTTCTAGAAGCCTCAGGGCCCTCGGACTTGGGTTTGGTCTTAGTCCCAATCTAAGTCTTCCCCTTTCTCTTTTTAGGAGCAGGGTTTGGAGACACTGAATCCCTTTGGTTGTTTAAAGCAACCATATAGGTCGTCAATTGAATATCAGTGACTAAGGATGGGATTCTTGTAAAATTTAAGGCACTCGTGACGGTAAAGCGCCAAAATGATAGTCCTGAGTGTAATTGCATCCCAACAACTCTTGTAAAGCACAAGAAACAAATCTAGGTATGAAACGTATTTCACCCTAGACTTTCTCATGAGCTTGGTTATGAGATCACTGTAAATGATCTCTCCTATGTCGACAATGGTCCCTGTCATCAAGCAATAGGCCTTCATCAACTGAATAGAATTGATTTGTTAAGTGAATGAGTGGTTCCCGCCGAGAACCTAAATCATAAAAGTGATCAGGATCTTCCAAGCCACGGGGAATGAGTTTTGGGTTATAGGGTGCTTGTCCAGTGACTTTGGATCAAAAGCTATTTTTTGCTAACTCAGCCTTCACCATGGCTGGGTCAAGGTGTTCAACATATTTTCCATTATTATTATCTCGCCCTGTTGAAGAGCAAAAAGTTTTAAAGTCCAAAGTGAATTTTCTTTCCCCGTTTATGACTGAAAAATTTGATGAGAAACTCCCTGAGGGGTTTTGGCATGTTATCATTAGTGGAGGGTGTAGGGTCAAAGGCCACAGCAGTTGCCAAAAACTCTCTGAGGTAGTTTTGGTACAAAATAGAGGGTGAGTTAACAAAGGCCTTTTTCTGTGGGCTATTGAACAAAAAATTCACGATTCGCTTATAGGCTGGGACATCATTAGGGTATTCAAAGTTCCCTATAACATTGTTCGTTTTAAATTATACATTTTCTAAACCTCCCACCTACTGTGGTTCAAACAAAAGGCTTTGAGTCCTTGCCATTTTTAATATGAAAAGTTTTTTGTTATGACAAGAAGATCAAAGAGGTATTTTTTTACCAGTTGTTTTGAAGGAACAAGTTTTTGCAGAAAAACCCTTTTTATGTATTAGCAAAGATGAAAAATATTTTTGAATCAACCAATTTAAAGAACAAAGCACACACAATTTTTGAGTTTTGAAGAGATTTTGACAGAGTTTCTTTGCAAGAAAGATTGTGTGTGTTTTTTTGGTTTTGGAAGAGGGTATTTATAAAGTGGTGAAAAGGTTGATTTTGCACATGTGGAAATTTAGAAAACAGTTTTTGACAAACGCTTGATATTCCACCTTAAATGCAACCACTCAAGTATCTGCAGTTTCTTGCGTGTTTCTCGATTAAACAGTTGCATATCACAGTAAACGTGCTATTGAAGAGGTGATGTCACCAATAAAATATCCTTAGGATATTTGATATGTGGATAGTCATTTAATTCCAAGTGGGATAAGGTGAGGAATGTAGGGCCCCATGACATGGATGACAGAAGGGTTACAAACATATATTCCTATATTAAATTGGCTTGTTTACCAACCTAGGACATTAAGTGACTAAATACTTAGAGAATTTAGTTACTCATTTAATGTGTTCTTGACAAGGATTTAAAATATACGTTTTTAGGGGGTCATTTAAGCCCTAAAAATCGACACATTTTATATTCGTCACTATTAAAATCGTTCCTTTTCACATTTTAGGTCTTTTGGAAGCAAAATGCTGGAATGAAGCATATTTGGATGAAAAGGAGCGAAAACACGAAGAAAAAGGCAAAGTCAAGATCCAAGGCAGTTTTTCAAGCCTAACGGCGTCCCAACCAAAGGGCGACGCCATCCCTCAGGAAGAAATCTAATTAGAATGCAAGCGACGGCTCAGGTAAAAAAGAGGTTCTAAAGCATGACGGCGTCAAGCCTAAAAATCTGGAAGGTGTCTCCCTTGTTTTCTACACCAGACGCCCAAGAACTATCTCAAGACGACATCCTTCATGAAGACAAACGGCGTCACACTCATCAACTGACATCGTTCCAACAATGACTTGGCCCAAACGAAACCCTAAAGACGGCGACCTGGCGACGTCACCATCAAAAGGCGACGTTGTCGCACTTATAAATCTATATTTAGAATTCAATTTTTCTGCATTTAAAGAGGTAGAATTTTGGAGAGCAAACCCTAACTCGTGTGTAGTCTGACTTGGACAGTATTTTAGGGTTCTAAACCCTTCTTTACATCATAAGATAAGTTTTTTAATCCATCATATCATTATGTCTACCCTATGTTTAATTGTTTGTGTTTAAGCATGCTTATTTACCATGAGTAGCTAAATTACTATTGTGTTTGCTTAGATCTATGAATCTAGTTGTTAATTATTGTTAGGTTGTATCTTGTCTTGATTGGTAGACGCTAGAGTAAGGAAAACTGGCTTCTTCTTTAATTGTTGCGAGCTTGAACGTCCTAAATAGCAAAAAGCATGAGAGTGCACTTGAGGCATCATTGTGTTTATTGCGTGAGTTGTAGCTTTAGGATAATAGAGTATTCGGGGGAGATACTACGGTACTTGGCAATCCCCGGGTAGTCTAGAGGAGAGTTACAATTCATAGAACTAGGAAATTAGGCACCCCCTATGACCAAACGGAATACAACGCACCAATTAAGATGAGGATGTGACAATTCAACCTACCAATAAGAGATAACTAGGGAGTAAGAACATCTAAGTAAACACACTTTTAATCATCATAAGAGCATACTTAACAATATGTAGCCTATCATTTTCTTTTCAATAGTTATTAGTCTAATTAGTTAATAGTTAAAATTGGTAGAAGTACCACCCTCACTCCTATACCTCGAGATATTTACCTTTCTTTCAAAAAAACATAAAAAACTAAAAAGAATCTCCCTCAACTTTACCTTCTCGTCATATATCACTTCTTAGCATCTCTATTCCCCTAGAGAACGATCAACCCCCTGGGCTTACCCACACTACACTGCAACAATTAGGTACACTGCCTAAAGGGTTGTAAAGCTTGCTCGTAGAAAAGGAAGTCTTTCGACCCCGAACCCACGCATCAGTTCTGCATCCAATGTCAAGGACCCTTACTCATTCAGTGATTGATTTAGGTGTTAATTTTATTTAGGGACCACTATTAAGTGAATATGTACACAATGTGGAACATGATCAATCAGTGAATTTTTAATCAATGTTCAACATCCCAAGATCTGCTTCCAGTTCTGCGTTTTACGCGAATTACGCGTTTTAAACCTATGTTTCCAGTTTTAACAGCGTTTAAGCAACCTGGTGGAACATAACACTCATTTTATATTTTATTATGAAGTATAATGATGAGTTTAACCATTCTTACAAGTTTCATATTTACACGATACCCGGTTTTATGTTTTGTGACTTTACGGCTTATAGTTAGCTATTAACGGGACCAAAACTCACTCCGTAAAAGCAAGATAATCATTTGAAAATATTAACCTCCTCAAAATAACCTTATGTGGAATTTTTGGTGACTAAGTAGGGCACATGGCATGGTTAGGATTGATCTTGGATGGATTGGTTACACATTTCAACCTTAAGACTTAAGTTTTCTTCATCTTATGACACATATCAAGACTTAGCTAGTAAGTTTATGAATCACCACCCTTAGCACCTCCTTTTACTAACTAAAACTCATATAAATACCCCCTCCCCTCCCTCTTGGTCGTTCATACAATTACCACACACAAAACACACTTTATTTTGCTATTTTCCTTCAAGAATTAATCAAGAGAACAAGCTCCATATCAATTCCAAAGCTCTTATTAAGCTTTGATTGATACAAAGTCCTTGTTTCTTCCATCCTTTGGTGATCTTCCATCCACAAGAAGTTTTCTAGTAGAGACTTTAATTGCCTTCTCAAGTAGTCACAAGTTGGTGTCAAGAGCTTGAAATACGACCAAAATACTATAACCATGATATTAGACACTTACCTACTGTTAAAAAAGATTTTTCAAGGAAAACAGAGCAATTTGAATCACCCAAAATGAGTACACGAGTCAAAAGATACTCCCAAAAGAAGTTAGCAAACCCAAAACGCCGAAACTACCAAATTGAAATTGTTAAGGGTCTGCCCGTTTGTTTTCAAGGCCTTCTGGTCCGTATCATAAAAAAGTTAAAACACGAAAGTTGTCCGGAACGACGTTTTCCATTTGATTGACAGAAGCTCGGGCCCTGAAAATGCTTAAAACAGACCATTATCCTTAAAAAAACTGAAACTGCCCTATATATATAATCTCACGACTATACTTTTGTCACAACTAAAGGCAAACCAAGGGGCCTAATGTCCTTAAGCCGAGACTACATCCACGACTAAGGCCAAGGCTGAGTCTCAAGACCATGGTAGCCAAGACGAAAGCCACGGCAAGGCCAAGGATAAAGCCTCAAGGCTTATTTACCCAAGACCGTTAACTAAGGTCTTAACCTTGGCAAACCAACACCAACACAAACCAAACGACATAACTTTATATACTTACATTATGAAATGACGAGAACTTATAATCCGCCATTATATTTTCTAATAACCAAACAACCTAAAGGATTTCATAACTTTCAATTTACTTTGAAAACGGCAAGAACCGAATTACAGAAAACAAATAAACTTACTTTACAAACCGTATAACTATTTTGAACAGATCTGTTGATGATATATCTTCTAAAAAACATCATTATACATCTGGATGATCTTAAACATGTACGTTCCTGTATAATAAATAAGCCATTAATATTGTTAGTTTCCATAAAAATACAAATATTTTACTTTTAAAAAAAATATTTGTATATTCGTATGATTTATTTAACCTATATAAATCCTAAGAATACTTAATTGCCACACTATTGTACAAATTAAGAAAACAAAATTGATATTACTGTTAATACAAATAAATCGTAAAAACGTTTGTTTATATTTAGCGATCTCGTTATGTTTTGTTGATAACAAATATAAAGTTATCATAAGTAAAATTATAAGAATACATGTTGTTTTGCAAAGTATATACATTTGGTCATTTACATAAATGTTGTAATATAATATGTAATAGATTGGGTAATATCCAAGACCCATGACCCTTACCCATGGAGTTATGATGCGTGTTTTATCGATCGTGTTTTAATATTTATAAGTCTCATATACTTATGGTTCACCCTAATGCACTAACGGGAAGTGTACCGGTCGTGTGTAGTTTAGTATTCGGTAAAACCGAGGTCGTCCCAAGAGCTATGTGTGTGGATTAATACTAAGTCTAGGTGTCACATATTTTAATATGATTTAGATAAGGAATTAACTAATAAAGCAAATAAAGGCAAAGGTTGTGATCAATAGAGGAGAGTGGTGCTAACCTAGTTACTCATCCTAACTAGTAGTGTTTACGTCTAATTACTTCCAATTACTTCAAGTGGGGTCAAAGTCGCTAGGACAACATTTGGTTAGTTCGTCCTAACCTATCAACAAAGGGTCCCACTGGAGAATTCAGGTGTCCCCTCATAAGTCCAGTTGTTCCTGGTCCCCTAAGCCAAATCATTAAGTACCACTACATGCTAGATTCATAATAGTGAGTGCCCGGGCGCTAGCATCTTAAACACTCACCCTTACTTAAGTTAATCCAAACGGTGGGTGATCAGTTGGTCAAATCGCACAAGTAGAAAGGGTGGTCAATTGGTCATATCTTACCCTTCCGCCCCGCCTACTCACTTAGGGTCAGTTGGTCATATCTCCTAAGCAACTAGCCTCTACCGCCATTCAAAACTACCGAAACAAGGGTAGCTACCAATAAACTATGCATGCATACACTTAGAAATAATTATACGGAAGCAATGCAAACGCAAACAAAACAATTAAGGAATCATAACTAGGCCAGCACCAAGAGGTGCTTAGCCGCTTATATTAACCATAACAATCAATTCAATGTTTAATGTTATGAAATACATGAATCTAAAGTAAAGAAAAGATAAAAAGCTAATGCTTATCGTAGGGGAGTGATTTCTCCATTGGAGATAGCTCTATATGCTCCTCTAGATCTGCCTTCGACTTCTTCTCACGTTCTCTGATTGTTGTGTGTGAAATGAGATGATTTGAAATGCTAGAAATCGTGGGGTATTTATAGGCCGATCCGTTACTACAACTATTAAAAGAGTTACAGAACATACAATTCTTCGTAACTTGCACCGATATCGCCGGTTACGGCGAACCTCGAGGAAGGAGTTACGTCGTATCTTCAATAAATCTTGGTTACGCCGTAGTTGATGCAAGAGTTACGGCGAATTAGTAGCGGCGTGGAACCTCATTGACCTAATATGGTTACGCCGTAATCTTGGATAGAGTTACGCCGTAATCTTCGTTAAGTTGGTTTTTCGAGCCACGCTTTAGTTACTGCGAATGTGAGAGAGTTACACCATAACTTCTTCAAAGTGAGCATACTATCATAAATCTTCAATAAACTCTCCAATTCCGCGCCTCTTTAGCTCCAATGCTCGTAATTTACCTAAAAGTGAAATATAATGGAAAACAAGCGAATCCATATAAATGATATAAATTACAAGCATTATCGTGGGAAATTGACACTTAATATTCAAGATAATTTGATGTTATCAAATATCCCCTCACTTGAACTCTACTTGCCCTCAAGTAGACCTTATTAGATAGATTCCTAAAAAGATATCTCCCATTACCTGGAAAATATAAGTTTACAAATCCCTTATGCTAGAATAAAACAAAGCCGAACACCTCACGAAATGGGAATGAAACACTCAAATCTCTCAACTATTCTAAGTGTTAATTTTGGGGTGATTACTCAATCGCACAGTCATGGCATGTATTCTATCATAAGCTTGGCGGTTACACAAATCTCCACCACTAGAGTTAAGGGCGAAACAATTCTTAAAGGCAATATGGGTAGACACGACACGGGTTAAGGGTGATTTGTCATTACTAACATGTCACGGTGAAGTGGACAAAATCAATGATACATGACCAAATCCATGGCCAAGACACCAAAGACCGTCACGCATCACCTAGACACGCTTCATGACTAAAGGGTAGGATAAGACATGGGATATATAAATGGTGTAAAATAAAATCAAGCAGATAGTCTAAATCTATAACCAAGTAATCACCACTTCACCGTCCGCCCAAAGTTCAAGTTTCGACATTTAAGAAACCGGATCATGATATACTAGGTAGATATGTCATTAGAGGACGTCATGATGGGCACACTACTTTTTCTCCGACTGTTGGCGCAATTACCAACTCCAATCTTAAAATGTGACCGAGGTGGCCTCCTCGATACTAAATCTAAATGAAGATCATAACATAGTGTTTATAACATTGCACTTTACAATCAACTGAATAACAAAAACATAACTTTTTTTTTTTTTTCGAGTCACATTTTTTTTTGGATCATAAACATAACAATAAACATAACATCCCCCCACTTGAGATGAACAATGGGAAATCGGGGTCTTCACTGATCTTTAAGAATATTTCATCGACAAAAGCGTGATTCCCAAACCTTTCCAATTGAACCTTGAACTTAGGAAAATGATGACTTCCCGATCACAAATAAAGACTACAGGGTAGGCTAACGTGTATAGGTGTAATGAAACAATATATTGGGTTAACAAAATGAAAGGAATGGCTCAGATGGGTGCATCTAAGGGTATCTTGCACTAAAGATGAGTGCAACAAAAGGGTTTCACATGGGGGTCGAGAAGTCGAGGTGACTAATCGATAGACACACAATGGTAGGCTATTTCGGTGATAATCCTATAATACTGCCATCTTAAACGGAAAAGTCCAAATACATTGAGCTAACTCAACATACCTCGTCTATGGTCTCGAGATGATGTAAAGGCCAAGTTCTAAAGTTTACAAGCTACCAGCACACTCATAATTTGGTGGATTTGGGGTAAAATTTTGGAAACGGATAAGGCTAATCTCACCATATAATAACAAGGGTTGTATCTGCTCGGCTAAGGTCTAATCTAGTTAGGTTAAAAAAAACATGTCAAAATTTTAAAAATGGCAAAATGTTTCAAAATAAACTAGAAAAACGAGGGCAAAATAAAGTTCAAGAGACAATTCTACCCCCGCCCCCCACTTGAATTGTACAAAGTCCCTTTTGTACTAAGTGTTAAATAAAGGTGAAGAGAAAAGTAGAATTAGAGCGAGAACTTCCCTGAAATTTTCTCCAAAAAGAAAGAAGGCCCATGAAAGAGAGTCGTGCCTTCGCATAAGCATCCACGAACAAACTTCAATCCCTGAAATCACACTACCGACAAGCATAATTCTAAAAAAAAATGAAAAATGAAAAATAAACCTAACTCACTTTCGTAGAAATCACGGTTGCATTTAGCGCATGCAACAAGCCTTTTAAACCACTTGGTGTTCCAAGTGGATGAGTGTAGTCTCGTGAGGGCTTACAGGGAACATTCCCACAAAGTTCATTTAAAAGACTAATACAAGGTTATTATGTTTAAAATGAAAGAAGTTGTTAGGAATTGGAAATTCCATAAGAAAGTGTCGGTCACCCCAATTATAGTCTAGCATATGTTAGCTCGTAGACTTTTCGTTATTTACATTATTTAGTAGTTAATTAGTCAGTTAGTAGCGTAGTGTAGTTTAGAGCAACACCGTGGAGGAAGGACGGGTCTTTACCCACTGTATACCTGATCCACATGCCATCAGGAGGTTGTTTAGTTTGTAACTATAAATACCCTTCCCACTAAGGGAAGGGTGGTGCTTCTTGTTAGATATTAGTTTTCACATACACATCAAACCATAACAACAAGGTGGTGTATAAGTGGAATTCTAGAGAGAGAAAGTTAGAGGTTTAGGGAACTTAGTGAGAGAAAGTGAAAGATATTATTATGAGCTCCAACTCTCTACCTTGGGAGGTAGAGAGTATTTATAGTCTTACATAAATCGCCACACATCGGGTCGTGGATCGTGCATACAATGGTAAAGACCCGTCCGTCCTCCACGGTGTTACTTAACTAAATACTACTTAACTTAAAAGAACTACGACTACGAGCTTTCTAACGATTACATATACTTGAGGTGACCAACTCTTTAATACCGGAATTTCTAATTCCTAACAATCTCCCTAAGGAGGTCACCTCAATCATGTACCAAGATTACATAGAATACAACTAGATAATACATTAACACTTGATCTTGCATTCTTGACGTAGTCCTTGCTCCTAAGCTCGTAGTCATTGATTCTTCACAATGCATGTTTGGTTACTCAAAGTGGAGGTCTTTATCGATCCATGTGATAATAATTTTGAGCCTTCTTTTGAGATCATCACCATCAAAATCTCTAAGACATCCATTGTGGAGTTGTGACTTTGGGACCGACATGCTCACATTCGGATCATGATATCTTCTCATCGAGTAGCGGAAGCATTTGTTGAATCATGATATTGACAAAGCAGAAGCGTAAGCATGGAGTGAAAATATCGAGTCATTGATGCACTTATCATGATTTATTTTGAGATGAATGTAGTGTGAGCATGCGGCTATGGATTGACCGCTTCATTCGATCACCGCAAACGTCGGGTGTACCGCATACAACAGCTAGCAATAAATCGCGCGAAAGTGTCTTTGATCACTTTCGTTGAATTGAGGTACACGCCCACGGTTCCTCGCTGATCAAGACAAGTATCGCCTCGTGATCGGTAGGATTCCTAAGAATCTCCTTGACAGGTTTCGCACTATTCTAGCTGTTCTCAAACCGAACATCTCAAAGAAGACAACACGGAGTGAGTGAACCAAATAATTTTAAGTCCACCGATTGATGAAAAGAGATTTGAAAACAATCGCAGTATTGCTCAATAGAAATTGTTTTTGCAATACAACGAAGGTTTTATTGAAAATCAATTATCAATCATAAAACACCTTTTGGTTTGAAAATTAGTACACGGTCGATGTGCTAAAGAAAAGAGTTTTAAGCACAATGACCGGTTTTTCAAAGGTATCCGTCAATCCATAACTCGAACCGTGATTGATTCAAGAGATTGAATCGCCCCATTGTTTCTGTCGCTTGTCACATGGTTAATCTATAAAATAGATCTCACATGCCACCTACCGTGAGCTTGTTTGATGTTGGCTCGAAGGCTTTCCATCTTCATTGTGAATATGTATACACATCACTCGGATGTTCGCAATACCACAAGGATAATGCGAGGACTCAAGATATAATCTCTTCCACATTGTGTGAAACAGAGAGTCTTCATTGAAAGTGTCCTAATGAGATTTATTGATGATCTCGTGGCTCTAGACTCAATTTGTGCATATTTGGATCCCGTGTCGAGACTAGGGAGAGGGTCTCTCTTCAATATCCACCATCTCTAAGAGAAAGTCGATAGATAATGTCGGTTCCCGTGAGAATGAAACAAGTCCTTTAAGAGGAACTTGAGTGGTTTGAAAGTTGAAGTGCAAAGCGCCACCGGGTCCATGACGCCTTGTCTTCAATACCGATGTTACCATCAAGAGTATATGAATTGAACCCGTTTCGCCTAAGGTTGAATAAATGGAGGCTATTTGTTTTCACCCTTTCTCATTCAATTCTTTTTAATTCTTCAACCCTTCTGCTTACCGAGACTTCATAGCTAGAACCTTGTTGGGTTTATTCCAAGACTAGCTCGCCTTAGTCCGCACTCTTCCCATATCTCATTTTCTCCTTTTATCATCATACCTAAGGACTTCTATACTAACTAGTGGATTGTCCTCGGTAGATCCCTCCTGCTCTGGCGGATCATGGGAACACATACCTAACCTTATCATCCTTATATCACCGCATATAAAGTAGAGTTGGTCGGTCTATTTGGTATTGTTCATCCGCCATTGAACCAATTGAAAACTATTTGAAAGTCAATTCGTGTACTTGTGATATATTATCAAAGCATTTTGTACCGAATTGTTTTTGATATTTTTAGAACGAGAACTCCCCTCAACATGTGCATCAAGTATTTGAAAATGTTTTGCACACGGAGGCAAGAGAAAGAATTAACTTTTTGATTACCATTTTCTAAAGATATCAACATCACTTCCCACATCAAGTCAAGTAGATAGAGTATTTCCTGGAAGGATGAGGTTTCCATAAATAAAATTTTTTTGCATAATTTTTCTAAAGTTTTAAATTTAAAAAAAAAAAGGGGGGCATGGTGACAAAATAAAAAAGGTTATTTTTTAAAAAAATTTGAATTTTTTGGAAATTTTTTTTTAAAACTCAAAATTTTTTTGGGACCCTTTTAAATTTTATTTTTTCAAATAAACGTTTCAAATTTCAAAAAAATCCTAAAAATACCGGGTTTTTAAATTTTTTATTTAAACCCCAAATTTTTTTTTAAAATATTTCTTTTTAAAACCCGGGGAAAAAAGCCCTTTCCCCTTCCCAATTTTGGGAAACCAAAATTTAAAAGGGTTTGTTTTTTAAAGGGGAAAAGTTTAAAATAAAATTCCGAAAATTTTCCCTTTTTTAATTATAAGGGTTTGGGGTAAAAATTTGGTCGTTTTTTAAAATAATTTAAACCCATGGGTTTTGGGTTTTACTGTGATAAAACTTTCCCTAAAACAAATTTTTAAAAACCCTTGTTTTTCCGAAAAATTTTTTCCAAATGAAAGTTAAATTTAATTTCTAGGGAAAATTCAAAATTTCTAAGGAATGGAGTTTCAAAATCAAAATTAAAAACTTTATTTCAAATCCTTGTTTTTTCTTTTAAGGTTTGAAAATAAAACCCAAAAAATTTTTAAATATAAGGTTTAGTCAAAACCCGGGGAATTTAAAACGAAATAAAAGAATCCGGGTTTGAAGGGGAATTGGGAAGGGGAAATGACTTGGAATAAAACCCAAAGGAGAAAAGCCCAATTAAAATTGAAAAATAAAATTTGTTTAAAATTGGAATTTAAATTTTTCTAAAATTGGGCAAAAATTTGCTAAAAATTATTTCCGGGGACGTCCTAAATTTATAATAAGGGTTTTAAAAGGGTTGTTTTTAAAAATAAAATAGGGCTTAAAAATTTGGAACCTCCCCGGGGGAAAAATTTTTAAAATTAAAACCCCCTAAGGAAAAATTGGGTTTTTTAAAATTGAATTATTTTTAAAACCAAAAAACCCTTTTTCAAATTTAAAATTTTTGTTTAAATTGAAACCTAGGGCCCAAACCCATTAAACCTTTTTAAAATTTCTTTTTGTTTAATGAAAGGATAGACGTGGGTATTTGGAAAGGGAGGGTTGGGTCTTTAAAACAGGAAAAAACCCTTTTTTTTAAATTACTTCTAAAATGTTTTAAATTACCTTAAATTTTGTATTAAAAACCCTCCAAAACAATTTTAAATGGGAAAGAAAAAATAAATTTTTACCCTTTTAAAAAAATTTTGGAAAAATTTTCCGTTTAAAACCCAAAATGGTTTTAAACCAAAAAAAATTTGGTTTTAAGGGGGTAATTTGTTGGGTTCCGAAAACATAAAATTCGGGCAAAACCTTTGGGCTTTAAAATGGTTTTCCCCTTGGTTTTACCCAAATTAAGGAAATGTTTTCAGAGTTTCATTTTTTTTAAAGGACCCCTGGGGTAAAGGGTTCCAAGGTTTTTTAGATTCTTTTAAATTCCTTACCATTAAGCTCTAACAAATATGTTTTTAAGGCTACTCAGAAAAATCGAATTGAAAAGGAAGTTATGACTAAACCTTACAAAAATCTAGGATAATTACCAAAATAACTCCTAAATTGGGAAAATTTCATTAAAATTTCCCCCATAATTTCTAAAGTTAGGCGGCCGTCTATTATTTGGAAAAGTCTAACGAATTTAAACACCGGGGGAATGGGCAAAATATATAATTGGGCCCCGCGTGGGCCTTTGGTTGTAACAATTTTAACCCCCCTAAAGAAGTTCTTCAAATACTGGAATTTTTGTAATCGAATTTTTTCCTTCGGGGCATTCTTTAAAATATTCACCGGGGCACCATTTTCTACATTATTCGATTTCTTAAGACCAAAGGTAATAAAGCCTATTTTTGAAGTTCTTTTTTCCCTTTAATTTCTTGTTTTCCTTTGTTTTATTGAATTTTAATTAACAAATTTAATGGCAAAACACATTGGCGAACAAAACACATCTTGAGCAACACATTCAAGAATAAGATTCTCATTTAATGTATGCAAGTTCTTTCTTTCAATCTCATTATATTTCAAGGCACGCCATAGTCACTAACTTCAACAACCATTGCATCAAATTCCTTTTCCATTCCCTTAATATCGGTTTCTATCCCTTTTAAGACTCTCAAAGTGATCTTTTAGAAGTTTAAAGAAGGGCATGACCTCGCTTAAATAACATTCTTTCATTTGTTCAAAACCCTTTCTCCTTGATTATACCATGGGTGTGATCCTTTTCTTGCAAGTTTTCTCAAAATCAACAAATAGTTGAAATATAACGATTGGCTAATTAATGTCTTGCTTTTAGTGGCAATTGTTCTAGGTACAAGATGCATTGGTGTATTAGGAGGATACACATGCTTCTAGGCATTTTCCAAAGGGAGGTTTGTTTCAACAATATTTTCCGCTTTCGCTTATCTAAATCCTTTTCCGTAAGACTTGTTCGGAGTCAACAATGTCCGAGGCTTAAACTTGTTCAAGGAAATCCAGTTTTCCTTCTTGTAATCGTGAGGAGTGATAATTATGTTTTCTCTTTGCATTTGGGATCATTTTGTTTCTTATTCATCTTTTCCCTAGTGATTTCATTTGATTTCTTATCTTCCTCGGTGCACTCAACGCAACTAGGTTTCTCGCCAAGGCTTAAGGATTTCATTACCATCATAAAGCACCTTATGAGCATTTCTAGCCTTTTAATTATCTCCGATTTGGTTCCTCAACAAGGGAATGCTATGCTTATCGCTAAGACTCGATGTTTAGTGACCATGTGAGCAATCGAATGGTGTTTCCTTGTATGTACAACTTGTTTTCAAGTTTGTTTTTCAAAGTTTTCGATTAGAAAAATCTCTCAAGAGTTTTGATTCCTTTGCATTAAATTCTTGCTTAAGCATTTTCACATTTTCTTGAAGTTCTTGTTTTTGTTTAATGTTTTAGAAAGTTTTTCTTGCAAGGAATTTAATTCTTGTTTCAATACTTCTTCTCTAAACTTACTTTTTCTAATTCTTGTACTTACTTGGTCATCCATTTCCCGCTCACGAGTGGTCAACTCAAATTTTGCACGTTGTTCATAAATAGCAACACGTTCCTTATAGGCATTTAGTTCGAAATTACGGAATCATCGGAGCACATGCAGTGTATTCATCAAAGACATAGTCATTGTTGATTGCGTAAGATGCATCACTTGGTACAACTTCACTTTCACTTTGTTTCACGATTGATCGTATGGGACAATATTGTTATTACCCATATTTTCAACATTTGATTCAATAGTTTCAGTTGATTGTACTTTGTCATGCATCATTGCACATCAAGATCATCGTATAGTTTTAATACCTCCGAGATGAGTTTGTCCTTGGATGGGCCACTTGTGGTGAAGAAGAGATCTTGGGAGAAACCATTGGAGAAATGCTAGCCATAAAAATTGTGTGTGCGAGAGGTCCATCATCTACATCGTAGTCGATGCATCACGATCGGCGACTTGAAAGGCATTCGATGATTGTGACCTATCTCTGAATAGGCTGCTCATCCACATCTCGCATCATAAGTCTTGGCATTGCCCTCAAGAAGAAACAAAGAATTCCTCTTCATCCAAAGCAAGACCATTGTCCCGAGCTTGTGCCAAAGATCTTATCTCAAGTAATCAAAGATTCGTGGACGCTTTGGAGATGTGCGCCTTGCAATGTGTCCTTCACCACCACAATTATAACATTTGATTGGCTTAGCTTGACCTTGGTTTCCATTTCTTCCTCGATTCGGTTGCCAAGATAACCTCCCGGCTCCACCTCTTCCTTGATCATACTGTCTTTCTTGAACTGGTTGCACCACGATCCTTCCATCTTTAACAAATGGCTTGATTGTGTGGGTTAGATGCGATTCGAGGTTGTTGTTGGTTTGTGGAGAGAATTCATGTTTTGACTAATGAGAAGAGCTAGTTGATTAATGAAGTTACCCACGTGAGCATCAACATCGCCTTGTTTGAACATAGGATCGGGAATGAGTTTGTGATTACCATTACCCAAGGGTATGACTTGTGATGCTTTGTTGTGATTCCTATGTTTGAGTAGAAAGTCGTTGAGTCATTAGCCGAGCTTGTCTCTCCTCGGTTGGTTTTGAACCGATTGAGAATCAATTTTCAAACATAGCATGTCTCTCATTCAAGGAGGAAGGCATAGAGTTGCTCATAGTTTGTATTCTTCAATCCTTTAGTGAGCTTCACACGGTGACAAACTTGTGCCATTCGGGATTCATGTTGTTCACAAATTTTGAGTTCGGTGAATGTTAGGCATAGTCATTCGATTTTCCTCATGTCATTCACTAACTTATGAAATCTCATAGTACTCATAGACATTCTCATCCTGGTTTCATCTTGAAGTGCTCAAATTGTCATAGAGTTGGGATTCTCTGTCTTCCATAGTTAATTCGAACCCGAGAGAAGCATCTTAACGTTATCCCAAACCGCCTTTGCATCGTTGTTATGATTGATCGACTTGTAGATGTCTTTAGGAAGACCTTGAAGAACAATGTTCAAGCCACGATATCCGCATCGAATCTCTTTTCTCCTTATCATCAAGCTCATCATACATCTTAGGTCCATCCATTCCGTAAAGCAGAGTACCATCTTCATTAGTATCAAGTATGTCTCTAGTCGCCTCAACTCGATATGGTCCTTCATCAATGGATTTGAGAATGTTGACACCATTTTCCTTTCCAAGGCAATACAATCTGATTCGTTGAGCCCAAGAATCGTAGTCGATTCATCAAGCATGGGTGGGCGAGTATCCGAGCCACCGCTTGTACATCCTCGGCAACAATGGAGATGATAGTAGGGATGTTGGTAGACATGTTAACAGATTATACGGGATTTTATAACTCTATGATTAAACCGGGAAATAGATTCTTTCACGGGATTTTACTAAATCAAGAGAAGACCGTAAACAATCACTCAAGTCGTTAGAAGATAAAGCACTAAGTCGCTAGAAGATAATGCACTAAGTCGCTAACACTTAATTCGCTAGACAACTAAGTCGCTAGAGTCCCAAGTCGCTAGACAAAAGCAAGTCGCTAAGGAGTAACTCGCTAACCCTCAAGTCGCTAGGAAAATTTTGGCAGCAATTCGCTACACAAGTCGCTAGAGATACAAGTCACTAAAGAGCAACTCGCTACACACCAAGTCGCTACCACCAAGTCGCTACTCGTAGTGGAGAGTCCACTATTTGTACTTTAACTCGCTAGATCTAACTCGCTAGGTCTAAAACTGTAACTCGCTACAAATTTGTAAAGCAAGTCGCTATGAAGAAAATAATCCGTGAGCTAAGTCGCTAGCAAGAAAAACCATATAAACATCACTTTTCAATCCAAAAACAACCCAACCAAGATGATTCAAGCTAACCAAATGAAAACCTAAACACTTGTGATGATTCTAAACATGAAAGTACTAACAAAATTCAAACTTTAACACAAGAAATCAACCAAATGATGCAAAACCACTAAACTTTTTCAAACTCAAAACCACCTAAAACCACTAGAAATCCAAAGATGTGTAAGATATGATCCAACCATGGCTCTTGATACCAATTGTTAGATATTAGTTTTCACATACACATCAAACCATAACAACAAGGTGGTGTATAAGTGGAATTCTAGAGAGAAAGTTAGAGGTTTAGGGAACTAGTGAGAGAAAGTGAAAGATATTATTATGAGAGAAAGTGAAAGTGAAAGATATTATTATGAGCTCCAACTCTACCTTGGGAGGTAGAGAGTATTTATAGTCTTACATAAATCGCCACACATCGGGTCGTGGATCGGGCATACAGGTGGGTAAAGACCCGTCAGTCCTCCACGGTGTTACTTAACTAAATACTACTTAACTTAAAAGAACTATGACTACGAGCTTTCTAACGATTACATATACTTGAGGTGACCAACTCTTTAATACTTGGAATTTCTAATTCCTAACACTTCTTCATTAATCTAACCTTGCGTTTGTTTTGTTTATCTCTCTAGAAAACACCCTCTCCTCTCTTCATCTCTCTAGAATAACATTCTTGTTTAATCATCTACCTAGACCACCCGAATCATCTAAACAACATATTATATACGATCCTACAATTGGCATCAGAGCCTAGGTTGGGTTGTTTTTGATGATTCTTATGGTTTTAAAGATGTTCATATACGCGGTTTGTTATGGTGTTTGATGTTTGGATGCGATTTGTTGTGACTTGAGTCGTATGGTTTTTGGGTGACTTTGAGGTTGTTTGCCACTGTTAGATGTTGGTGATATGGTTGTGATATTGGTCTTATGATGCTGTTTGATGTTGGTTGTTACTAGTTTTGATGTGGTACTGAATCTGGTTTTATGTTGCTGCTGGTCTGAATCTGGTTTTATGTTGCTACTGGTCTGTTCAATGCGATTTGATGCTGGTCTATTCTTATGTGCGATTTGTCTTAATATTGTCCAGATTCAATAAACCTATTGAGGTTTGTTGACTTTTATTAGTCAACTGCGATTTGTTGATTTTTTTAATGCGATTTGTCACATTCATTTCTATCCAGTTTGTCTGGTTATGATCTTATGTGCGTTTTGTCCACTAATGTCCAGATGCGATTTGTCATGTTTCCAAGTCATGCGATTTGTCACTTATACTAATGCGATTTGATCATGCTAATGTGTTTTGACGCACTAAGCGATTTGTCTCTAACTTAGATTCGGTTTGATCTAAGAAGCGACTTGTCAAACATGATGGGACTTGTGTGTCGTTGGTATTATTAAAATGCGACTTGACTGATAAGGGCACGAAGAAAAGCGACTTGACATTAAACTACACAATCTTTGGTTTTATATTTTCAGATCCAACAAGATTACAAACCAAACATCATACAACCATCAACATCGAACAACAATACAACTGCCCCATCACCATCTAATCCTAACTCATCAACCAACAACAAACAAAAATCATCTCTAATCCCTAATATATCAACAGTCAATGACTCACAAATGACTCAACATTCATCAAATTGTCTCGAAGCAAAAAGAAAATAACTACAAGGATCTGATTCGGTTCTATGTTTCTCTAATCTTTAAAAAGATTTTCTTTGAACCAATACCATCATTGATATATAATTTATGAAGTCTTATCTTCACGCTCATATTCGAACATAAAGAAAATAAATATAACAAGTATGTTACTCTATTTTTCTTTGGTTCGGTGTACGATTACTCAAACATATCATTCAATATGTCGTTTAAATTCTTTTTTGAAATTAATGAAATAAAAGTAACAAGATTGTTACTCTATTCCATGGATTCGTTCAAAGATAATAAATTCAAAACAGTGATGAACATTTACACCTACCTGAGACCTTTAATTAAAGATCTTGAAGCAACAACTTCATGTAGTCTTGATCCGTACAAAATGAAATGAAAGAAGGGCATTTGTGTGGATGGTTTGTTCTGTTTTAAATGGTGGAACGAAGATAATATTGTCATCGGATGAAGGATTTTTGATGTTCGGATTTGATTATGATGATGTTGGAGATGAGAAGTGATTTGCATGTGTTGAGATCAAGATCGAATGAAAATTGGAGTTTTTTTGTTTATCCGATCTAATTTTTTGATGTTTAAGGGAAAAGGTAGTTTTGTGAGAGAAGGGGGCGGACATCACAAGTTAAGTGTGATTAGGGTTACATATTTTTAGGTGACGTGTGAGATAAGTATACTTTTATACCCAAAATTTTAGGATAGTAGTGGGTATACCGATTGGTAATGGGCCTGAAGCTTCTTCCTTAAGCGTCTTGGATTTTATATGGGCTGAATTTTAAATCGTTGTGATGAGATAGACGTGACTTTATCGAGAATGTTTTTGATATAATTGGATATGTGAACTTTGTTAACCAAACTTTTCTTACAATATTTTATATATTGGTAAATTGATTGGTATTTTGGTTACAAATTTCACGGGGATATTGTCACGGCTTGAGTTATTTGTTGATCGTTATGATGTTAGAGGTTCTTGTCTAATATTATTGATTTGGTTTTGGAGTAACAGTTTAAACAATTTTAATTGAAATGATGTGGACTAATGGGCTTTTCATAATCGAGAATATATGAGATTTGGATTTTGTGTGACTTGTTGAAGAAATTAGATGATGATGAGATGTGTTGATGAGATTCGTTGTGTTAGGCGTTTTGATACCTTGGTTTACACTTTGTCACGAACGATACTATGTTACGGCTTGAATTGATAGTTGAACAAAGTTGACTATGGGGTTGTTTGTTCGGTATTTCTTATTCGGATTTGAAGTGAGTATTTCCGGGGGTGTTTACTTATGTCGTCTTCTTTCTTTCTACCCTTCCGTGAAGATGACTTGTTTGGGCGTTTATTGAGTGTGATAAAGACTTGGCTATTTAGTTACGATTGTGATTCTTTCTCGCTTAACCCACAACGTAGCCATCACTTCGGTGTCTCACGCAGTTGAGGATATGTCAAGAGGTTTTGTACATTGGGTACACCATTTCTTTTTCACGAGGATTAGTACAAGTTTAAGTAACAAATCTGGGGAATTCTACTTCATGATCAAGTTTGGTATATCGGGTTTACTTCACTAAATGGTCAGAGCAATAGCCGACAGAATTTGTGGAAAATATGATTACCAAAGTATTTAACGTTTGAGATGTGATCAGCAATTCTAAAGAATTGTTGATGATGTTGTTGATGATGGATTATGAACCGCTGATGAACCACTGCATGTTCCCCTAAAACAGATTTTCACCGAAACCAGAGTTGTCATAACACATTCAAGCTGACATTGTTTACGGTTTTGTCTTGAATTTGTAAAATCCTGCGAAAGAACATATTTCTCGGTTTAAATCATAGACTTGTAAAATCACTTGACAATGGAAACATCCTGGTAAATGTAATGTGCATTTCCGGATCTATCTTACGGTTTATTCTTGGTTTTGTAAAATCCCGCGAAAGAAACTATTTCTCGGTTTAGACCATAGAATTGTAAAATCCCGTGATGATGGAACCATCCTGGAGAAAGGAAAGTGTATTTCTGGATCTTATCTGATGCTGGTGCTACGGTTTCTACTTCGAAGAAGGGATAAAAGGGTGTACTTCATGAATTGGATGTATGTTTGGATTATCCTCATGGTAGTTTGGTTATTACATAGTTTTACGGGGTTATGTGCTTTTACCATTGTCGGGATGGAAACCATTATCATAGTTCACTTAAAACGTCAAAGGAGGCTAGATTTGAGCTTTTAACTAGAAGATGTGACAACGGGGTTAATTCACTATTATTTATTTGAGGTTGAAGTGAAATATCACAAAGAGTGTACTTAGTATCCGAAGGTATCGGGATGGTTGGATGAAGATTCTTCAAGATCCTTGTTCGAGCTTATTATCAAAAACAAAGACTTGGAAATCTAGTTATTGTTGGGTGACTTTTTCCTTTTCTTTTACCACTTGGGGGAATTGGGCTCTTACCACCACAAAATAACTATCACTTTAAGGAGTTACGTTGTAGTGCTAAGTGTCACATTAAATTGTGGATTTTCAAGAGGTGATGTACGTCTTATACTTGATGGTTGGTTGGATGAAGAGTATAGAGTACTTAGAGATTCAATGGAGGATGAACTCGGAACCGCTCTTTGTTACATATGTGCAAGTTTAAGTCACGAGTTCAAAGTTAGTTTACTTGTGGTCAAATTCATCATATTGGGTTTTCTCCATCAGTTGTCACTACAAAGAGCCTACTGAATGATAATGGGGTTGATTATAAGTTTGCCAAGAGTAGATGTAAAGAGAGAGATTTATGACGTTTGAACACAACAGTTCAAGCCTCGTACTCCAAAGAAAAGAAAAGTGTATGCTTCAGTGCGCTTTATCTTCTGAAGAAGAGAAATCTTCTTAATATGACCATTCTCATCAACATGCTTCATGCTTTTTCCATGCGCTTTCAGTCATCAAGTGAACCGAACTACTGTTGATTGTTCTCTTATTCCACTTGCTCAATTATAATGACGATGGAGACATCATTTGCTACCTTTGAGGGGGAGAAGTGTGAATAGACTACATTTGGATGATGTTCACTTATTCAATCAAGAATGGCAACTCCGTATGAAATTCTTGAGGGGGAGAAGAAGTGTGAATTTACTGCATGGTTGATTGATATCTGAGAATATATGGTCAAACGACTCCAAACTCATGTAAGAACCGAGCTTCTTCATATCGGGTCATCTTCACATGGAGTTTCTTCTAAGAGCCGTTGGTTAATATCTTCACATGGGCTGATTTGATTAATGACAAAGTGCTTCCAGTTGCGGGGTTGATTTCCTTAATGAACATCTTTCTGTTCTTGTTTGATTGGGAGGGATTTGAGTTAAGAGGATTTGCTACTTGTAAGTTAACAGGAATGCATTTGGTGAGAAGAAGATGTTAACTTTCTATTCCCCAAATGGACAATCTAGAAGAAGGTCGAGTCTACAGTTTGTTCTACATTTTCCGCTGCATGTTAGAAGACTAAAGACGAATTGCATTTAACGATCTAAAGACTTCTTCTTATTTCGGGCACTCATCATAAAGATTGTCGGTTTAGGGGAGAGCACTAATTGGGGGAGAGTGAAATGTCAGATTTAATCCCCAATTAGACTTGCTCACACTCTTCAGCAAGTTGATTCTCACAAAGATTAAATGTGGTCTTCTTAAAAGATTTCAAGTATTTGGGCTTATAATATGTTGTTGATTCAAGTGTCAAAACCAAAGAAGGGGAAGGAGACACATCTAAACACAAAGCGAGTAAACTTGATGAGCTTAATTCTTCTAAGTGATTGAAGATATCCACGGAAGACAAATGTCATGACCGCAGAGAAACTCAAGGTTTTACTCATCAAGGCTTTTAGTGTTATTATTCCAACTACGTGGGAAGTGATGTAAGAGAAAGTTTCAAGATAAAAGAGGTATACAAGTGTGTGATGATTTCGATGTTATCGCAATCATCGGAGAGAGAATTGTGTACATTAGGGGCTCCACTATTTCACTTGAGTGCTTAATCGGTGATTCGAGATATAATCACTTATTCGGAGTTGACATCCGCAGAGATAATCGATGATTCGACCGGCTTCTTCAATATTATGGTTATTCTCTTTGGGCATTCGGTACTTTGGGTTCTTGAGCTTCATACACTTTCTCGTGGGGAGAGAAAAGTATACATCGGGGTTATTCTTTGGCTATTGGACTTAACTGCTACTGATGGTATAAGTTTCTCGTCTTCTGTATATGTGTATTCGGGTTCGTGAGCTCTAGTCTACGAGACCGACCGCATCAATTCATCTACTTGGGGAATTGTTCTCTTAACACCTTTGGAATGGATCGATTCGGACTTGGTGAAAAGGAATTTGAGAAGAGTCATTCAAGTGTGGGATGATACGTTGCCTTTTCTTGTTGATGATATAACCCCGAACAAAGAATCACAAAGATCATTCTTAAAAGGAGCAGCAAGATCGATGATAATGGTGTGCTTCCTTGTGCACCTGGCTAAAGCGAGCTTGAAATAGAGCTTCGAATCTGCTCAACAAAAGGATTTTCGGTTCGGGGGGAAGCTGCCAAAGTCTCTCTTTCTCAAAGGCTCATGGTCTATCTTCTATTCTAGAGCCTCAGAAGCTTTGGTGGTGGAAGTTTAAGAGATGACGGATTCTATCTTCTACGACGTGCTGTTCGATACCCTTATCTCGGTACTCGTATCATCATCTTCTTAAACTATATCATCTACTCTATATGTAAATATTTATCAAAAAGAAAATAAAAAAAATACAAAACCAGCAAAACAAAATAGAAAAATATAAAACCTACAAAAATCCATAAAAATCAGAAAATTTGAAAAAGACCAAAAAATATTGCTTTTATCAAGACATGTATTCTGGTATCGATAACGTCTAGGGTCCTAGAAATGTCATTCAATAATGGCACGGGACCATAGATGAAGTTCGAGCGGAAGGTGTAAATATTATTTTTCCAAAACATGTCTAAAATTATGGCTTACAGTTATTGCAGACTGTAACCCGTGCTTAAACTATGGCTTGCTATTATTTCAGATAGCAACCCGTTTTTCAAAGAAGGAAAGTGCTACGCTTAAACGATTTTCACAAAATTCGTGCACTTATCCTAAAAACAAATTGAGGAAAGTATGTCGAAGGACTGTTGTTCCTACACAAATGTTTTTCCTTCTATAAATTCTTCAGAAAAATATTTGTTGTTTTCAAAAATGGTGGTAAATGAGTTGCTTGTAAATCAATCGATTCGAGTTTTCATTAAAATTGAAAACTCAATCAATGACTTCAGCTTTTAAACTTTTCAGAAAAATAAGTCATTGATTGAGGGGGAGAATGTTTTCAAATCTATATCATCTAACGAGCTTATCTAATTATCCTATATACTTAAATGTAAAACATGTTAACCTACGTTGTAGGACTAGGTGCCTAAGATTAGATGATTAGAGTTTGATAAACACATAATTCCCATGCATTTGTATGATCTGATTGATATGTTGGATTGACTTTTATTAGTCGATTGCTGTTTGGGTGATGTCGACCACCATATATCTGTATGTGTGTTCACTAACGTATGCAGGTATATTGGTATATAAGAATGTTCCCGATCCGGATCCTACAATAGAAGATGATTGAATGCCGAAAGGAAAGGGTAAATATATTTTGGGATTGACAAATAAAGAAACGGAGCTTAATTTGACTTCTATGGAGAGTTGGCATAAAACAAATGCAACGTAAAGAGGTCTCATTGCATCAGCAGATGGTTTTCTTCATATCAAATGAAGAAACGGAGCTTAATTTGACCTCTATGTAGAGTTGGCATAAAAACATGCAACGTAAGAGGTCTCACTGCTTCAGCAGATGGTTTTCTTCCAGCCTTACACAACAACAGAAGCAGCTTCTACACCACCTAACGTATCTTGTGCAGGAAAAGTAGTGGATGATACCATTTTTAAACAATTTTTGAAAATATTGTTTTGAAAAATGGAAAAATATTGGTTTTGAAAATAAATTGGACTAAATTTTGAAAATCAACGGACTTCATTTTATCAAAACTTAAGTCACTCAATCATCGACTACGGTCATCGATTGAGGGGGAAAGTGATTTAAAATAAAATATTTTCAAACAATATTTCATCAATCAAGTCCGTTTGTACAAAATAAATGGTGATCTAAAGATTTAATGTTATGTCATGGTATGATTTTCTTTAAAACGCAAAGATCTTTCAAAATGAAATTTTTTCTGTTCTTTTTTGATTGTGAAATTGTTTTATTTTACTTAAAGATCTCTTAAAAACTATCATACCTGACACTAACAATCTTAAATTGATCCTTAACTGTCATTTTTCAATATTAAATCTTGCCACGTCTTTCCCCAAACCTTTCTAAATGATATAAATCAGTTGAGATCATAAATCTCAAAAGATTTGAAATTTTTGATCGGGGGAGAGATCGTGATTTAAATCTCAAATCTATTTTAGTCTTTTAAAAGGCACTCCTGCCTCCATGTGCCAAACAATTTCTAATACATAATGCACATGTTGAGGGGGAGCATTTATCCAAAAACATGATGAGTATTTAAACCAGGCCACATATTCTCCCATATTTTCTAAACCGTATTAAATCACTTGGGATCCAAAATCTCAAAGGGTTTGATATTTTTGATCGGGGGAGAATTTGTGATTTAATAATGAAATTTGATAAAAGGTGATCATTTTGATTCAAATGTGCATCTTCGCTCTCCCATATGTGCTAAACGCTTCGAATCTCGAAGCACATATTGAGGGGGAGCATTTCAAAAAGAAAATAAACTTTCAAGGTACAAAGATTTCTATGTTTCAACATAAAGTACCTTGATTGATTTTCTAATGGTTTGTTAATGGTTTTTGTGATCGTGGATGTACTTCAAAAAGAACTCTTTCCTCTATGTGCAAAATGATTTTCAAATATCCAACGCACATATTGAGGGGGAGAATTTACCAAAGAAAATCAAATGGCGTTTTCCACGGAAATTGTGATAAAGAAGTTATTTCAAAGAACTCTTGCCTCCATGTGCTAAACAATCTCAAAATCATAAGAGCACATGTTGAGGGGGAGCATTTCTAAATGATCAAAACAATTAAGGTACAAAATGCTTTTATATTATATCACAAGTACCTTGATTGATTTTCCAAATGATTTTTCAATTGGTTTCGAGAAGGAATGAACAATACCAAAAGACCGACCAATTTACTTTATGCATGGTGTTATAAGGATGGTTAGGTTAGGTATTCGTTCCCACGATCCCGCCAGAGCCGGAGGGATATACCAGGGACAATCCACTAGATAGTGTAGAGTCCTTAGGTATGATGAAAAAAAGGAGAAAAGTAAGATATGGGAAGAGTGCGGACTGAGATAGAGCTAGAACTGGAATAAACCCAACAAGGTTCTAGTTATGAAGTCTCGGTAAGCATTGAAAGGGTTGAAGAATGAAAAGAAATGAATGTAAAAAGGGTGAAAATAAATAGCCTCCAATAATTCAACCTTAGGGCGATGAACGGGTTCAATACATATGTTACTGGTGGTTACTAAGGTAACACTAGTATTGAAGACAAGACGTCATGGACCCAGTGACGCACTGCACTAAACTTCTCAAGCTACTCAAGTTCCTCTTAAAATGACTTGTTTCATTCTCACGGGGAACCTACATAATCTATCGACTTTCTCTTAGAGATTGTTGATATTGAAAAAGGAGACCCTCTTCCTAGTCTCCGGCATAGGAAACCAAATATGCACTATTGAGTCTAGAGCCAAGAGATCATCCACAATATCTCATTAGGACACAAAATTAATGAAGACTTGTTGTTTCACACAATGTGGAAAGTAAGAATATATTAAGAGTCCTACGCATTATCCTTGTGGTATTGCCAGAACATCCGAGTGATATGTTAAATATTCACGATGAAGATGGAAATCCTTCTAGAGCCAACATCATACAAGCTCTTGGTGGGTGACATGTGAGATCTTTTCTAAAGATCTAACTTGTGACAACTGGATAGAAACGATGGGGTGATTCACTCGTGAATCAACCTTGGTCCAGGAAATGAATTGACGAATACTTTTGGAAAAACCGCTCGATGTGCAAACCTCTTCTTTTCTCTAGCACATCGAATGTGTATTCTTTTTCAAATACAAATAGTATTTTTGATTGAAAGTTGATATTTCTCATAAAACGTTCGTCGTATTGCAAAACTCTTTCTTCAAGCAATACGCGATTGTTTTCAAATCATTTTTTCATCAATCAGTGAATCTCAATTCACTGGTTTACTCACACCGTGTTTTCTTCTTTGAGATGTTCCGGTTTGAGAACAACTGCGAAACCCTGTCAAGGAGATTCTTCAGAATTATACACGATCACAGCAAGACTTGTCTCGATCAACGGGAACCGTGGGGTGTGTACCTCAATTCAACGAAGTGATCAAAGACACTTTCGTGTGCTTTATTGCTAACTGTTGTTTGCGGTACATTTGGACGGTTGCGGTGATCGTAATTGAGAAGTCAATCCAAAGCCGCATGCTCACAGCATCCACACTTAATTGAAGAAATCATGACTTGTGCATATCTACATAACCTGGCTCTGATATTTTTATACTATGCTTTTGCTACGCTGCTGCAAATATCATGAACCAGTAAAGATTTCGCCACTCTGATGGAAAGATGTCATGATTCCTAAAGTGTGAGCATGTCGGTCTGAAAGTCACAACATCACATGAAGGCAACACTACAAAGGGTGATCCAGAGATTTACTGTGGCTGATGATCTCAATGAAAGCTTGAAGATCATCAAGATGTGGATCAGTTAAAGGCCTCCACTAAAAGTACAAAACTATGCGGACTTTGAAGAATCGCTACTCAAGCACAAAGAATACGGAATTTGAAGAATTGAAGTCTATGAGCTTGGAACTAAAGACAAAGAAAGAATGCTAGGATTCAAAATGTAAATCATGGGGTGACCTCCCTTGGGGGAAGATTGTTAGGAATTGGAAATTTCATAAGAAAGTGTCGGTCACCCCAATTATAGTCTAGCATATGTTAGCTCGTAGACTTGTCGTTATTTACGTTATTTAGTAGTTAATTAGTCAGTTAGTAGCGTAGTGTAGTTTAGAGCAACACCGTGGAGGAAGTACGGGTCTTTACCCACTATATACTTGAGCCACAGACCGTCAGGAGGGCGTTTAGTTTGTAACTATAAATACCCTTCCCACTAAGGGAAGGGTGGTGCTTCTTCATTAATCTAACCTTGCATTTATTTTGTTTATCTCTCTAGAAAACACCCTCTCCTCTCTTCATCTCTCTAAAATGGCATTATTGTTTAATCATCGACCTAGACCACCCGAATCATCTAAACAACATATTATATACGATCCTACAGAAGTAATGCAAAGGATAGTTACGTCGTAATTCCAGAAGGAGTTACGTCGTAACTAGGAAAAACCTGGCATACGCTGCAAAAGTGTAGCTATGGCGTAACCACTGAAATGGGATTACGCTGTAATTGGTAATGCTTCTAAGGTTCTGCTGCAAAAGAGCCTGTTACGGCGTAACCATGAGAATGAGTTACGCCAGTAACTCGTCGATCGACATCTTTGCGACAACAACTTTTCTTCGTTTCCTACAAAAATGGTTAAAAACACAAAACCCAACATAAATGGAAATAAAACAAATGAAAGGGATAATTCGGGTTGTCTCCCGAAAGAGCACTTTTCTTTATTTACGAGTCTTTAAGTTAGACTCAGAGCCTCGGGGCTTTATGGTGGCCTTTTGACTTGGCCAACTTCCTTCATGTCAACTCTTTTACTTGAAGAGGGCTGGTCCCAAACACATGGAGAAACAAACCGAGTTATGGAATATCGATTTTCTTGCAAAAAATTAGCCTTTGCCCACTCGTGACGAAATTTAGCCTCTTCTTCCCATTTTATTTTACCAGCTCCAAACTTAACTCGTAACCAGTTTTCAAATTAGATTCCCTTGTATTCGATTTCCCTTCTCTTTTCCTCGTCAAAACATGCCCATTCCTTGTGTTTGAGCCAGTTAGGATCGGGGAATTCTCCTCCATTGTAGATCTTGTGGTTGGGGTCACATGTAGGCCATGCCCTGGTGAATTCATCAGAAATCATAGCTGGTTCACAAAAATGAATAGTCCAATCGACCTCAGTGAACCAATCATTCATAATATTGTGCCCTTGAATCCATCGCCTCTTAATTAATTTTTCTTCTTCCCAACACCACCAAACTTCTGCTGCTTTTTTAATCCTACGAATGAGAAATTCTCCTCCTCCATTACATCGTTTTTGATAAGGAGAGTGTTGGAATCACTCTATATTATATTTCAAGTGTTTGTAATCAATATGTAATAGTGTGCTTAATTAGGCTTTTAAGTTAGTATTAATGCCAAGGCTTATGTAGAAAGCCCATGAGCCTTGGCCCAAGCCCAATAAGGAAAGGAAGGGAACTAGTGTGTTGCCCTAGTTCCTTCCCTATAAATAGTCTTGTAAACCTTCACTTGAAGGTTGGTTGTTTACTTTTCTGTTTCACTTTAAGCATAAACCTTTCTTATTTATTCGTGTGTTTTGGTTAAGTGTTCATCCAATCCTTTCTTCATCTCATTTCTTCATATTGATGCTTGTGTTGCAAACATGGTGACCTAACAGTGGTATCAATCGCCAAATAGTTGGGTGAACAATTTGCTTTTGAAGTTTTTTCTTTCTACGCATAAGTTTCGGTATTCTAACCTTCAAACTCTTCAAAACTTTGATTTTTACACTTTAAAACTCAAGATTCTTGTACTTTAAAGGTTATTTGGTGATAAAGTTGAAGTTTTTGGCAAAAAGTTTGAAACTTTATGTGTTTTTCATTGTTTTTGAACTTGGTTTCATACAAGTAGTTCTGTCTACGCGTAAGGTGCATAAGGGTTTTAGATCATCAAGTTTCACACTTTTGTGTTAGTTTGGTGATATTTAAGTTTTTTCATCCCAAAAATCAAACATTGGTGTGCTTAAAAATCGGTCTTAGCAAAAGTTGTCTATTCCTACACGTAACTAAACCCTAGTTTTATGCGTAAGTGTTCAAAGTCTACGCATAAGGTTTTCATTGGTTTGATCTTTAGAGATACTGGTTTACTCAGTGTTTTCTTGCTTGGATAAGCCTGAAAACAATTCAACTTTGGATATCTTTTACACTGGAATAAGTGTAAAGGATTTTTGGGCAAAAACCCTAGTTTTACGCCTAAGCCTAAGTACTTACGCGTTGAATCCTTCTGCCTAAGCATTTTCTTACGCCTAAGCTAGTCTTACGCCTAAGCTAATCTTACGCATAAGCATTCTACTACTAAGCCTTTAGTCTACGCCTAAGCTAAGTGTTTTTCATTCCTACGCCTAAGCTACTCCTACGCGTAAGCCATTCTTACGCGTAAGTTGTTATTTTTACGCATAAGGTATTTTCTTTGCCTAAGCTGGTTTTCTACACATAAGGTTACTTCATCAACTAAGTTTCATTCGACTACAAAGATCCATCATCAACACAAGTTCCAAGATGTCTCAACCACCATACTCTAGCTACTTCCCTCATGTGTATCCTCAACAACAACAACAACAACTCCATCAACAACAACAATTTTATCAACAAATACAACAACAACAACAACAACTTCAACAACAATTTCCTCAAGGAGCAATTCAACCACCACCTAGTCTTCAAGTACAACCCTACATAAACTTTCAAAATCAACATCCATCCAGGAATACTATGAAGGAACCGTCTTGGTTTGCAAAGATGTGTGAAGCTTTAAGTAGCCAACAATCCTTTCATGAGGCTGGATCACTTGATAGACCTCCAATGCTCACTCCCGAAAACTATGATCAATGGGTGATAAGGTTCTTTAGGTTACGTGATCTAAAGAAGCCACATGGAAAGTTCTTGAAGAAGGTCATCTGGAAGGTCCATTTCGGATGCCTCACCGTCACTACACCGGAGATCCAAATGCTAATCCAGTAAGAGGTGATGTCACCAACGTTGTCAGTCTTAATGAACTCACTACTGATCAACTTCTACACTTTGAAGCCGATGAACTAGCAATGTAATACATACTTTTGGGATTACCTAATCCGATACTTCGAAGTGTTGATGCTCAAAAGACTGCTAAAGCAATGTTGGAGCATATTCATCTTCTAATGGAAGGCACTGAACTCAATCAAGAAGACATGAAATCCAAAATATACTTAGCATATGAACACTTCATGATTGAACCCGGATAGACATTAGAGTCATATCATCATCGATTCTCAGACATCATCAATGACTTGGACAAACATAACATTATCATGCCAAGAATTGCAGTCAACACTAAGTTCCTGAGTAGTCTTGGTCCTGATTGGGAAAAGTATGTCATTTTCATCCGTTAGCGAAGAACCTTCATCATGCAACATTCGGATTGTTGTACGACTATTTGAAGCCCCACCAAAAAGAAGTTGACAAAGAAAGAGTTATCCGTGGACTCCCTGTCTCACCTTCACTTACGGATAATCAACAATTAGCTTTGTGGGCTCAAACTTGTTATCCTCAATTCCGAAATTACAAACTGTCTTCACAAATCCTCCACAACCAACTACAACAATTACACCATATGATCCGTCACAGCACCAATCTCAAGAAACTCAATTGGTTCCATACAACAACAACAATGATCAAGCACTTTACAGTGAATCTAATGAGGATACAAAAGCTTTTGATGCATTGCAACAAGGGTTTGTCACGATTGCTAGAGCCTTTGGCCGATATTCAAACTAATTCAACAATCGCATTCGTACCTCATCAAACACAAGGAATCAAGCTGTTGTTAAAAATGGACGTGTTGAAGTTCAGAATCGTGGTAATGTTCGTCAGATGGGCGGTGGTCAAGGGTTTAATCCAATGGGAAGGAATAACATGGGTGCTCCACAACAACAAAGGGCTCAAGTGGTTGAACAAGGTAATGCTCAGAATGGGGTTAATGGTCTTCGTTGTTATAACTGTAATGAGAAGGGTCATCTGGCTAATGCATGCCCAAAGCCGAGGACAAGAGGCAGCGCTTATCACAAAGAGGCTTTACTCTTGGCTCTTAAGGATGAAGCTGGTGGAACTCTTACCAACAAGGAACAGAGCTTCATGGCAAATGCAGATTCTGATGATGATATGGAGGACTTGCAGGCTAATGCAGCAGTTATGTTGATGGAAAACATGCACGAACTCCACATGAGTGATACAGGCCCAATGTATGACACTGATGGCTTGTCTCAGGTACCGGATCAAACTATACTCATTACTGATATGATATCTCCACCAACATCTGCATCCGACAAGGATCAGAGTGTTCAACATGAGCCGTCTACATCTCATTCCGATGATAATCAAATAGATCCAGTGGTTATATTTGACGATCAAGATGACCTTATGGTTACCATTGATAATCAAGTTGACTCCATGGTTATACTTGAGGATCTGACTAATGATCATGTTGAGACTCACGTTGAACAAGCTGAACTTTCGTCTAATCTAGATATTGAGCTCATGACCTTACTTAAAGACCAAGAATCTCGATTGGAAATATGCAAAGACATCAATAAGCAATTAAAGGACAAAAATGCACTGTTAACTAAGGATAATGAATGCTTAAATTTTCAACTCAACATTTTTCAAACACAAGAAAAACGTGAAAAAGGTTTTGAAGTTGCTTTTGCTAAATCTTACCAAAACGAAAAATCATTAGAACAACAGATATGTGATCTAGTTGCATAAAAAATGCTTTGCTATCTCAAATAGAACAACTGAAATATGATCATAAACAACAAGTTAACGCTCTCACTTTGGAAACTCAAAAAGCCAAGTCTGAGTTGTTAACTTGTCAAAAACAGTTATGTGAGTACAAAAATCATTCAAAGAAACGAATAGATGACTATCTTGAAGAAATTGTCGACTTACAAAAAAAAATCAAAGAGTTTCGAAATGTTGTTTATAAACATGGTGAGTCAATCACAACTATTCAAAAGTTTACTTTTAAACCAAATCCAAATGGATATGGACAAAATCTTGCTAATTACAAACCAAAGTTTTCAAATAGAGCATTCAAACCAAATCCTAAAGTTTACAGTGCAGAACATAGAATTGATGATTCCATTATCAGTGTTGTTGAATATAATCGCATGGAGGAGTTAGATGCAGAAGACGAGTGTCGGTCAAAATTAGAAAATGTTGTTTATAATAAACCATTTAACTATTCAAAAGCCGTTACTTTTGTCATACAACAGGATTTTTCTAACTCACCTTGGGTTATCACACCTACTTCTGAGTCTTCTAATGAGGGTCCCCCTTCCAATACTGCACAAATTAATGGTCCTTTACATTCACTCAGTGAAATAAAGCCATTAGCCGAACAATGTAAAGTTATTAAATATTTTGAAACATTCTTATCGGACATCAAAATTTTGGAACGTGAAATTGAAATCAATTCTGAAATAAAAGTTGAACATTTTCAATCGCCTCAAGCGCGAGCCCAAAGAGATATTTTTCAGAAAAGAATTTTACCTAATGTCCAAAATTTGAAAAATTGTGCAATATATTGGGAAAGGGATTTTCACAAGGAACTTGGACTTATGAAAAGAGTTTTCGAACAAACAGAAACATTGTAACACCCCCAAAAATGGTTTGCAGCGGAAGAAAAGGTTTTTGGGATGCTACTCAATTGGATCATGACACAAAGTGAAAAATAAAGATTTTTCTTAAAAGATTTCATTTATTGAAGTAAAATAGAGTTTACAAAGTTTGAATTGTTGCGGAAAATGGCCCATTAACAAAGTTTGGTCCCCATACGTAAATCAGAGTCATCTATGACCATGCCATGCCAATGCCCAAGCGCCTCCAGAGTTAGCTATCGCCTTTTCATCCTGAAAATACATGCTAAAAAGTCAACACAATGGTTGAGTGAATTCATAGGTTTAGTAATAAAGCAATTGATCACAAGATTTTCAAGTTTAAAAGAAGCCATGGGCTACGTTGTTATGCGCCCATAAAAGATAGTTGATATTATTGCACTAAGCTCATGACACCAAGGCTCAACTGCATACACCTAATTCTTGTACGTAATAATGTGCCCCCCAAGAGGTAATTGCCAATTACCTAAGAGATTCAATATGGTGCACCCGGTTATTTCCGATAACCGAGTCGGGTCGTTAATTCCCATAGTACTATCCACAATATTTACGCCACCGCAAGTGACTAATGGTTCATGATGAAGGGTCTTTGGCAAACAACTTAGGCGAGTCATAATATCAAGAGAACAACAAACAATTTTCAAGCAATTGTGATCATAAAAGCGATAGTAGCATGTATTCTCCCCAAGGAGTTTAAAAAACAGTTAAAAGAGTAAAATTTGGGCTATGAACTCACCTTAGTGATATGGTAGGAAATGCACAACAATAGCAAGTACGACATGACAACGGCTTCAACACGAAACCTAGATATAATATGGCAAGTCTTAGATAATATATTCCGTTTACGATCCTAATGGTAATGTTTGAAAAGTGATTTGCTATGAGACACTCGTATCGTTTTAGCTTGTGTGGTAATGTTTAAAGTTCAAAATTATATATTTTCAAATAGTTTCTCATGTGTTTGTGTTACGTAGCTTATGTGGATGTTATAGACGTACATAAAATGTAGTTGTGAAAATATTTCTTAAGTATTGGCTCTTGGAATAAATGTGAGAAAATGTATACGAAACTTTGGTATATGAGTTGACTCGAATATTGGCTCAACTATTATCGACGTGGGAAATAAATACAAGTCGAATTGTATTTATTAGATTTGCTAGATTTCGAGGTGTGAAAATATATACAATATATATTTATTGGAGTTGTGGGAAAATAATATATTTGGATAAATATATAACTTATAGTTTACGCGGATGTGGTCGTCAAATAAAAATATATGTTAAACATGTTTATTTGTGAAAAGTGTAAAATATATATAAGTTTGTAAAAGTCTTAGGATGAAAAGTGTCCAAGTATCAAACTTGAGGGGTTGAAAACGTAAATTTTTAATACAACTTATAAAACTTATAAAGTTTTAAGATAAGTAGCAACCATTTAAATTAGAGGGGCTGAAATTGTAAATACTAGTATAAGTTACAAGACTTATTAAAGTTTTAGGAAAAGTGATAAGTGATTAGAAGTTGAGAGGTTGAATCTGCAAACTCGCCAAAGGTGTAAAAAGAATAAAAGGGTAAACCGACATGGAGGGTTCGAACACATGACCTTTCGCATACAAACAAGCGTCCCAACCATCTCGAGCCACTAGGCTAATCGTGTTAGATTATGCGGTTTTATTTATGTTATGGTCTAAGCGATGCGTTTCCATTTTGTAATAATTTACTCGATGCATGCGTTACGTGTTTCGTAATTGTTTTGTTCAAAAGTTTTCCAAATAAGCCAATACTTGAGTTTATGTTTCTTTTATATTGTAGTAAGTTACTTTCATGTTCAAGGTTCTTAAACATGCTCGACGTGTGTGTAATGAAAACGAGTTTAGAAGTTTTAAGTGTTATACATGACATGTAAGCTCTAAAGAAACTTAACGATGAAGCTATGCTACGTATCGAAATTGGTTGAGAGACTTACTACACCAAAAGTGGTGGGGAGAAACACGTATGGACGAGAACGAGGCCTTATGAACACGACTCGAACTCGCAATCCTTTCCAAAATATTACCCGTTAGTTTAGCAACCATAACCTTTCCTTTACCCTTAGCTTTAGAACCCAAAATGCTTCTTTCTCTTTCTTCTTTGGATCGAAAGTGGTTGTGTGAGAGGTGAATGAGAGAGTTTGAATTGTGAGGAGATGAGAGATTCGACCAAGAAGAAATAGAGGGGTCCAAGCTTTCACTTATGTATCGAAGAGGAAGATGTGTGTCGAATGTGATGAAGGTGTTGAGTATAGTCAAGACCACAGTAGAGTTCTCAAACCAGGGACTAAAATATAACTCAACTCCAAAACTAGCTCCAATTTACCCAAGATTCTTCCAAGCTCAAGACCCTTGTTTTATTAAGTTAAGTTGCACATGAAAAGTGTAAATGAATGTGTGTTTGCACTCGGTTATAAAGACACAGTGGGATGGTTTTTCTTTTATTATCCAAGGGTTACTAGACATGGATACATGAAATTTGATTACACAACTAACTAAGTTGTACCATCAAAGGTGTTGTTTTGAGGTGGACGGCTAGTAAAGGACCAAGGAAAGGAGATTGGTGTGAGTTTTGCAAGTGTAAGAGCTTGTGAGTGAATTTGAGGGTGAAGAGTGGCGTACAACCTGTGAATCCGATCCTCTAAGACTCTAAACTCGTATCGAACTAACACAAAAGACCTCTTGAAACCTTGTCATCCAACCCACCGTCTTGTTTTCATTCTTTCTATCTTGCTCAACATTAACGAAGGGGATACAACAAGAATATTTTTTCGTGTTGTAAGTGTGAGATGAGAATAGTGTTAGCTTATATAGCCAAGCATGGCATGGCGTTTGAATTATTATACTCCTTGATTGCATAGAAACTAACCAAAGTAGGAAAAGAGAGTTTTGTTTTGGTGTGGCATGTGTGGTTTTCAGCTGTAAACAAGGCATGGGAAGAATGGTCCCATCGAAGATGGTCAAACATGGTTTAGGTATTTTCTTATTTCTAGCTAGTCTTTAGTGGTCCTTGCGTGGGAAGAGGAGATGAAACAGACAAATTGAAGCAGAAAAGATAAAGCAGAAAAGATGCTGAGTAACCATCCAACTTTTGACCTTGGGAAATCAATAAAAATGTATATGTATATGAAGAAAAGTAGTGGGCGGTTGAGAGGAGGATAAAAAAAGGAAGTGTTTTGTTTTTATTAGTTATTTAGGGTATTGAGTGTACTTCGTGTTCCGTTGTGATCTCGAATAATCGAAACTTTTCATACGCGAATAACATGAAAAAAAATGTATTTCCAGAAACGTTTTTGTGAGTATAATAATAGGGTATTATTATTACTAGGAAAGTAATTGATAAAATTTGTGCCGTTACTATTTTGGGGTCGGTATGCGTGTTGTGTCGGGTTTTTCCGAGAATACGAGATAATTTATCGTTCTTGATTCAAATAGGCTTCGAAAAATCCAGAAGTGAAACGTAGGAACATAATTACTATAATCTATTGTTAAAATTTGTTTGAAATTTTATGGGTTGTTATAGTACCTACCCCTTATGGGAACCTCGTCCTCGAGGTTAAGTTTGTGTTGGTCGCTTAGGTAATAAAGGACAAATTTGAAATTTTCCAGTTTTGTTTGCAATCATGACGCGAACAATTTATTCGAATAAGAATTTAAAGAAATACAATTTCTTCGAGATATAAAATTGGGTAAGAAGTTTGCATCCTCGAAAGTATCAAAATTCAATAAAACCGGTTTTTACACATGATGCAATTAAAAAAATTTCGCAAAGGTCGATGTTTGATATTTCTTAGCCTAAGAAGTTTTGATAAGGTTTGACCAGAAAAATTTTGACTCGTTAGAATAAATCTTTCTAGAAAAATGTCACCACGCGTTTCATTGTTGGCACAATTGCTATTTAAAGAAAAGTCATCGAAGGTGAAAACATCATAGAAGAAGATACGGTTGGGTATGTGCGTTTCAATAAGTTTTAAAAGTTTATGGACATGATTCAGTTGTTAAGGTTATGCTTCTCGAATGTGGGGGTATATATAAAAATATAGAGCATTTAAAATTTTAAAAGAGAGCTTGATGTATGTAAAAAAAATTGCTAAATTTCAGGTTTTGTGATGAAAACTTGTTAAATAAGGTTTTAGGTGACAACATGGAATCGGTTCCAAGTTGGAGGTTTCTTTTTTTTTTTTTTTTTTTTTTTGTGAATTCAAAAGTCGTTTCGCAATTTCAAATAGTTTCAAATACCTTAGTTTTTGTAGATGATGAGTCAGTTTTGTTTCCAAGCATTTCCCACTAAAATGTGTATCTATTATTTTCAAAACAAAGAGCTTATTTTTACTCCGAGAATTTGGTTTAAAAAAAAATATCGGTCATCCTTTAAAGTTTTTCGAGAGGAGTAAATAGTTTACGAGGAAATTGCAGTAAAGTTTATGAAAAGGTTCGTAAAACCACTTTATTGAGTAAGAAGAAAATATTTCTATTAAGATAAATCGTAGTTTGCGGTTTGGTGTTAAAGCAACACTTAGTAAGGTGATTGTTAAAACAGCTTACAAGGTAATAGAAAACGATTTATTTATTATTTATAGGGTAGTAGTGAAAACGCAGTTAACCTTGTGATATTTTGGTAAGACAACAATTCAGGTTGTAAGATAACTCGTGAAATGATTTGTAAAATAGCTTATAAGAAAACAATTTATTGTTTGTCCAATAGTAGAAGATTTCGTAGTTCAATTAATATCAAGAAAGTTTATGGGGTGGTAATAAAATAGTCAGTAAAGTAAAGGCGAATAGTTTGTGAGGTAAGAGCATCAAGTTTTATGGTTTTAAATTAGACAGTGGCTAAAACAGCTTATTAAAAGGGTAAAATAGTTTATAAGACCATAATATAACTTGCTGATAAAAATTTGTAATATAGTTTACAAATTGCTATCGTAATTGTTTGTTGTTTCATAAAATAGTAGTAAGGTAATGAATCGGTTTATCATTCTATAGAAAATAGTTTGCAAAACATTAATAAGGTCATTGTTTATGAAGTATGAGTAAGGTTGTAGATTTTTGATTTAATGACACAGTAGTAAGACTTTTGTAAAATGACCGTGAAATGGTCAGTTAAATAGTTGAAAGTAGTTTGCGTTAGATAACGACGAAGTTTATTATTTAATAAGAGGGTAGTAGGACGGATCGTTGATATTTCAAAAAAAAATGAGTGAAAGGTTAGGGATACGTTCCCGGAAAAGTAACTTGAGTTGCAAGTTGACTCTTGGTATGTTTTAGATCTTTTTTTTTTTTTTTTTTTTTTTTTTTTTTTAGCGAGGGGTTCCCTTTGTAGATGTCGAGGTGTGTCGTTCCTAGAGTGGCTAGAGATGTAATCCGGTTCATCGCTTGAGTACGAGTTTTGGGGTAGAGGTGACACTGTTACCGCAATGGATGGCGAGATGACTTCGATTTCAACGTCTAAGAGAATGATAATAGGGTGGGATGATGGATACATGGGTTGCAATGACCCAGTAATAGAGGTTTAATGATTCCGTAATGAAGATGATAAGTCGATGGGATGGGAAACAGAAGACATGGAATAGTAGCGACCCAAAAATATAATTTAAACATAGAGTAATGTCGTGCGGTAATTAAAATTTTAGTTAGTCGCGCATAATCCGTTAAGGAAATCTAAAATATGATAATTAACTTGCATCATGCAACATTCACTGGTTATGTATTATCTGCTAAGCAAATCTCATACATAACTTAGGCACGGAGGGCGCGAAGTGGTGGCGTAAAGTGGTCCATTTCAACTTGGATCATTGTGGTGTCCTTGCGCGAAGTGGTAGTGTGCATCATCTGCCATGCAAATCTCCATGCACGTTGCTAGTAAGATGTAGACGAGGGGCGTAAGGTAGTGGTGTAAAATGGTCAGTTTAGAGAGTGTAGTAATGAGAAAGGCGTTCCACTTAGGAGAAAAAGTACCGTAGTGAGAAAATGTTGTGACGTCAGTGTGTGATGTGTAGGAGTAAAATCTTTATAACTCTTATGATGAACACACATAAAAATTTTACCATTTTTAGAAGTCAATCAGGAGGTCAAGTGGACATACCACTATTATAACTACTTTCAGTATTGCAACATGTTAGATATTAACTTTTCACATACACATCATAACATTAACACAATGAGCACATAGATGGTTTTAGAGAGAGAAAGAGGGACATTCTAGTGAGAGAAACTAGTGGAATATTAGATTACCAAAGAATATCCAACCTCTACCTTGCAAGGTAGAGGGTATTTATAGGTTACAAACTAAACGACCTCCGACGGCCTGTGGATCGTGGATACAGGTGGGTAAAGACCCGACCTTCTTCCACGGTGGTGCACTAAACTATTTTACACTACTAACTAACTACATAAACCGTAACTAATGACCAATCTACGAGCTAACTTATGCTAGATAATAGTTGGGGTGACCGACTCTTTCAAAGACCGGAATTTTCTAATTCCTAACAATCTCCCTAAGGAGGTCACCCCATATTTTACATTTCAAATCCTAGCATTCTAGTTTTGACATTGTTCTTGAGCTCGTAGTCTTTCATACATCAACATCGTAAGCTTAGTGCATAGGTGGAGCAACTTCAAAGACCGCAAAGATTCGTACTATAAATTAGAGGTCCATTTCGATTCATGAGATAGTAAATATGAGCCACTTTTGAGATCATCAAGAATCAACAATCTCGACACATCCTTTGTGATGTTGGTATTTTGTGATGTTGTGACTTTGGGACCGACATGCTCACATTCGGATCATGATATCTTCTCATCGAGTAGCGGAAGCATTTGTTGAATCACGATATTGGCGCAGCAGAAAGCGTAAGCATGGAGTGAAAATATCGAGTCATTGATGCACTAATCATGATTTCTTTTGAGATGAATGTGTTAAGTGAGCATGCGGTGTGGATTGACCGCTTCATTCGATCACCGCAAATGTCGCGCACGCATACAACAGCTAGCAACAAATCGCACGAAAGTGTCTTTGATCACTTCGATGAATTGAGGTACACGCCCACGGTTCCTCGCTGATCAAGACAAGTACCGCCTCGTGATCGTAGGATTCCTAAGAATCTCCTTGACAGGTTTCGCAATGTTCTAGTCGTTCTCAAACCGAACATCTCAAAGAAGACAACACGGAGTGAGTGAACCAATAAATTTAAGTCCACCGATTGATGAAAAGAGATTTGAAAACAATCGTATTGCTCAATAGAAATTGTTTTGCAATACAACGAAGGTTTTATTGAAAATCAATTATCAATCATAAAAATACCTTTGGTTTGAAAATGAGTACAGTCGATGTGCTAATGAAAAGAGTTTTAAGCACAAAGACCGGTTTTCAAAGGTATCCGTCAATCGATAACTCGAACCAGATTGATTCAAGAGATTGAATCGCCCCATTGTTTCTGCTCGCTTGTCACATGGTTGATCTATATAATAGATCTCACATGCCACCTACCGTGAGCTTGTTTGATGTAGGCTCCGAAGGCTTTCCATCTTCATTGTGAATGTGTAAACACATCACTCGGATGTTCCGCAATACCACAAGGATAATGCGAGGACTCAAGATATAATCTCTTTCCACATTGTGTGAAACAGAGAGTCTTCATTGAAAGTGTCCTAATGAGATTTATTGATGATCTCGTGGCTCTAGACTCAATTTGTGCATATTTGGATCCTATAACGGAGACTAGGGAGAGGGTCTCTACTTCAATATCAACCATCTCTAAGAGAAAGTCGATAGATAATGTCGGTTCCCGTGAGAATGAAACAAGTCCTTTTAAGAGGAACTTGAGTGGTTTGAAAGTTGAAGTGCAAGCGCCACCGGGTCCATGACGCCTTGTCTTCAATACCGATGTTACCATCAAGAGTATATGAATTGAACCCGGTTTCGCCCTAAGGTTGAATTAATGGAGGCTATTTGTTTTCACCCTATTTTCATTCAATTCTTTTAATTCTTCAACCCTTCAAGCTTACCGAGACTTCATAGCTATTACCTTGTTGGGTTTATTCCAAGACTAGCTCGCCTTAGTCCGCACTCTTCCCATATCTCACTTTTCTCCTTTATCATCATACCTAAGGACTTCTACACTAACTAGTGGATTGTCCTCGGTAGATCCCTCCGGTTCGGCGGATCATGGGAATCAATACCTAACCTTATCATCCTTATATCACCGTACATAAAGTAAAGTTGGTCGGTCAATTTGGTATTGTTCATCCGCCATTGGATCCAATTGAAAACCATTTGAAAATCAATTCGATACTTGTGATATATTATCAAAGCATTTTGTACCGAATTGTTTTTGATATTTTAGAACGAGAACTCCCTCAACATGTGCATCAAGTATTTGAGAAATGTTAAGCACATGGAGGCAAGAGAAAGAATTAACTTCTTTAATTACAATTTTCTAAAGATATCAACATCACTTCCTCAACGGATCAAGTGGGTATAACATTTCCGGAAGGATGAGGTTTCCATAATTCGCCCCCTCAATATGTGCCTCGAGGTTGAAAAGGGTTTTGCACATACTAGAGGAACCTTTATCATCAAAGGATTAGAAGCCATGTGATCAAGGTACTTTAAAGTATTTAAAGTGTAGTGTACTCGATGACTTGAATTTACAAATAGAGTTCTCCCCTTAATATATGCTTCGAGATTCAAAACTTGTTTAGCACATATAAGGGAGAAGTATGCACAAAATTGGTCATCTTATCTTTTACCATCTTTCATATTTATATCACATTTTCTCCCCGATCAAAATCTTAAATCCTTTGAGATTTTGGATCTCAAGTGATTTAAATAAGTGTGAGGTAAAATATTTGTAGGAGAAAATGTGTCCAATTTTATATGATAAAGAAAAAGGACAACAGATGTTTCCTTTTTCAAAAAAGGGAAACCATAGTACAAATCCTAGCACTATTACATGTATCACAGCTTGTTCATATTTAATACACCACATATAACACGAGTTAACAAAACATAAACGGTATTCAAGAAGTCTTCATTCGCTTCTTTGAAGAAGTTTGTAGTGACCATCACGAGCCTTCCACCAACAAAGCTTTCAAGGTCGCGGAAGATCCTTCGTGTCTTGAGTCTTCGCCGGATTGCGTAAATGAAATGCTCACACCTCTTCACGCCATCATCACCCGTAACGTAGTTTTAACCCAAGATCTCATATCAAGTTTGGCTTCTTTCACCGTGTCAAGTTCTTCTTCGACCATTTTGAGCGCACCATCACTAAACTTGTAGAGTTCACATAGACGATAAGCATACGCGATCCATATCCTGTCGGTGAAGATGACGGCTCTAGGAGTGTCAAGAACTTTGTATTCTCGATGAAATTCATGCCCACCGCATTCCATTGAGGACTTGTGAGGTTGACTCGGTTTGGTAGCTTTCAATGCCAAGTCGAAAGTCCTCAACTCGCTTCCGTATGACTAACCCCCGATCCAAAGAGTGACAAATGCAGAGGGCCTTTTTCTCACGCATGTAAGTGCTCCAGTGTCCTTGAAGATTTAAGAGGTAGAGATCTTCAAATCATTTGGTAGAAGATGTTTGAAGTCGTTTTCTTCAATGGTATACACTTTGAAGTCGCTCTTTAAGGACAATCTTCTTCAAGTACTCATATCCATAGATCGCGAAGATCTCTACACCGATAACGCTTAAGATTTGCGCTTTGATCGACCTCATTGCGCCTTTTATCAAGACCATGTCTTTCAATGTAGAACATCTTCTTTTGAACCACCAGTGGAAATACCATATGATGTCGCAATATCATACTTTTGCTCTTCATTTGCCCGCACTGATCAGAACCATCCGCTCAAGCCCCGATCGTAATAGATTGCGCTTTCATCTTTGAAATAGATAGAGCAGCCTTCTTTCCGCAGAGCGAGCACACGATAGTCCAAGTCGTGATTGAAGAAGAATTCACCGAATGGTTATCTCGACTGTGTTCACCACCAAGTGGAAGAGATTTGTTGACATTGAAGCGATCGATTTGCTCACCGACTTGATCATTCAAGATCTTATGGCATTCTTCCATCCGATATTGAAGATGGTTTGCATCGTAATGGAAGACTTTGACAATTTCGTAGGCTTGTCCTTCTAGATCTCTTGGTGTTATGGAAGAGATACTTTTCCGCTCACAAAACCATCTAATGAAACTTCCCATATCACAGCAGTAGTGTAAGAGAGTCTTCACCGAACTTCATAGTTATTGGTGATAACCGATGCCCAATTGTTGTCGGGAATCATAGAGTCGACTGGATTGTCCATGTGGGTTCGGAGAAGGAGGTCTATCTTCCACAATGCGGCGTTGAATTGTGTCTCTAGAAGGAGCTACCCGGATGTACTAGTGCGGTTCCCACCATGTAATTGTCAAACCAATCTTCCGATGGTTTAGGAATATGTTTCGCCGATGCATCATCTTCATCCGGTTCGAGTCACCATAACTTGAGACTCTTCGTGGACCACTTGATCATCGTGAATTGAAGTGGATGTGGAGGTGAATCTTGAATCGATAGTCGCCCAGTGCGGCGATTTCTTCCGAGTAACTCGCTTGTTTGTAGAGTCCGATTGATTGGACGGTTTTGGAGTTGATGATGGTGGGCGTGATGGAGGTGAATTGGTGTTGACGAAGGATTCCCAGCTCCGTAAGTTCCAGCCTCGGTGGTGGAGGATCTTCGCGATCTTTGCGAACCTTCATCAATGTTTCCATCACAATTGTCCTTCTTTTCTTTTAGCATCCTTTTCTCCGACTTCAATTTTAAACTGTTCATAATTGTCGAACTGATGGATTCTTCAAGTGCCTCATAAAGTTTACCGTGAACCTCATGCTTGTCCTCTTCAAATTTCATACATCCTTTCACACGTGGTCGCTCTCATATCGGAGATGGGAGGTCCTTGAATCGCCTCGAGAAGTGGAGCTCCATTGCCCATTCCACGGCATCCTTGACTTCTCCTTCAATAGCATCAAGAATCGCTGCTGAAGTTGAGGTGCTCCAATCAGACACGATCCACCGGAGACTCAACAGATTTAGGAAGTTGCCTTTCAAAGGCTTCTACCCTTTAATGGTTTTATCCAAGAGTTGATCGACGTGAGAATCGTGGAGGGAAGTCGGTGGAGCCACTTCATCCGCAATTGTGAAGATGGGTTCGAGTTGGTGGTGTTGTCGTTGGTGTTTGTACGGTTGATTGAAAGGCAAGGAGGTGGAAGTGCGGTTGATAGTGAAGATGCGTCATTGGAGGAATGGTTGAAGTATCTTGTCAATGTCGACATTATACATGGATTGTGCAGAGTCTAAGGTTTTGTCATTAATGAATTGATCACCAAAAGAGAAGTCATCATCAAGATTCTTAAGTGAAGATAGAGAGTTTGTAGACGATTTGGTTCATCCATCTTCAAGGTCTCACGATCTTGTCCCAAGGTTCTCCTGTGAGCCCTTTTGTAACAGAGTGTCAACATTCAACTCGATTGAGTCTCACCAAGTGATAGAGATTCCTTAAACGCTTCGTGCACCACACCGCATTGTTCTTTACATGAGGTGAATCTGTTCTTCTCTTCAGCTCATATTGATTAGTGGTGCTAGAGGGAGATGATGAGATGGTTAAAAGCATGTGAGCAGCTTGTTCAACACTTGCAACTCCTTTACCCTTGTCAAGTGTAATTGGGGCTGTTTGTTGAGGTGGTTGAGAGGGTTCTCTTAACACAACTCCACCTACTGGAGCCTTCACATTTTGATCTTCAAGACTTTGTTGAATACCAAGTTGCAGATCAGCGTCATCCTCATCAATTAACCTGAAAGTATTCCTTGGCACCTCAGTGTTCTCATCTATTTCCTTTTCCACTTTCTTCTTCTTTTCTTTATGCTTTTTGGATGAAGATTCTGACTGATGAGATCTTTCACGTCTCTTTTTAGGAAGAGAGGCATAGGATGCTTTAGAGTCAGAGGTGGTCTTGGGAGCAGTTGGTTGTAAAGGAGAGGATGTGACATTAGCAGATAGTTTGATTGCACTTTTCATGAATTGCTTGAAGTAGTCCTTCCTTTTGATATCTTCTGTGAGAAGACAATCAGGAATTGGCAATCCAAATACTTCTTTATTCGAGCCTCTAGGAACATATTTCAGGTTTCCTAAAACAAATTCATCTTCTGCTTTGTGTAGGGTTGATTCAGACCTAGGAGTGAAGTTGTGAATTTGTTGCAACATCGGATAACAAGCTTGGAGAATCTGATGCTGGGAATTACAAGTTTGTTCTGCTTCTTTCGACCTTGAACATTGTTCAGGAAATATGTTCTGTCAGATATGAATGTGGTCATTGATAGCGAGAATTCTTCCCAAATACGATCTGAGACATTCACATCAACCCTATTAACGATTCCCCATAGGATTTGCAAAATAGGAATTCTAACTTTATCGAACCCTGATGTTTTCCCAGACAGGCACAAGTTCAGAATGGTTGCAATGGCTCTCCAGGGTTGATACATGTGTCCGGTGATGATGTCGATGCTCTTGAAACATCGCTCGATAGCCCAACCCAATAAGAAATACGATCGATCGTCAAGACACTGTGGAGATACGTAACTAACGCCGTGGTCACATGATGTGATTCCAAGAGCTTTGCTCAAAATATCGTAATCAATTGTAAACTCCATATTATCCAACTTGCAAGAGTATCGCGGTCGTGATTTTATTCCATTGAACGGTGTTCCGTAATTGTTGAATGTAGATGGCGTGAATCGAGCATTGCTTGGTAATAGCACCAAGAAGTTAGTGTTTTGAGGATGTCAATTGAAACTTTGAATATCGGATTATGTTGGAGCCTTTGTAGGTCCACATACGCTTGCTTTTACCAATGGCAGCCCATTGACTTTTGGGAAGGATTTCATCGTCGAGAGTATTTCGATGATCCCGACGGGTAGCGCTCTTTTCTCGGGATTGAACTTGCCATTGATGTTCGAGTAATCATACAATCAACAAAGTGATGGATGGTAACAGTTAGATGATAAATGGTAAGTGAGACAACATTAATCATGGAGATAGTAACATCAAGAAGTTCCCAACACATACGGAGATGATAGAGTGGCAAAGATTGCAACTGTAAAACACCTTTCAACTATATGATAACATAAAGATATAACAAAGAGGAACATTCATATAGAAAAATGATTACATGATGAGCTTATAAGGGATATACAGGGCAACAGAGTGCATTTCAAAAGAGATCATGAAATGAGCCAAGATATACATGTAAAAGTGATATAACACATATGTGTGAGGCAAAAAGTAACATTTGGCAGTCGTGAGAGAAGCCAAGTACCTTTTGCCTAAACAGAGATGTCATAACAGTTTACATAGAGTATGTTGATTCAACAAGTCAAATTAAGTGTTGTGAGTGTGAGATCATCTTAAGCACAACAGATATTGAACATTTTAGAAAACCTCGACCCTAAGACTAATTCACAACATGAAAGTGAACACAGTTGCAGACTTGTCAAAACAAGTCGTCATCTCGAGCCACAGACAAGTCGCTAAAGGATTAGCACTCTAAGTCGCTAAGCTAATTCGCTAGCATGTAAAGTCAAGTTGCCATGAATAAAACCTAAACCAAGTCGCTACTAAGCAGACAACTAAGTCGCTAGGTAACAAATTCGCTAACTTGTAAATACAAGTCGCTATCTGCTAACTCGCTAACCAAGTCGCTAGGATAATTCGCTAGCTCGTAAAGTCAAGTCGCCATGTACAGTAACTAATCCAAGTCGCTACAAAGTGGTTAACTAAGTCGCTAGGTTATTAATTCGCTAACTTGTAAATACAAGTCGCTAGTTACTAACACACGACCAAGTCGCTAGAAATTTGTGAGCTAATTCGCTATGGAGACGATTCGCTAAGTAGAACTCTAACTCGCCATGAAGAACATTCATACTAAGTCGCTACCAAGAATAATCTAACTCGCCACCAAGAACACTCCTAACCCCAACCCATCACCCAATCCATTTTAATCATACATCAATGTGTCCACTCAACATAATCCAAACAATATATTCCAAACAATTTAACCTCGTTCAATCATTTTATAAGAAACACATACACGAAAACAAAAAAATCCAAACCTAAGCGAGAAAGTCAACAAATCACTCTTCACGAGCACGAACGGATCTGGATATAACGATAAATTAGAGACAGGAAACTGAAGCATAGAATAGTAACGATAAGAGTGGATCGATGCAAACCTTATCCTAAGTCGCTATTAAAAAAACGAAGAGAGTGTAGGCGAAGTGAACGAGAGGGAGAGAAACAGATTTCTTGGAGGGTAGAGGTGTAACTCGCTAATGGGTAACTCTCTAGGGGTATACAACTTCATATGATGGCAATATGACACAATTGGTCCTTGTGGTTATAAACTAAGGTGGTAATTCGCTAGTGCAACAAAAACTTACACTATATGACAAGTTTGGTCCCTATGGTATTAGTGAATGAGAGGTAATAACATGCTAACACGGATAAGATAACGTCTCTAGCATTGATTATTACACTGATCATCGTGAAACAATTCAACATTTCAACACATAGGCGCTATAACGAAGCACACAAGAAAGGTCTCATGAGCAAGATACAAACACACTATAATGAGGAGAAACCCATTCCAAGATATTTCAAAAGTATAATTAGTTAGTCACACAAGGTGAAACCACCACATCATACAAATAACCAAGCATCATAACCAAAGACAGAAGCCAATGGTATATAAACCCATCTCCCCTCAATCAATGTCATCAGGAGCATTGATTGATATTAACCAATCCCATTATACTACTAAGAATATATCAATTGTTCGAACTTCATCTATGATCCCGTGCCATTATTGAATGACATTTCTAGGACCGTAGATGTTATCGATAACAAGGGATATATTCATTATTAGATAAAAGATGAAACGGAAAATGATAAAGTTTTGAAAGGAGTAGATGATATATAAAAGATGAAAAGATTTTTTTTTTTTTTTTTTTTTTTTTTTGTTTTATACACAAACATGGGAGAACGAGTCCCGATTCAATATGAATAGGAGTCAAGGTAAGAAGTACATCAATTCGGCAAGCTATAGCTCCCGAATGAGCTATGTTCATATCTCGAGGGAACCAAGTCATGAAGTTCCCGATTGAGTTGAGCATTATTCCCTAAAAGACCGAGAGCACATTGTACTTGAAGCACATGTAGACTTGTTCATAAAGGGTTAGTGACATGTTTAGTCTCACATTTAGATTCAACACAAGATAATCCAGACGTATCATTATCGGGGATCCTATTAGGTTCTACAATCTTGAAAAGTTTACCTGGAATCCACTGAGGCATGATTTAGGGATGTAAGTTCGCTTAAGTCCCAGATACTTAAATAATCCGCTGGGAATCCATTTGAAGCCACAGTGAGATGAACTAAATGAGTGCACACCCTTGTTTTGACTATTTGTCCTTTTGTGATCTGAGAATTTCTTAGGGGATTGATCTGTCAGACTATGTTTTGCATGATATCTAGTCAAGCTTATAGCATTTTTGACTTGTGGGTGATGTTCATTAGTCCTGTGCTTGGGATTCATCATATCTGAATTAGGCAATGAAGTGACTGGTTTTGACAAAACAGACTTGTAATCAACTTGGGATGTAAGCTTAGATTTCAATGGTTTAGTTCTTTCGCACCTAAAGGCATTAGGTTGTTTAATAACTGCTCGCTTCAAGTGGTTCTCAACCGCTGACTTTCCCAAAGTTGAAGGTTTTGCAAACTTAGTGTTCATCCTATTTCCAAAGATACTTCCTAAGCTCATTTTTAGGGCAACAATATTGAAGCTCTTATCCCGAATTTGTGCTTTGAGGTCATCAAGATCTTTCATCAATAGATTAGATTGATTGACTAATTTAGAGTTTGCATCCTCAAGGTTCTTTCTTAATCGCTCATTTTCTCTTAGAAGGTTGGACACACATAGAGCTAGTTCGAATTCCTAGAATCTAGTGTATCACTTATCTCATGACGGTCACATTTCGGGCTTCGAAGAAGAGATTTGATTTCTTATGGTCGAATCTTTGTCCCGAATGGATTTTAACCGATTAATTTCAAAAATTTCTAAATTCGAAGTTCCAGACATTACATCGCTTATTTGCATAAAACATTTCATCCTTATGTTGTATTTCAATTTGCAAAGAGATACAGTGTTTTTCAAGAATTGAAAATTTGTTTGAAAGCTCATCATATACCCTTTTTTCAATCATGTTGCTTGCATTAGATTCAGACAAAACAAAGATTGATTCCACATTGTCATGTTCTGGGTAAGAGTCATGTACCTTTTTGTGAGAATTGGAGTGAACAGATAAGTGTACCTTGTCGATAGATACCTTTTCAGACTCTGAGAATTTGACATCAGTGTTGTTCTCTACATTTTTTCTCATCACAAACCGAGATTCTCGCAAACAAAGGTCTTCTTCACCGGTTCAATTGAATGAAGCATGACACGTCATCATTGTTCCATGGACACTCTTGACACTTGTTCAATACCTTCACTTGTTATTCTCATTAGCGCTTCATCAATGTATGTTTCATATTACTCATAAGTTGAATAAATGAGTTTCGAACTCATGAATTTCCATTCCGTGTGTTTCTTGAAAGATATTCCAGTCATGATATCATCAAAATCAGAGGAGTATTCTTCCCGGATAAGTGGTTGAAATTGGTTGACGATGGTTTGGAGGGCAGCATGAGAATCATCAGACGAGATCTTTTCTTTGTTGATTTGAACCCTCAGTCGTTCTAAGTTGAGCAAAACTGTTCTTGTTAAAGTGGGAAAATCCTGACGAAGGATAGCACAACTTGTTCGATCCATAGTTGTTGATAAGAATAACTGAGAAGTCGATCGAGATGTTGAAACGCCACCGGTGCATTCCATATTCATAGTATTATCTCAAGATATTAAGAGTGACTTATTTGAGTTATTCTGATTGATCGATACTGAGTCATTAGGTGTGAGGTCTTCAGATGGGCATTCAGTTTCACTATTCAGTGCTGTGTCATAGAGAGCAAGTACTTTGGTGATTAAAGGATCCGTGATGACTGACATTGTGTTATTATGAATTACTCCCCAAAGTCTCTAGAGAATTAAGAATCAATTCGCTACTAGTACTAATCCCAAGTCGCCAACACTAATTCGCCACCACTCTAAGTCGCTAGCTTTCCAATTCGCTAGCCAGATGTAAGTCGCTAGGTGGTAACTCGCTACACACCAAGTCGCTAACCAAATTTTGGCAGCAATTCGCTACACAAGTCGCTAGAGACACAAGTCGCTAAAGAGCAACTCACATCGACCAAGTCGCTACCATTAAGTCGCTACCGTAGTGGAGAGTCCACTACTTGTCCTTTAACTCGCTACCTCTAACTCGCTAGCTTTTAACACCGTAAGTCGCTACAAAACTGTGAAGCAAGTCGCTACCAAGAAACTATTCCGAGAGCTAAGTCGCTAGCTTGAAAACCAAATAAACTTCACTTTTCAATCCAAAACAACCCAACCAAGATGATTCAAGCTTACCAAATGAAAACCTAAACACTTATGATGATTCTAAACACAAAAGTACCAACAAAATTCAAACTTTAACACAAGAAATCAACCAAATGATGCAAAACCACTAAACTTTTTCAAACTCAAAACCACCTAAAACCACTATAAATCCAAAGATGTGCAAGATATGATCTAACCATGGCTCTTGATACCAATTGTAAGATATTAACTTTTCACATACACATCATAACATTAACACAATGAGCACATAGATGGTTTTAGAGAGAAAGAGTGGGACATTCTAGTGAGAGAAACTAGTGGAATATTAGATTACCAAAGAACATCCAACCTCTACCTTGCAAGGTAGAGGGTATTTATAGGTTACAAACTAAACGACCTCCGACGGCCTCGTGGATCGTGGATACAGTGGGTAAAGACCCGACCTTCTTCCACGGTGGTGCACTAAACTATTTTACACTACTAACTAACTACATAAACCGTAACTAATGACCAATCTACGAGCTAACTTATGCTAGATAATAGTTGGGGTGACCGACTCTTTCAGCACTGGAATTTTCTAATTCCTAACACAACATTCACCTCTAAGTCGGACATAGGTGATCAGGCTATGTCCCACTATCCTTGGTTGAATATAGGTGATCAAGCTATATTCACCCGAGGTTCAATGAATCTTGCAATGCTTAGCTTACTTATACTAGTAACATGCCCTAATGTCTTTAAAGTTTGGTATGAAAGATGGAACAAATATTTCATTTATGTGGGGGAGAAGGCGTAGAGCAGTGGTACGTAAACATACATATAAGTAAAGCAATCATAGCTAATAGTGAGGTTAAGTTGTCAGTAATAAAACACATATCTTATCAAAGATGACTTCAACGAGTCATAAGTGAGGCATTCAGCTTGGCAGGCAGGCATGTGTCGGTCATAGGGTTAAGTTTTTGTAAAAGTGGTTATAGTCTAGGTTTGAAAAATACCTAGTTCTCTATAACCAAGGCTCTGATGCCAACTTGTAACACCCCCAAAAATGGTTTGCAGCGGAAGAAAAGGTTTTTGGGATGCTACTCAATTGGATCATGACACAAAGTGAAAAATAAAGATTTTTCTTAAAAGATTTCATTTATTGAAGTAAAATAGAGTTTGCAAAGTTTTAATTGTTGCGGAAAATGGCCCATTAACAAAGTTTGGTCCCCATACGTAAATCAGAGTCATCTATGACCATGCCATGCCAATGCCCAAGCGCCTCCAGAGTTAGCTATCGCCTTTTCATCCTGAAAATACATGCTAAAAAGTCAACACAATGGTTGAGTGAATTCATTGGTTTAGGAATAAAGCAGTTGATCACAAGATTTTCAAGTTTAAAAGAAGCCATGGGCTACGTTGTTATGCGCCCATAAAAGATAGGTGATATTATTGCACTAAGCTCATGACACCAAGGCTCAACTGCATACACCTAATTACTGGTGTACGTAATAATGTGCCCCCCAAGAGGTAATTGCCAATTACCTAAGAGATTCAAATATGGTGCGCCCCGGTTATTTCCGATAACCGAGTCGGGGTCGTTAATTCCCATAGTACTATCCACAATATTTGCGCTCACTCGCAAGTGACTAATGGTTCATGATGAAGGGGTCTTTTGGCAAACAACATAGGCAGAGTCATAATATCAAGAGAACAACAAACAATTTTCAAGCAATTGTGATCATAAAAGCAGTAGTAGCATGTATTCTCCCCCAAGGAGTTTATAAAACAGTTAAAAGAGTAAAAGTGGGGCTATGAACTCACCTTAGTGATATGGTAGGAAATGCACAACAATAGCAAGTACGACATGACAACGGCTTCAACACGAAACCTAGATATAATATGGCAAGTCTTAGATAATATATTCCGTTTACGATCCTAATGGTAATGTTTGAAAAGTGATTTGCTATGAGACACTCGTATCGTTTTAGCTTGTGTGGTAATGTTTAAAGTTCAAAATTATATATTTTCAAATACTTTCTCATGTGTTTGTGTTACGTAGCTTATGTGGATGTTATAGACGTACATAAAATGTAGTTGTGAAAATAGTTCTTAAATATTGGCTCTTGGAATAAATGTGAGAAAATGTATACGAAACTTTGGTATATGAGTTGACTCGAATATTGGCTCAAGTATTATCGATGTGGGAAATAAATACAAGTCGAATTGTATTTATTAGATTTGCTAGATTTCGAGGTGTGAAAATATATACAATATATATTTATTGGAGTTGTGGGAAAATAATATATTTGGTTAAATATATAACTTATAGTTTACGCGGATGTGGTCGTCAAATAAAAATATATGTTAAACATGTTTATTTGACGAAAAGTGTAAAATATATATAAGTTTGTAAAAGTCTTAGGATGAAAAGTGTCCAAGTATCAAACTTGAGGGGTTGAAAACGTAAATTTTTAATACAATTTATAAAACTTATAAAGTTTTAAGATAAGTAGCAACCATTTAAATTAGAGGGGCTGAAATTGTAAATACTAGTATAAGTTACAAGACTTATTAAAGTTTTAGGAAAAGTGATAAGTGATTAGAAGTTGAGGGTTGAATTTGCAAACTCGCCAAAGTTGTAAAAAGAATAAAAAGGGTAAACTGACATGGAGGGGTTCGAACCTGTGACCTTTCGCATACAAACAAGCGTCCCAACCATCTGAGCCACTAGGCTAATCGTGTTAGATTATGCGGTTTTATTTATGTTATGGTCTAACTGATGCGTTTCCATTTTGTAATAATTTACTCAGTGCATGCGTTCTGTGTTTCCAGAATTGTTTTGTTAAAAAGTTTTCCAAATAAGCCAATACTTGAGTTTATGTTTCTTTTATATTGTAGTAAGTTACTTTCATGTTCAAGGTTCTTAAACATGCTCGACGTGTGTGTAATGAAAACGAGTTTAGAAGTTTTAAGTGTTATACATGACATGTAAGCTCTAAAGAAACTTAACAATGAAGCTATACTACATATCGAAATTGGTTGAGAGACTTACTACACCAAAAGTGGTGGGGAGAAACACGTATGGACAAGAACGAGGCCTTATGAACACGACTCGAACTCGCAATCCTTTCCAAAATATTACCATTTAGTTTAGCAACCATAACCTTTCCTTTACCCTTAGCTTTAGAACCCAAAATGCTTCTTTCTCTTTCTTCTTTGGATCGACAGTGGTTGTGTGAGAGGTGAATGAGAGAGTTTGAATTGTGAGGAGATGAGAGATTCGACCAAGAAAAAATAGAGGGGTCCAAGCTTTCACTTATGTATCGAAGAGGAAGATGTGTGTCGAATGTGATGAAGGTGTTGAGTATAGTCAAGACCACAGTAGAGTTCTCAACCCAGGGACAAAAATATAACTCAACTCCAAAACTAGCTCCAATTTACCCAAGATTCTTCCAAGCTCAAGACCCTTGTTTTATTAAGTTAAGTTGCACATGAAAAGTGTAAATGAATATGTGTTTGCACTCGGTTATAAAGACACAGTGGGATGGTTTTTCTTTTATCATCCAAGGGTTACTAGACATGGATACATGAAATTTGATTACACAACTAACTAAGTTGTACCATCAAAGGTGTTGTTTTGAGGTGGACGGCTAGTAAAGGACCAAGGAAACGAGATTGGTGTGAGTTTTGAAAGTGTGAGAGCTTGCGAGTGAATTTGAGGGTGAAGAGTGGCGTACAACCTGTGAATCCGATCCTCTAAGACTCTAAACTCGTATCGAACTAACACAAAAGACCTCTTGAAACCTTGTCATCCAACCCACCGTCTTGTTTTCATTCTTTCTATCTTGCTCAACATTAACGAAGGGGATACAACAAGAATATGTTTTTCGTGTTGTAAGTGTGAGATGAGAATAGTGTTAGCTTATATAGCCAAGCATGGCATGGCGTTTGAATTATTATACTCCTTGCTTGCATGGAAACTAACCAAAGTAGGAAAAGAGAGTTTTGTTTTGGTGTGGCATGTGTGGTTTTCAGCTGTAAACAAGGCATGGGAAGAATGGTCCCATCGAAGATGGTCAAACATGGTTTAGGTATTTGCTTATTTCTAGCTAGTCTTTAGTGGTCCTTGTGTGGGAAGAGGAGATGAAACAGACAAATTGAAGCAGAAAAGATGAAGCAGAAAAGATGCTGAGTAACCATCCAACTTTTGACCTTGGGAAATCAATAAAAATATATATGTATATGAAGAAAAGTAGTGGGCGGTTGAGAGGAGGATAAAAAAAAGGAAGTGTTTTGTTTTTATTAGTTATTTAGGGTATTGAGTGTACTTCGTGTTCCGTTGTGATCTCGAATAATCAAAACTTTTCATACGCGAATAACATGAAAAAAAAATATATTTCCGGAAACGTTTTTGTGAGTATAATAATAGGGCATTATTATTACTAGGAAAGTAATTGATAAAATTTGTGCCGTTACTATTTTGGGGTCGGTATGCGTGTGGTGTCGGGTTTTTCCGAGAATACGAGATAATTTATCGTTCTTGATTCAAATAGGCTTCAAAAAATCCAGAAGTGAAACATAGGAACATAATTACTATAATCTATTGTTAAAATTTGTTTGAAATTTTACGGGTTGTTATAAACATCGATTTCAAATACTAAACGTAAATATATAAATTGTTGAGAAAAGATGTTGATCGACTCTTGGAAGATGTTATCTGTGCTGATATCCATAATGTTGTGTTATTACATTCTGTTGCATATACATTTGATTATATCTCTGCTGATCCTGTTGATTCCGTTGAGAATGCTGAGAATACTGATACTGTGGCACAAATCAACTCTTTAAAAGTTGAAAATGAACGTTTGTTAAACGAGCTTTCAAATGCAAAACGTTATCTTCAATGGTGTCAAAAAGATTGTCAAAATCTAGAACTCGCTTTGCAAAACAAAATCTACTAGTTGCATACAAAAACTCTTAATCCAAAACATGAGCAACTGGATGATGAAAATGTGTCTTTGAAGTGTCACATTTCAAAATATGAACAAGAAATTTCAAAAGTTAAAAAGGAATATGGTGTCATATTTGATTTACTCACAAAGACTCGTGCTAAAGCGTCAAAAGACCTTGATGATCATCTTGCATACACCAAAGATTTTTTACGACAAGATGGACTAACTCGTTCTGAAAATCTAGATTTGTTACACAAAATCCATGATCTAAAAGCAAAATTGGTGAAATTAAGAAAGATAGGGATAGTAACACTGTAGTAACTACACCTAAACATATTCAAAATGACTCTAGAACATCTAATGACAAACCACAAGAAACTAATGTGCTTCCCTCTACTGAAACAGGAATAGTTGCCTCTTTTCCCAACGCTCGCACTTCACAGCCTAGAAGCAATACAAGGAAGAATAGGAAGTTGCGACGTAAGAAAAGAACAATAAATAATGCTGAAGTAGAAGAACACCTTAGGACTTTGAATAACACTCAAGTTGCACCCGCTTTAGATATTGCGTCTGACAAATGTAATGCACAAAGTGATGTAACGAATGCTGAATCTTTAAGTACTCTAAATGTTATGTTTGAAGCTTCTTGTGTTGGTTGTCGTAAAAGCATGTTTTCTGGTTGTCATGATAAATGTGTTGCTAAGGCTATCTTGAATCATAAACGGAATAATAGAAAACGGAATACCTCTAGGCCCACTAATGCTTCTAAGTCTGTGCTAGGTAAACCACCTTCTAGTGTTCTGGCTAAGATCATTGATGTACCCATAGTACCCCCTTCACCTCCTAGGAAGAACTTATCACCTAGTGCATTTACTAAGACCAAAGCTAAGACTAGTTGGAGATGGCAGAAATGGTTACATAATACACAGGGATTTCAATGGATACCTAAAATCATAAATGTGTTTCAACTATAACTGCTTCGGAACCCTCTAACTCCTCGGGTTCCACATCTACTTCTATTCCATCTGTGTCATCTGTATGTCATGCAGGTGATACAGATCATCCTATGGGTTGTTGATAGTGGATGTTCCCGACACATGACATGCAATCTTAAACTGTTATCAAACTTTGTTTCAAAGTTCATTGGCACTGTCAGATTCGGGAATGATCACTTCAGCTGCTATCATGGGCTTCTGAGATTACATCAATGGGAACATCGAAATTAGCAGAGTTTATTATGTGGAAGGTCTCGGTCACAATCTCTTTTCAGTCGATCAATTTTGTGATGGAGATTTGGAAGTTGCTTTTAGGGAGAAAACTTGTTTCATTCGTGATCTACAAGGAAACAATCTTATGTCTGGTCAACGCATATCAAGTTTTTACACAATCTCAATACAAGACATGATTGCTTCATCTCCCATCTGTCTACTTTCTAAGGCAACATCTACAAAATCCTGGCTATGGCACCGTCGTCTCTCACACTTAAACTTTCAAACCATAACCAATCTTGCACGATACAAACTTGTTGAAGGTCTCCCAAGATTTCGGTATTCTAAAGACCACATATGCTCAGCTTGTGAACAAGGGAAAAGCACTCGTGCTCACTTTCCTTCAAAGGTGGAACACAGCTCACATCATGTGCTTCATCTTCTTCACATGGATTTGTGTAGACCGATGCGTATGTAGACGATTAATGGCAAACGCTACATCTTAGTAATTGTTGATGACTACTCAAGATGGACTTGGGTTTATTTTCTTCGAAGTAAAGATCAAGCTCCACAAATGATCATCACCTTTCTCACGAAAATTTAAGTTCAGCTCCAGAACAAAGTCAGACAAATCAGAACAGACAAAGGAACTGAATTTGTGAACCAAACTCTACGTGCTCATTATGAGAAAGTGGGAATTGAGCATCAAACATCTATTGCACGTACACCAGAACAAAACGGCGTTGTTGAAAGACGAAACCGTACGTTAGTGGAAGCTGCAAGAACAATGTTAATTAATGCTAAACTTCCAGATTACTTATGGGCTGAAGCCGTGTCAACTGCATGCTACATTCAGAACCGTTCTATGATCACTAAACGCCACAACAAAACACCTTATGAGCTTATCCATAACCATAAACCGAAGTCTCAAACACTTTCATGTATTTGGATCCCTTTGCTACCCAAATAATGATCGTGATGACTTTGGTAAGCTCAAAGCCAAAGCTGACATAGGAGTCTTTGTTGGATACTGTGAAAATTCTAAAGGATACCGGATCTGGAATTGTCGAACAAGGGAGATTATGGAAACGATTCATGCCAATTTTGATGAGCTTACTGAGATGACTTCTGAGCATAATAGCTTGGAACCCGGACATAACCGTCTAAACTTCCCTCAAACCCCATCATCAGCTGAACCTAGTTTACAACTTACTCGACGTCAAATGGAACAGATATTTGCTCCTTTGTTTAGTGATGATATTGATGAACATGCTCTAGATGTATCAAATGTTTCCGCTGCTCAACCTGATTATAATCCAATACTAGATACACCTGCTACAACAACTACTGTTGAAGAAGCACCACCAGTTGATTCTACAACAACAGTCGAAAAAACCGCATCCAATGACGCTGAACCAGCTGATGATCTTTTGAACAATGAAGTACCCCCACCTGCAGATGTTGCAGAATCATCTACAACCCTTTTGCAAATGCTTTTGCCACCGCTGATGTTGCAGAATCATCTACAAGTCATTTGAATCCTCCTAATCTGCAGAATGTATATCAACATCAACCCTCCACACATCGTTGGACGAAAGACCATCCTCTTGTGAACATTATGGGAAAGCCGAATCAACCAGTCGTAACCAGACAACGACTTCAGACTGACGGTGAACATTGCATTTATGCACTTACCGTCTGCCAAGCTGAACCCAAAAACATTAAGGAAGCCATGACATATGATAATTGGATTGAATTCATGCAAGAAGAACTTAATTAGTTTAAACATCTTGAAGTATGGGAATTGGTTGCAAAACCAACTGGAGTCTATGTTATTGGTCTTAAATGGATTTGGAAAAACAAGCTGGATGTTGAAGGTACAATTATCAGAAACAAGTCACGTCTAGTGGCTAAGGGTTATAGACAAGAAGAAGGGATTGATTACGAGGAATCATTCGCACCGGTTGCTAGACTTGAGGCTGTTCGGATCTTTCTCGCATTTGCGGCTCACATGAACATCACGGTCTTTCAGATGGACGTCAAAACAACCTTTCTAAATGGAAAACTGAAAGAAACGGTTTATGTTAGTCAGCCAGAAGGATTTGTTGATCCAGAGTTCCCTAATCACGTCTACAAACTGAACAAGGCTCTCTACGGTCTCAAACAAGCCCCTCGGGCGTGGTATGACAAGTTGTCATCCTTTCTTATCGCTAATAATTTTGTCAAAGGATTGGTCGACCCTACACTATTCATACAATATCACAGGGCACACATTTTAATCGTTCAAATTTATGTGGATGACATCATTTTTGGGTCAACACATCTAAAATACTCAAACGCTTTTTCAAAACTTATGAAAAAACATTTTGAAATGTCCATGATGGGTGAACTTACATTCTTTTTTGGATTGCAAGTTCATCAATTACCCCATGGTATTTTCCTAAGTCAGTCCAAATATGCTCTTCAAATTTTAAACAAACATGGAATGCAAACCTGTGATACCTATGCCACACCAATGGCACATACAAAGAAATTGGATGCTGATTTGCATGGGAAATTGGTTGACCCTACCAAATACCGAAGTATTATTGGGTCTCTCATGTATCTAACGACCAATGGGCTCGACATTGTATTTTTGTATATCTTTGCTCCGTTATCGGTCAAGACCAACTAAAACTCACCTCTCGAGGCTAAACGAATCCTCCGATACATCAAGGGAACCATTAACTTGGGAATCGATATCCGAAGGATTCGGTTTTGAACTAATAGCTTTTTAGAACCGATCACGCAGTCGCTTAGATTCTCGGAAAAGTACTTCAGCGCTTTACAATTTCTTGGTGATAAACGGTGTCATGGCAATCGAAGAAGCGAGATTGTACATTGCGGTCATCAACCAAGCGAGAATATGTAGCCATGTCGGCGTGTTGTGCTCAAGTTATTTGGATGAGAACACAACTCAAAGATTATGGTTTCGATTTGATGTAATCCCGATGTCTTTGCGACAATCGAGTGCTATTGCAATCTCGTGCAACTCGTTCAACATTCAAATCAAATCACATCGATCTTCGATATCATTTCATCAAGGAGCATGTGGAAAAGGGTAGCGTTGAATTATATATTGTGGGTACTGAATACCAACTGGCAGATCTTCTCACCAAAGCCTTAGCTCATGCTAGGTTTACTGAGTTGGTCCACCGGATTGGTATGCGGTGTTTGACTCTAGAGGAACTGGATGAACTCTTAAAACCAAGGTTTTCAAGATCGGGATCCTACCCAGGATCGTTTTCGTCTTTGCAAGATCGTGATCGTAAGATCTGATCGGGATCTTAAGATCCTACTCTAATGTTATTTCTTAATAGTTTATGTAATTTTATACAAATCTACAAATTCTAATACATTATAACCATAAAATACTATGAATGTTTCATATAAATGTTGTTCTAAATTATGATTATAAAATGTTTAAAAAGATTAACACGTTGTTTTTTGAATTCTACAAACAAACAACCCATAAATTTGTTGTTTTTTAGTTTGTAATTCGAGAAAAGTAAGATCGGATCGCATTAGATCGTAAGATCGTATGGTAAATATCGGGATCCTATAAGATCTTAAGCCTGCAAAGATCCTATGTAAGATCCGGATCGTTTTTGCTTTGCAGTATCGTAAAATCGTAAGATCCTAAGATCAGGATCGGGATCCTGACAACTATGCTTAAAACAATCTTAAAACCTGTCAAACACCAAAACCTCTTTTGTAAATATTTTTCCAAAACAAAATACAAAAATAAAAAATCAGATAAATTCAAAAATATTCTCCTATGTAATTTCTTTCAAACATGGCAAGTACAAATCTTCCGTCAACACTTTACTCTTTCAAAATTCCGTATTTTCTCAGTCAAGTGTTGAGGGGGAGAATGTAAATATTTTTATGTTTCATAAAACCTTGTACTTGCATGTTACCTCATCCCGGTTGTTTCTTTATTAACGGTGGTCACATTTCTGGTTTATTGACACTCCCCGAAATCATATTTATAAAATTTCTTTATTTCTTAAGTCAAGGGGGAGTGTCGTCAAGTTTCTTTCCAAAACTATACTTCATAACGTAACCATAGTGGAACTTATGGATTTTGGATGAGAATGGTTGAGGTGGAGGGACCAATGTTGTCAAAAGCTGAAACTAATCTTTAACAAAACCCCTCACCAAAATTTTCATATCATTTATTACATCTCATTTAATATCCCATCTACCCATCCCACGCATAAAAATCAAACCACTAATCCGTGCTATAATCTTCAACTTTGTAAGTGATTTAATGATTGTTATGTTTTTCCAAACATTGGTTTTGATTTTCAAACAAATCGAACGGTTAGATTTTGTGTTTGAGATGATCTTGTGTTCTACGCGTATGCGTATGAACACAAAATCATCATTTGAATGTTTATGATGATAAACTTGGTGTCAAAACGTTTAAAAACAAGTGTTATAATCATTTTCAACATCAAAATCCACCCAGAAAACGTTTTCAATCATTATTCAAGATTTAGGGTTTATGCGTGGAATTGGGCGTTTTCCTATAAGAGTGTTTTTGGTCAATTAGATGGTTGTGTGATGTTGTATACATGTTTAATTGAACAAATCCATACTTGAATCATGCCCAGAAACATGAAATGTTGAGAAATTGAAATTTAGGGTTTATGCTCATAATAAATGGGTATTTTTGATTCATAAAGGTTTTAATGTTAAAATTTGTTTAAAACATCTCCTTAGGCCTCTAAGATATCACAGAAAACATTTGGTGTCAATCCTATGGCTAAATCCTTTACTCGTAAAATTTGAATACTTAGGGTTTAGACTTACGCGTAAGACTGTTCTTACGCATAAACCGTTTGGACTATTAATTCATATAAAAACTGAAAGAGTCTTGGATTATATGTTAATGAACGAGTTATGATGTATTTTTTCAGGTTATTACACGTGAAAAAAATTCAGAATCAAGGTTAATTGTGCTCCTACGCATAAGGATCACCTTACCCGTAGAATGTTATGTGTAAGAGAAATCTTACGCGCAACCTTTACGCGTAAGGTTCTACAAAGGGGACTACGCTTATCCTGTGAAGGATATGCGTAAACATTGATTCTTACGCATAAGGTTTACCCTTACGAGTAAACCTTACGCATAAGCTCCCACATGTGCTTACGCGTAAGCTCTATGCTAAGGGTTCTGTTCCTACGCGTAATATTTCTTACGCGTAAGAGGAGTTCCTACTCATAAGCTTATGCTTACGCGTATGGTTAACTGTTTACGCATAAGCTTGCCATTTCTACGCTTAAGCCTTATTTTAACCATAATTGTGAATTGTTACGCGTACAAACTTGTAAACAAATAAATCATAACGTCACGAAACCTAAATGTCACTTATAAGCTTAAATGGTTAATATGTTGTGAAAATAAGTGAAAATTTGGCCTTTATAGTTGCTGAAAAACTCAAAGTTAACAAATTCACGAAACTGATCACAACTACTTTGGACTATTGGACAAACAAGTGACATTGGACTCGTAACATTCATCAACATAACATATTCAATAATTGGACAATAAAATCAACTTTTGACTAACATAATGTCTTTCGATATGTTGGTTCTTTTGGCTCAATATCTTTCAGATCACGATATGGACGCCCAAATGGAATATATTAATGCACCAAATGTTCTTACAATGGAAGAAATCTTCCCCAACGGTTACACAATGAAGATTGGGAAGAACAATCTCAAAGTCGATTTTGATAACTTCACATGTTCTGAGTCTTCTTGTCAAATCGCTGTAGATATTCTGAAGACTCTTCCATACAAGAATATGCTTACTAATTCGCAGCGGTCTTGGGAGATTTATCTTCACCAATTCGCACACCATGCGAAGGTTAAAGGTCATGATCTTTGTGACGGTGACACTTAATGACAAACAAGTCACTATCACTCCAGCAGACTTAAGGGCTGTTCTTCTTCTTCCTAACATCCAACCTGCTGATTACACTGCTACTCCTACTGAAGATATCACTCGCTAGTTCATGGTCGACGTTGGCTATGATGAAGCTGCTGGGATTATCACAAAACACTCCTTAGTGGATCTCAAAAATATTCCTCAGCCATGGAGAACCCTTTACATCATGATTGCCAAATCTGTTTCTGGACGTGACAGTGGTTTTGAGCATCCGAAGCTCATAGAACTTCAAATATTTTGGGGCATGGTCAACATGAAACACATCGAATTTGTAGCTCTGATCTGGGACGACATGATGTCATACCTTAAAAAGCCTGGCACCAAGATCCCTTATATCAGATACACAAACTGTTGATCCAAAGGATTCTTAGGAATAATCCAGATATTCCCTTGAGACTTGATGACCCCAACCATCACTCCGTGTTGCTTGAGCCCACGCTCAATGTTGTCAGATTTAAGGACTCAACAACAAAGAAACAAGGTGCGGTATTACGACATTACCTTATTACTGCTGCGATCAAGGAACTACAATCGTATCAACGATATCTGGAAGCAGTGACACTAGGAAAAGTGGGGTTCATTAATGAAAAGTCTTCAGGTACACCTGTTAGGAAGATCATGAGAGGCAGTGCAGGAAGTGTTACAATCACTAGAAGTCCCCTAAAGTATCCAAAGAGAAATCCCTCCAGAAAACGGAAAGTACCATCAACGGTTGCTATTCCTAATCCTAAACTGGAACCCAAACTAATAGACGAGGACTCGAGGATACCAAGCAGATGAATAGGTTATCTACTCAGAATCTGCAACAGATGATACGCTAACAGTTGCAAAACCTCTCAGTCCCAAGTCTGATAAAAGGAAAACTCCAGTGCAAGAGCAGGAAGAAGAGAGCTCCGATGAAGAGCCAATGGATGAAGACAGAGACTGATGTGCTTCGTCGTGGTTTTAAATTTGTAAACAAGAATTACCGGTTAACTAGGAACACATTCGGGCAAGTATACCCTAGTCAAGTTGTAGTATAGTATATGGTAAATCAAGGTCGTCCCAAGAGACTTGGTTGCACTACAAGTGTTGTTTGTTTGTTTAAGCAAGTAACAAGTAACAAGTTTATGGTTATGATTGTCACGGATCAAACCAACAAGAAAAGCATTATAAGAACAAGTAATAAGTTGATGGTTATGATTGTCACGGATCAAACCAACAAGAAAAGCATTATAAGAACAAGTAACAAGTTGATGGTTATGATTGTCACGATCAAACCAACAAGAAAAGCATTATAAGAACAAGCACACAAAGAACATACATGTTTAGACAAATCATCACAAGTTATCATAAGAGCCAAACAAGTATCAAGACATTCATAAGACAAGAACACATCACAAGAATCACATAATCAACACAATCAAAGAACCAAACATGAACAATAGCATTCAACATCATAAAAGTAACAAGGTTTACCCAAAGTATGAATTACAATAGGCAAAGGTGAAGGATTATAGCACTCCTTCAAGCCTCCAATCAACTACAACTTCTAACCAAGCATACTTCTGGAAATGGCAGAGGTTTGTGGTCTTTTGGGGAAGATAAGTTTGTGGAAATTCGTCCTTAAGGGTGGAGGCAAGAATTACACACAAGTTGGGATAGGATAGTTGGTGGAAATTCGTCCTTAAGGGTGGAGGATCGAATTTCACACCTTTGGTGAAGGTAAGTTGAGAGGGGGATGTTGTTTTAGGTGGAAATTCGTCCTTAAGGGTGGAGGATCGAATTTCACACCTAGAGATGGAGTGGTGGGTGAAAGGGATGAGAAGGATGGAGAAGGGATGATGAAATGAGGTTGCAAAGGCCTATATTTATACTACTTTCAAGGCTAGGGGTATTCAATGCAGAACTTGGCCTCCAAGGAGCTTAGAAGGGACTATAATACATGTAGGAAGGACCTAGAATCTTTTGGAACAAGTTTGGAGTCTTAGTGATGAAGAAATTTCAGAACCAGGCCTCCCAACCGAATCGGTTGGGCTCCAACCGTTTCGGTTGGGCTTCTTGACTACGCTCCAACCGAAATGGTTGCGGGGCACAACCGAATGGTTGGAGCAAGTTGATACAAAATCATAAGCACCCAAGTTGTATATATTTCTCTTAGCTTTCCGTGGCCGTGAACCGGGGGTCAAACGGAGTCCGTATGCAAAAGTTATGGCCAAAATGGTGAAGGTGTGTCGGGAACAACGAGTCTTCCAATATGTCTTCGTTTTAGCTTCATTTCTTCATTTCTTTCTCGTTTTCCTTCTTGAACTTTATTCTTGAGTATTTGGACCACTAACTTGATGACTTTATCTTCTCGAATATACTCCACAAGTCTTGCTTTTGTCGGGAATTCTTCATACATGGAGAAATCTTCATATTTTACTTCTTTTTCCGTCTTTTTCTCCACTTTCCTGTACTTGGCTACAAATGAACTAGCAAACGCATTTTTATACAATTAAGCATCAAAAGCATATGATTATAGCCAAATAACACACAGAAAAGCACATATAACGCTACTAAAAACATGCATAATTTGAGCGTTATCAAATTCCCCCACACTTAAAATTTGCTTGCCCTCGAGCAAATCTAAGAAAAGAAAAATCAAACTACATAACTAAATGACAAAACGAAAAGAAAAAAAATTAAAAATCTGAATATCTTTGGCTTTTTTTTAACTTTTGTTTTTTTTAACATATATAAAAATAAGCGAAAAATGAGCGCAAACTCCCCCACACTTAAGGGTTTGCTAGCCCTCAAGCAAATCTAGAAATTAAGAAAAAATAAATCCCACATGGTGCATGAAATATGATTAATAAAAATATGATGCAAATCTACCAAGTACAAGTACAAGATAAGATTCATCGTTTTAAGTTTTAAAGGTGAAAAATCGAGATGTTTGACAATACCCCATGGATTTTCTCGCTTGATAACATGGCTAAGCACCTCACGAAAAAGAACGGATGTATAATTCACTCAACACTCATTTTATTTAGTGATGGATAGTATTAAGGAATAGTACACTCATATTGCTCAGTTATGATCTAAATATTACCATAGGCTTGTACAAGAAACAAAACTCCACCGATGTGGCGTAAGGACCAAGTGTAAACATCTAAAGAGGGCTTTTATTCGGGTTATAACGATAGGCTTCAGGTGAATAAAGGGTATGGATAAGGCAGGGGAATATTTATGAAATTGGTTTTAAAAGAAAAATAAAGTCAAGTCTAATACCTATGTTGCTAGTTACCGAACAATCCGCAAACCCGAAAATGATTATAGTTACAAGCTTCTCTTCACATATCGATCACCAATATATATATATATATATATATATATATATATATATATATATATATATATATATATATATATATATATATATATATATATATATATATATATATATATATATATATATATATATATCACGCCTTAGCACATTGGCTAATCGATAACTCAAACATACTTCAACTTCCTTCATAATAATATAGCACATTGTCATCACATATTTTTTTTTTCTTTCATTTTTTTTTCCGATGACTTAATTTTTTTTTTTTTTTTTTCACATTTTTTTTCCACATACATCACATCTCCCCCACACTTCGTATAAGCATCACCACAAAAATACAAATATGAAGTTGCGCACCTTCATCTTCGTCGGAATGGCACACACGAATGGCAAAGTGTGGCTAACTCATAATCATCAAAAACAATCCAATCATACCAAGCAACTAGCAACCAACCATTTAGACATTGACAAGGGGTAGGCTAAGGTTTAAAGTGTAAAATATTTTTGTATTTTTCTGGATGTAACAAAAAGAAAAGGAAGGCTCGGAGGGTGTAACTAAGGGTATCTAGCGCTAAGGATGAGCGCTAACAAATGGGTCCATATAGGGGTTAACTAACCGATGTGGCTAGCTAATATATCATTAGATGTAAACGGATGGCCATTTGGGTTTTATTCCTAAGATGCCTCTTTATCACACGAATACACTTATATCATACGAATGTGATCTTACTGCGGTCTGGTAATGATTTACAAGTACAAGTTCTAGAATAAATAGAATCACCGGCACACTCATAGCAAAAGATTCAAGCATAAAAGATGTATGCTAATAAGAAATAGGCTCAAATCCTCACAATTTAGTGGAAAGGGCTATTAAATGTGCTAGCAAATGTCATCGATCCCAGAATGGATTGCAATATTAATGGGACACATCTCAAGTTTTCAAAATTCTTGATTTCACCAATTGGGTTGATCCAGTTATTCTAATATATTAACCTATAAGCGTGAAAACAACTAGATCACAAGGTCAAACAAGTTCGCAAAATTTAAAAATTGGCCCAAAATTTTTGGAATCTAAAAACTAGTTTCGTTTTTCACAATAATATTTTCCCCCCACACTTAAGTTAACTACACAAAAGAAAAATAACTTAACGACTAAAAAAACTTGCTATTATTATTACTACGAGAAAACTTTGAAAAATGAACTAGATATGACCCTTTTTTTTTCTTTTTTTACTTTTTTTTTATTCTTTTAAAAAAAAAAAAAAAAAAAAGACAACAAACAAACATGACTTATTCTTGTCCCACGAGTTCTCGGTAGCTCCATTGAAACGCACAAAGAAGCGGAGAAGCGGTCGTCACAAGCATATTAAAACCCAACTTCTTTAGGGAATCATGGAGACCCGCCTTATACCTCTCACACAGTTTGTTTACAATGGGTGAGCCTTACTTTCGAAAGACTAAAAGAAGTCAATTTATAAAATAATTTACCAACCAAACAAACAAACAAGCAAAAATAACAAGGAAACAAAATAAAGCAATTATGAAAAATAAACTACGAAGCACGTAAGGTAGGGAAAAAATAGAACTATAAGTCTGAGATAAACGAAACCTCCCGGGCTAAACATCACGATCGAACTCCATATGATACGGTGCTAAGCAAACGCTAGCATAAGCGTGTGAGATCAATCGATTTCTCTTCCAAACATGTCCAATCAAGAGTGTAAGGTCAAGATCCAACCAATCCTTCCTTCAAGAGTTTATTAAATCTGCAAAAATAAATTAAACTACAAAAACGCGTAAAATTCTAAAACTCACTTTCGTAGGCATCACGGTTGCATTTAGCGCATGCAACAAGCCTTTAAACCCCTCGTTGACCCGAGTGGACGAGTTATAGTCTCGTGAGGGTTTCCAGTGAACATACCCACAAAGTTCAAAACACTTTTATTTTTAAAACACATGTACTTATTTATTTACAATGTACAAAATTAACAAAATTTAAAATGCAAAAACCAAATTAAGAGAAATGATACTCTTGCAAAAACAAAAAGACATTTAAACTTATTTTATCTAAACAAAACACACAAGAACAAAAAAAAAATGAAAACTATTTTTTTTTGAACAGAAGTCTCCAACCGGATCGGTTACGGGTGGTGACCGATCGGTTGTAAGCTTTTTTTTTTTTTTTTTTTTTTTTTTTTTTTTAACGACGCTAAAATGACTTTTGAAATTATTTACCGAGAGCTCCAACCGTTTCGGTTGGGATTCCAACCGATTCGGTTAGAGTTGTTTGGGTGGTTTTGGTGTTTTTTCGCAAACGATTTCGAGCAAACTTAGAAAGCAATCATTGAAATGGCGATTTTAGAACACAAAAAACGAAATCCCAACATCAAAAACTTGATTTTGATGCAAAGATCATTTGAGCAATTATGAGAAATTAGAGATTTTAAGAAAAAGACAAGCATTCAAGCAAACATCATGAGTAACAAGCAAGCAATCATGAGCAATCAAACAAGAGTAAATCATTCATGAGCAAGAGCAATTATATCATTGGAACAAACTAGCAAGCAAGAAATCAATCAAACAAGAAAACAATCAAACGAACAAACAAGTGCAAAACAAATCCCCGGCAAAAGCGCCAAAAACTTGATGTGCTTCGTCGTGGTTTTAAATTTGTAAACAAGAATTACCGGTTAACTAGGAACACATTCGGGCAAGTATACCCTAGTCAAGTTGTAGTATAGTATATGGTAAATCAAGGTCGTCCCAAGAGACTTGGTTGCACTACAAGTGTTGTTTGTTTGTTTAAGCAAGTAACAAGTAACAAGTTGATGGTTATGATTGTCACGGATCAAACCAACAAGAAAAGCATTATAAGAACAAGTAATAAGTTGATGGTTATGATTGTCACGGATCAAACCAACAAGAAAAGCATTATAAGAACAAGTAACAAGTTGATGGTTATGATTGTCACAGATCAAACCAACAAGAAAAGCATTATAAGAACAAGCACACAAAGTACATACATGTTTAGACAAATCATCACAAGTTATCATAAGAGCCAAACAAGTATCAAGACATTCATAAGACAAGAACACATCACAAGAATCACATAATCAACACAATCAAAGAACCAAACATGAACAATAGCATTCAACATCATAAAAGTAACAAGGTTTACCCAAAGTATGAATTACAATAGGCAAAGGTGAAGGATTATAGCACTCCTTCAAGCCTCCAATCAACTACAACTTCTAACCAAGCATACTTCTGGAAATGGCAGAGGTTTGTGGTCTTTTGGGGAAGATAAGTTTGTGGAAATTCGTCCTTAAGGGTGGAGGCAAGAATTACACAAGTTGGGATAGGATAGTTGGTGGAAATTCGTCCTTAAGGGTGGAGGATCGAATTTCACACCTTTGGTGAAGGTAAGTTGAGAGGGGGATGTTGTTTTAGGTGGAAATTCGTCCTTAAGGGTGGAGGATCGAATTTCACACCTAGAGATGGAGTGGTGGGTGAAAGGGATGAGAAGGATGGAGAAGGGATGATGAAATGAGGTTGCAAAGGCCTCTATTTATACTACTTTCAAGGCTAGGGGTATTCAATGCAGAACTTGGCCTCCAAGGAGCTTAGAAGGGACTAGAATACATGTAGGAAGGACCTAGAATCTTTTGGAACAAGTTTGGAGTCTTAGTGATGAAGAAATTTCAGAACCAGGCCTCCTAACCGAATCGGTTGGGCTCCAACCGTTTCGGTTGGGCTTCTTGACTACGCTCCAACCGAAATGGTTGCGGGGCATAACCGAATGGTTGGAGCAAGTTGATACAAAATCATAAGCACCCAAGTTGTAGATATTTCTCTTAGCTTTCCGTGGCCGTGAACCGGGGGTCAAACGGAGTCCGTATGCAAAAGTTATGGCCAAAATGGTGAAGGTGTGTCGGGAACAACGAGTCTTCCAATATGTCTTCGTTTTAGCTTCATTTCTTCATTTCTTTCTCGTTTTCCTTCTTGAACTTTATTCTTGAGTATTTGGACCACTAACTTGATGACTTTATCTTCTCGAATATACTCCACAAGTCTTGCTTTTGTCGGGAATTCTTCATACATGGAGAAATCTTCATATTTTACTTCTTTTTCCGTCTTTTTCTCCACTTTCCTGTACTTGGCTACAAATGAACTAGCAAACGCACTTTTATACGATTAAGCATCAAAAGCATATGATTATAGCCAAATAACACACATAAAAGCACATATAACGCTACTAAAAACATGCACAATTTGAGCGTTATCAGAGACTAAAGAAAGAAGCTTAAGAACCTCAGACTCCAACATGTTGCTAAAGAGTTCAATTTGCAACAAACTCGTGGCCCCGGAGGGTCAAGTGGTGGTGCACTAACTACACCAGTTTCCGATGCGGCTAATCAACCCGATAAGGGAACTGGTACCACCACCCACGAACAACAACAAAAGCAACTAGAGGATTCTATCATCTATGACTTTGAGGAACTGGAAATGGAGAAGAATGAAAAGATTACTGATGTAGATGTTGAGGCTGCGGCTAAAGAAAAAGCAGAAAAAGAAGCTCAAGCTCAAGCAGATGAAGAGGAAAGGGTCAAGGCTGCAGAAAAGGTTCAAGCCGAAAAGGAAGCCAATGACTATCTTCTAGATAGTCCCGCACATAGCAAGGAACAAACTTCTGAGCCACCAAAGGACTCTGAGCCTCCTCATGAATCATCATCGCCGACTTATCTTCTCATTCATCTCCACCACCATCCAAAGCCACCACCAGATCCGCATCCAGATCGATAAAGAAGCCAACCGACACTTGGGTATCCCGAGCAAAGACAAAGATTGTTAAAGCTGTCAAGCAAGTAAGGAAGGAAAAAGGTAGTCATCAAGAAACTCAATCAACTCACTGACAGAGTCAATCTTCTTCAAAATGGGATAAACGAGATGTTGAGAGAACGGGAAAAGATCCAGAAGTTTCTCAATCGAGACATACAGGGTGAAATGAACAAGACGATTAAGGAATACGCTCATAAGTTCCTTCTCGACACTGTTCCTGGTGTAACAAGAGAGATGTTCACCAGACAACTCTATCCGAATCTCATGCAGTTGGTCAAGCAAACAATAAAAGCAACACCTTTAACAATAACAATCAACCCAACTGAGCCTGCAGTTGCCTCCGATGCAGAAATGGTTTCCAAGCTTGTACTACAAATGTCTCAACGATGCATAACGTTTACTTCGACGGCTAAACCGTTAGACGCATTCTTTGGAATACCAACTTAAAACTTCATGCAAAGCGGCAAATGAAGGCCAAAGCGTCTAAGAGACGATGATGATCGGGATAAGGATAAAGAGTCGAAACGCAAGAAGAAATCTGATGACTCCTCCTCTATGCCACCACCACCCCAAAGGACCTCCACCGAAAGAAGATCTCCTCCACGTTCGCTGCTCTCGAGAAACCTCGGGACTCGAGTTACCACCACAAGCAGAGAAAAGCGGTGATCATTTGAATAAAGCGGTGGTGACGATGAAGAGATCCCTGAGCCCCAACAACAACCCACCTCTTCTGCCATAACAAAGAAACCAGAATCATCATCAAAACCTAAGAAAAAGAAGAAGAAGACCGCTGTTGTCTCATGGCTAGATGAAGATACTACTGAAGAATATGACTTGTTTTCTAGACTTGTTGATGCTACCCCCTCATTACCAGATGGTCAAGAAATGGTAGATGGTCGTACAATGGAGCATGTGAAGCTTATACAAGAAAAGTTCAAAGTGAAGAAGATGACTAAGGCAGAGTTGAGGCGAATCAAGAATGATGCATTTCAACTACTTAAAGACAACTCAGAAAGTGCAATTGAAGTCGAATATCATCTTGATAACATTGCATGAGCCATATCTAACAACATTGATTGGCTCAATCCTGAATCAAACATTGACTTCACCGCACTGCATAAAGCTCCATACTACACCGATGGACCAAACCCCTACCTACCATTGGCCGACCGGATCAACCCAAGATTCCATTTCGCTATTTATTCAACAACGACTTAGAGTTTCTTCTACACGATAGCGATGTCTCCAAGAATACGCTACATCACTCACACTCCCTTTCCCGCAAAGAATATACTCCAACAACATAGCCATCGAGGAAGACGCCACACATGTTTCTTCGACAAAGTGGAAAAGTATGACCTCGATGCATTGTATGGGATTCATCATTGGCACGAACGTCAAGAATCTACTACAAAAGTCGCCGAGTTCTAAAGTCCAAAAAGGAAGTGTTCAGTGATAAACGGATCGTTGCCATTCAGCATGTTTCCTTGTCGTCGAAGTGGGACTACACATTCCTCAAGAAAATCGTGGTCAAACGACAAGACGAAGAAGAATATGACTTCTGTGAAGCGGATTTTCCGATATTGTCTCTAAACGACATTGAAGATATGTATCTTGCAAAGGTACAAGGACGAATGCGACAATTCTCTATAATTATCCAACGCGAGTACATCAAGTCACTGTTAATCTTCATTAGAAGCATTGTGATCCAAGAACGTGTAGAAGACATTTAACTTGCCGTGGAATCTTATCAGAAACGTGTAAATCTCACAAAACCTCAGCTAGATCTTCCCGACATAAACCAACTTGCTCAGTACACCCTTATCAAGAAACCATTTGGGGTAGTCTACCGAAGTGAACTACACCACAATTGCTTCATGTCGTGCAAAGAGCTTCATAAGTTTAGGGATCACACATTGAAGAAGGTTCGGGATGGGCTAGCATACAGGTTAAAGGAGATACATGACGGCATAGGGTCACCGAAGAGATGGAATTCAAGGGACAGAAGGGATGTAAAGAAGATCATCACGCGGATTGATGAAAGGTTGTTTAGGCGGGATCAGATCAGAACATTGGAGAGTTTCGTTGGTGGTTATCCAAGCATATCTCTCACAGGCTACCAACGTCCAGAACGAATTCCTGGAGTTATTGCTGGAATACCTGAGACTCCTGGTACCCCTTGATTTGTTTCTCTTATCAATATTTGGATGTGTGTTTATATCTATCTATGGCTTGTGCACACATAACAGTGTACAACCCGTACTTTCAATGAAAGGACGGTGCGCATCAATGCCACAATCCTTATAAAAGGAGCGAAAGCTTCTTACTTTTGAGTAAAACTTATCAAAATTTTTCACTTTTCAAAGTTTTGCTCAAAAGAACAAGTACTTCCCCTTATGATTTTTCAAAACCTCAAAAGTTTATATCATTTGTTGAGGGGGAGTATTTGCTTAAAACTTTGTTCACAAATTGTTCTTCATGGTGATCTTCCCACAAAACTCGAAATGGACATATTCGATATCAAAATTTTGTCAAAAATAACATTAATATGCCATTTTTGAGGGGGAGAAAAATTATGTGATAAGAAATATGTTGTGTATTGCTATTGAATCTTCATGATAAAAGACTTAACCAATGAATTGACGAGCTCTAAAACGTTAGTAACTCGAAAAGACTTATCCGGGACGGGTAATAATTTCAAACTAGTTCGCTAGTGATGTAAACGTGTCTCGCAAAGGACTTGTCCTAGTAGAATGTACCATTTGAGAAACTCTTGGTAGACATGAACATTGATGGGTCAAACCTCCTCACCAAGGAGTGTTTACAACTTCAAGCTGACCTAGTCAGTGATATAACCGTGTCTCGCGGGGAATTATCTATCTTGAGTTAATCAATTCAAAAGTGCGCGCTCTTCTCTTACCGTGCAGATTTCCGTCTAAACATTTAAGCACGTGTTGAGGGGGAGTATTTTTGCAAAATGTAAAAATCTTTCAGTGGTACAAAATGTTTTAATCATAACCACTTTGAGAGATTTTTCATGAAAATGGTTTTATGGCAACATAGGTTAGTCATGGAGTTATAAGGTGACTAAGGTTAGGAATAACCGTCCTATGATCCGCCAGAGCCGGAGGGATCTACGCAAGGACACCATCAATAGTTAGAATTTAGAAGTCCTTAGGTACGATTATAAAAAGGAGAAAATGAGGATCGGAGAAAGAAGGAGTTGAAGAATTAAAAAGAAAAGTAAAGAAAAGGGTGAAAAGAAATAGCCCTCAGTTATTCAACTTAGGGCGGAACAGGGTTCAATTCATATGCTCTTGGTTGTCGCTGATGACACCGGTATTGAAGATCAAAGTCGTCATGGACCCGATGGCGCATGCACTAAACCTTCGAGCCACTCAAGTTTCTCTCACGAAGCTTGTTTCATTCTCACAGGAACCCACGTAAACTATCTACTGTCTCTTAGAGATTCTTTGGTATTGAAGAAGGAGACCCTCTCCTAGTCTCCGCTCAGGAAAACCAAAATGCACTATTGAGTCTAGAGCCATGAGATTCACCAAAATATCTCTTAGGTACACTTGATAATTCATCGCTTGTCGTTCAACAATAAGAACACAAGTGATACATTATCGAGTCCTTCATAGATCTTAGCAATTTGTCGAGAACATTTATGAGGGGTTCACAACTGTGATCCTTAGTTATTGAATGGAAACTCTGCCGGTCAACATCAAACGACCGACGGCGGTCACTTCGGTAACTCCTTGTGAGTTACGCTTAGTGTGTCTCAAAAGGTCTGATCGTGAGGTGATGCTTGGTGTACCTCGTGAATCACCGAATCGTAGGTGTACTTGATACATCGCGTTATCTCACTTGTGGGAATCCAGTTCAGAACGACCTTTGTGGGAATTAGAGGCGTGTTTTCACACTATGCTGTTAACATACTCGAAGTTCAAACTTGTAAGTGCTGGATTATTTCTTACCCATGTTTTATGTTTTCTTCTTATGGATGCTCACGGGTGGAAAAGATCGTGCCGATTCTTCACATGCTCATACCAACAACAACACTAATTGAAGTTCTCTCAAAAGGCAACACATAGTCAGAATGATTCTTCGTCAAAGTTAAAGAATCTACAAAGTTTAAAGACTAAGAGAACTACATCAGTATTGAAATCCAAAGTTAAAGAGCGTGTGAGCATGTTGGAGAAAGACGTGGAGACACTGGTGCAACGAAGCAGACCTGATGCAGATAACCACAACATACTATCACTACCACCACAAAGAAAAAAGATAATGAAGACGTCAAAGCTGAAAAAGTTCAAAGTAAAAAAGATCCCTACATTGGGGAGATTATTGGAATCAAGAGACTTCTTCTCACAAGAAAGAAGAAAGTCATAAGACGTCAAAGCAACTATTACATCAGCACCTGCAACGTTTTCACTCTAATCATTAATTACCAACACTTAGGGGGAGATTGTTGGAATCACTCCTAGATTATATTTCAAGTGTTTGTAATCAATATGTAATAGTGTGCTTAATTAGGATTTTAAGTTAGCATTAATGCCAAGGCTTATGTAGAAAGCCCATGAGCCTTGGCCCAAGCCCAATAAGGAAAGGAAGGGAACTAGTGTGTTGCCCTAGTTCCTTCCCTATAAATAGTCTTGTAAACCTTCACTTGAAGGTTGGTTGTTCACTTTTCTATTTCACTTTAAGCATAAACCTTTCTTATTTATTCGTGTGTTTTGGTTAAGTGTTCATCCGATCCTTTCTTCATCTCATTTCTTCATATTGATGCTTGTGTTACAAAAATGGTGACCTAACAGAGAGCATGTAGGCAATGTCACTTTGGACCCTTCAATGAGACAAATTTCAGGAGCACAACAGTGAAGTTTACCCGTAAGAACATAACTAGGCACATAAGGTCGAACCTTATTATCTTCTTCATTGCTGTTGTCATCATCACTTGACTCGGTACCCTTCAAATGGCCAAAATATGACGGAGGAAACCTATCGGAATAATCCACTTTGACCTCCGGTGAATCCTCAGTTGTTAAAATTGCATCCGGCTCATGGCATAAGGTTTTGTCCAATTTAAATTCTATTCTATCACCATAATATCCCAATGAATCAAGGAATGGTTTACCAAGAATCAAACGTTCCTTCATATTTTTCTCCATGTCGATAACTACAAATTCGGGGGCAGAAACGAATCTATCGACCTTAACACAAGTCCCACCTGTAATTCCTAACGGAGTAGCCTTGGTCTTATTTGCCATCTCAATCACGATATCTGTTTTCCAAAGATGGATTAATTTGAGTTTTAAGAATATGGAAAGTGGCATGAGGTTTATACTAGACCCGAAATCTACTACTCCCAAGATATCATAATTTCCAACTGAACATGGAACGACTAACCCGTCTGCACTAATATCCTTAACCGAAAATAAACTTATTTCTAACCTAGTTACGCTTTCTGAATCATGGTTACGCCGTAACTCGGGGAAATAGTTATGGCGTAACTGCACCTTAGTGTCGACAATTGTCTTCTCCAAATTTTCGGTTGTAGATTTGCACTCCTCAATCACTTCCTGCGAATTATCATCAGCAAAAACGGCATTGCATGCTACCATATGTTTGGTACCCTCAGGTTCAATGTTATTCATCTCTATCTCTACACTGAGCTTTTCTACCGTGGCTTCAAGGTTTTTTAGGGTATGTCGTGCCTGGAAAGATTTTTATTTGTGTTTTCTTGGAAATCTTTGAGCCATTTATCTTGTTCTTTTTGCTTCCGGGCTGAACTTTCTAGGAATTTGTTTATGGTCTCTTCAAGGTTGGGCTTTTTTTTCTCCATAAGGCCCGCGGTTGTAATTTTAACGATATCCATTACTATTTCGATTATCTCCATAAAACGGTCGATTTTCTCCATATTTAGCTTCTTCGATTATGTTTTATTCGTTAATGTGAGGACAATTCATGGTGAGATGTCCTCTCCCGCAGCTTTCGCAACCTACTTGGATGGCATGAACGGTTTCTCTGATTTTTAGCATATCAAGACTCAGATTTTCAATTTTGCTAGTGATGACTGCAATTTCATCAAAACTTCCGCCTTGGTTTCTTTTGCTTCCTCCATCATGCCATTTTTGGGAATGATCAGCCATTGTTTGGATGGCTTCAATTGCTAGAGTAGGAGTCATGCTCGGCATTGGTCCCTGATAGTCCAACATCTTTCTTGTAGTTACGTTGATTCCTTTGTAGAAGATGTTGACCTTTTGCTGGTTGTTCAGATCATGTGTAGGACACTTGTAGAGGAGATCGTTGTATCTATCCCATGCTTGATACAATGTTTCATCGTCTTCTTGCTTGAAATTATGGATCTCCAAAAGCTGGTTAGATATCTTTGACGGAGGACAATACCTCTGGATGAAGTGCTTCTTAAGTAGAGCCCAAGTATTAACTGACCCGGCAGGCAATCTTTCTATCCATCTTCTGGCAGCCCCAGTAAGAGTCATGGGGAACACCCTTAGCATAACAGCGTCATGAGACACACCCAGAATGTTGAAAAGGCTTGCGATGTATAAGACATTTTCAACATGCTCATACGCATCTTCGTCCCTGTTTCCTGAAAAAGGGTTAGCACGAAGCTCCCTCATAAACTGGTCTTTAATCTCAAAACGGACATCAGCTCAAATTTCTAGTCTTACGAGCCCTGGCCCTTGTTCTTCTCTTGTCAACGCCAAATGTTCCTCAAGAGTGAGGTCATCAATGTTAAAAACTCTCATGGTACCTGAAGGCTTGAAAAGAGATCTTGAGAATTTTAGAAAATTTTAAAACAAAACAAAAATGAACGACTTAATAACAATCCTAATATAACTCCCCGGCAGCGGTGCCAAAAACTTGATGCAGGTTTTACTGACCAGGTTTTAATATTTATAGTCTCGTTATACCTATGGTCTACCCTAATGCACTAACGGGCAGTGTACCCGGTCGTGTGTAGTGTAGTATTCGGTAAAACCGAGGTCGTCCCAAGAGCTATGTGTGTGGATTAATACTAAGTCTAGGTGTCACAGATTTTAATATGATTTAGATAAGGAATTAACTAATAAAGCAAATAAAGGCAAAGGTTGTGATCAATAGGGGAGAGTGGTGCTAACCTAGTTACTCATCCTAACTAGTAGTGTTTACGTCTAATTACTTCCAATTACTTCAGGTGGGGTCAAAGTCGCTAGGACAACATTTGGTCAGTTCGTCCTAACCTATCAACAAAGGGTCCCACTAGAGAAGTCAGGTGTCCCCTCATAAGTCCAAATTGTTCTCGGTCCCCTAAGCCAAGTCATTAAGTCTCGCTACATGCTAGATTCATAATAGTGAGTGCCCATGCGCTAACATCTTAAACACTCACCCTTACTTCTTAAGTTCATCCAAGCGGTAGGTGATTAGTTGGTCAATCATTACAAGTATAAAGGGTCGTGGGTTGGTCATATCTTACCCTTCCCGTCTCGATCTACTCACTTAGGGTCGGTTGGTCATATCTCTAAGAAACTAGCCTCTACCGCCATTCAAAACTACGAAACAAGGGTAGCTACCAATAAACTATGCATGCATACACTTAGAAATAGTTATACGGAAGCAATGTAAATGCAAACAAAACAATTAAGGAATCATAACTAGGCCGGCACCAAGAGGTGCTTAGTTTATATTAACCATAACAATCAATTCAATGTTTAATGTTACGATATACATGAATCGAAAGTAAAGAAAGATAAAAGCTAATGCTTATCGTGGGGAGTGATTTCTCCCTGGAGATAGCTCCGTATGCTCCTCTAGATCCGCCTTGACTTCTTCTCACGTTCTCTCGATTGTTGTGTGTGAAATGGGATGATTTGAAATCTTTGGAAATCATGGGGTATTTATAGGCCAAATCGTTACTGGCAGTAACTATTAAAAGAGTTACCGTAACATACAATTCTTCATAAATTGCACTCGATAATCTTTGGTTCTGGTGTAACCTCGGGAAGGAGTGACGCCGTATCTTCAATAAATCTTGGTTACGCCGTAGTTGATGCAAGAGTTACTGGCGTAATTAGTAGCGGCGGAACCTCGTTTGACCTAATATGGTTACGTCGTAATCTTGGATGAGATTCTGTTGTAATCTTTTGTTAAGTTGGTTTTCTGAGCCACGCTTTAGTTACGGCGTAATGTGAGAGAGGAGTTACGCCGTAACTTCTTTAAAGTGAGCATACTATCATAAATCTTTAATAAACTCTCCAATTTCGCGTCTCTTTAGCTGCAATGCTCGTAATTTACCTGAAATTGAAATATAATGGAAAACAAGCGTAAATTCATATAAATGATATAAATTACAAGCATTATCGGGAAATTGACACTTAATATTCAGGATAATTTGATGTTATCAAGGTAATCCATAACCCATGACCCATTGTATGACATCATGCATGAAATCATGTTGGGTATTATCCAAGACCCATGACCCAATGTCCATGACCCATGACCCAAGACCCATGACCCATTGTCTAGATACATTGTATCTTATTGGGTATCCATGACCCAAAGTCTATGACCCATGGCTCATAACTCATAACCCATAACACGGTTTGCAAACCAAAAGCTGGACTATTCTAACCCAGACTGCCGGATCCCAAGTGCACTGGCCGGATCCCTTGGGTGAGGGATCCGCCAGAACCGTGGAATAGAAGGCTTTTGTGCCTATAAATAGTGAGCCATTTCATCATTTTTCCTTACCCTTCTTCTTACAACTCTCTCATATATTATCTCACTCTTCTAACCTCTGATCATTTGATCATTCTAGTAGTTCTTCTATCTTTTATTGTGATTCTCATATAGGTTCTTCACGAAGGCGAGATCACGCTATTCTACAAGTCATCCAAGCAAAGGGTCATTGATTGATTTGTACATCCACAAGATTTTGGTAGCATATCTTGTAATCATATTTCATATAGTTGTTGTGTAATAGTTGTGTAAAGGTTTAGTTCTACCTCGTGGAAGAACTCGGTATTTAGCTTTGTACCGAAAAAGTGTAAGCGAATTTGTGATGCTTCTCCGCCAAGTTGAAGGAGCTTGTTGACATAGTGCTTGAACTCTCGAGTGGGGTACTCGGGGAGTGGAGTAGGGCAAGGAAGGTGGCCTTGTAGCCGAACCACTATAAATCACTTGTGTCGCTACTTTCTATCCTTTTACTTGACTTGCTTTATTTACTTACTTTACTTATTCCTTCTTACTATTTATCCATCCATACGAATTCACATAAGATCGAATCTAATTCTTTGAAACTTAAATTAAAATCGGTAAAACTATTCAACCCCCCTTCTAGTTTTCCACAATTGGCATCAAGAGCAAGGTTTTCAAAAAGTTTTAAAGTAAATTGTATTATAAAAACTTTTCGATCAAAATGATAGAGAAGGGCAATCTATGCAACGACCTCCACTACTTGAAACAAATAGTTTTATTTATTGGAAAAACATATTTGAAGCTTATGTGAAATCTAAAGATATTGATCTTTGGTATATTATTGTTGAAGGTGATTTTCAAGCAACTGTAAAAGATGATAAAACCAGCAATGAAGAAAACATTTTTCATGATCGTCTCACCGACGACCAAAAGAAAAAGCTTTCCAAAAATAGTGAGGCAAAAATGGTTTTATATAATGCCTTACCTAAAAAGGAATTAGAAAGAATATCTATGCATAAAACTGCTAAAGAAATTTGGAACTCTTTGGTTGTAACACACCAAGAAAATCAACAAGTTAAGAACAACAAAATTGATTTATTTGTTCAACAATATGAACAATTTTCAATATTGGATGAGGATAGTATTGATAATTCTTTTTGCAAACTTTAATACTATTATTGCTTCATTACAAGCACTTGATGAGTCTTTTTCTAGTCGTAATCATGTCAGGAGATTTCTAAGGGCGCTTCCATCAAAATGGAGACCGAAGGCATTGAAGAATCCAAAGACTTTTCGATCCTCACTCTCGATGAACTCATAGGAAACCAAAAAGTCTATGAGCTCGTACTCGCCAAAGAAAGTCTCAAGTGATGAAGAAACTTCATCTTTAGAAAGTGAAGACGAAGACTATGCAATGGCGGTACGAGACATCAAGAAGTTTTGTAACAATTCGCATTTTTAGGATTTTTATCCATTCGATTGTACAAAGATTGCACTACCGAGGCTTGATGAGGATCAAAGTAATGAGGGTGTATGTTCCGGCCAAGACTACTTTGTAACACGAGAATAAGAAATACTAAGACACTCGTTAAGTGATTACGCGATGAGGGTAGGACCTGCGAACCACCTCCGGCGTGAGAGTAAGTATGAGTTATGGTTGTATAAGTGTGTGTAAGTAAAAAGATGAGTGTAGAATGAGCATACCATAAACCATTGTCCGTCTAACCTATTTATAGTGGAAGAAATACGGTTAGAGGCACTCTTGCATGAATGTCGGAGATCATGGGGGCGTCCCATGATTGTGGATAACCGCTAGGGGTTAGTGACCCACGTTCTCAGACTTGACGGGGAAGCCAAGAGAGAGAGGGAGATCGTGGGTTTGACTAAGTCAGGAGGTTCCTTATCCATTGTTCCTTCGTCCACCATACCCCGAAGGGCTTAGGACTGCGAATGGCGAATTCCCCTAAGGTAACCTTCGTGCCAACGAATGGTTTGACGCCTGTGGATATTTTGGAATCCTAACATGGGCCTTCGTATGGAAGGGCTTCGACACGTCTCGGAGGAGTGTCCTCCGAGCTACTCGGAGGTACATCATCAAGCCCCGGTCGAAAGTGATGCATATGAGCGAAGAGGCATTGCATTCGACTTCTTGCTTGAAAAATTTACATCTCATCGCCAATTCGTTAGTTAGAGATAATTACTTACCTAACTAAAGCGCATTAAATGCGAAATAATTACTACTATCATTGCCCTTCGGTGATTACTTATCCCATATTACAGGAGACCAAAAGACTTTATTTAAAATTTAAAAGTTGTTTGACTCGGATAAGAGTAAAAAGATGGACACGTGTGTGGTTTTAAAGGCGGTAAAAGGGTATTTAAGGGGAGTTGTGGAAACCCTAAAACATTTTCACTCTCTCCGTCTTCTTTTACCATGATAACCTTTTCAGTACACCATCTTGAAAACAAAGGTAAGCGCTTCTCTTTTCTTGTAGTTTTAAAAATAAGAACATGGATTCCAAGTTTATTATAAAAGCGACAAAAGTGTACTTTTTCTGCGAAAGATTTACATGATCACTTAGCCGATTATCCCATCCCACTAGAACATAAAGTGATGTTACCCAAACCTACTCGGGGTATCTTTGATGCCCTCCGAGGTTCGTGAGGGTGTATACACATGCATTTAGTCACTCAAACCTTAGGATTCCGTTGCACTTGCGATATTAGAGTTTATGCGATACTACAAAGTTCATATCTCTAGGTTTAATCCCTTTGGTTTTGCCAAATTAACCACATTCATAGTGATGTGCAAAGCCTACGGATATGAACCAACATTGGCGAGTTTAAGAGGATTCTTGAACTTGTACCACAGGGGCAATTGGTTGACACTAGCAAAAGACACGAGGCGGATGTACCCAACTTTGTTTGGGAAGGTGTACACAAACATAACGAGTTGGAAGGGTAGCTTTTTCTACGTGCAAGACACTATTGTTCCCCTAAATATCGAGGAGTTCTTGAACAAGGAAAATAGGTATAATGCTAAGCGGTATAATGACCCCCCCTACGAGGTTGAAGTGATCCACATTATCGGCGTTTGGTCAAATACCCTGTGGATGTGCAAGTATTCCTGAAGCCATTTTATACATGGTGGGATTGCTCGAGTTGGGAGGGTCTCCCGAAGCCTATGATCATATACCAAGGACAAAGTATGTTTATCTACTTTTATTTAAGTAGGACCAATGTAGCGATATTTATTTCTTCTTGTTTCTATTTTGCGAGATGTCGTTCGAAACTTTATGTTCCAAGACTTGGATGAAGATTTAAGTTTCATGCTGCGGAGAAAGGCGAGGAGTCTTATGGTGTTGGCTCTCCTTCAACATCTGTAAACAACAACGAGGTAGACATTTGAAGCGAGCCTCTTTCATCGGCACCCCACAACTTGCTTTGGAGGTCCATCCCAGCCGGTGGAGAATATTCTTGACTCGGACGATCCTGCGGATGAGGATGTCCCGTCGTTGGTTCAACAGGAATAGGCGATAGGTGAAGAGTAGGAAAGGAACAATGACCAAAGGCGTGAAATCTACCAACAAAGGAAGAATCCCTGCTGCCTCACGGGAGTAGAGTTGTGAAGCGAGAAGAGTGTCGAGGCGAAAGTTTGTGAAGTCGCCTTGAATTGCCGATGAATCCGTTGAGGTTCATGGTAAGTAGTTTTCCTTACGAATCATGCGAAATTATAAATTGCACAATTATGTTAGCTGTTATACATTGTGTTGCTCACGGGTCTTCGAGACAAAGGAACTCCCAAATGCCTTGGCACATCACGGATTGTTGACCATGTGACCCTCCACAATGGAAGAGTATCTTTGGAAAACATGTCTATTGAAAAGTTACGTGACATGCATGATAATGGGGTTGCGAGGCGGCGGTAATGGATAACCACACAGATGCCCAAACCGGAGAGTTGCTCGAGCGTGGCCAAGGTGGAAGCCAAGTGTGGCGAGATTGAGGAAATGTTGAGAAAAACCCCATCGTCCAAGACCTTGAGAAAAGGTGGCCCGACTAAGCTGTTGAGCGTGGTGTCTGAAGTTGGAAGAAGCCAAGGTTGTCACTCTCACGGTCGAGAATCGACACTTGAGGCAAAATGTCTTTGGGGTGGAAAGTGAGAAGGCTCGGCTCGGAGAGGTAGAGGTGAAGTTGAGGAGGAGATCGATGGCTTGCGGATGAGGTATAAGATCTTGCAAAAGGATCGTGCGGAGGTTGTTTGAAGGTGGTGCCTTACATTGCCATGGAGCTTTATCACGGCGATGAATTGGGAGCTCGGATGTGGAAGGTCATCAAATCGACCATATTTAGTGGGCGGTGCTTGGGCTGGAGGAGGTGCCAAAGCAGGTAAGCTTGTGGACCTCTCAAGATTGAATGCTACCGTCCCACTTGAAGGTGAGTATGATGAGGCGAAATGCATTTGCAGCTGCAGTACTCCTTCCTTCTTGAGGCTACCAAAGATCCTATGGCGCCCTCGAAGATCTCCTTTCAAGAAACCTCGGAAGTTGAAGCCTACCACTCCAACCAAGAAGACTATGTCTACCAAGCCGATCTCGGTGCAACCATCCCCACTCCATCTCCAAAAAGCAAGAATGAAGGCTGCTCTGTTAGCGATAATTTGGTTCAAAGGGTGGCATGTACCCTTAAGACAATTTATTTTATGTGACAATGTGTGTCTTGTCTTCCAAACAATTTAAATACTTTTGATGTATGGCCATGGGCCAAGAACAATTAAGCTGGAGCATAGGCTCCTCATGCAGTGTAAGGGCAATAGTCCTTATTTTGAATGTGTGAGTGTTGGGGATGTACCCTACACACTTAGTTTATATTTGTTAACTTCAAATGCGCCATTTTTCGGCGCTTAAGTTTTACAACCTAAGGTTAAACAACCTCATTGTGTGTAAATTACAACACCAAGAATATAATGACCAACTTGATCATTGTGGAGGGTGCGACCACTCTATCTCAAATCCTTTACATAGTATGACTTTGTAAAAAAAAAAATTACAAGCGCCAAAAACTACTAGGAGAGTTAATGTGAATGTTTATATTGGCTTAAATGATAAGGCGTGTATTACACCTCAAGCCATTCGACATTGAAACTCATTAACGACTTGGCTGAACAAATCTTTGTGTTTAAGAAACGAAGCAAGAGATTTGTGGGAAATGTCTTATTTATTATTGAATTGGTAGGGAGGATTACATCATTCTTGAAATGAAAACTAAGACAACTACCAATAATGTGTGCTTTCCTTGAGAAGCTTCTAATTACAAGAAAAGATAAAAGTACTTCTTAAACATAGAACTTTCGAAGGTTCGTACCATTCCATGTCTGTCGATGGGTTCTCAGAGAAGAGTGGCCAATTTGTAGGCTCCGTTGCCGTGAGCCTCGGCTACCATGTAGGGTCCTTCCCAAGTTGGTCCCGGCTTTCCACGATACTACTGCTTTGCTCATGTTGTTGAGGCGTAGCACATATTCTCGAGTTTGAAAGTGGAAGGTCGACCCTCTTGTTATAGTAGCCTTGATCTTATGTTTGTGCATTGCTTCTCGGATGGAGGCTATTTCGCCTTTCTTCTAGTAGATCAAGGTTTTCCCGATTCTTTCGTCATTTTGGGAGGCATCATCGTTGCCACACGCTCCGTGTGTACAATTAGTTCGAAGGATGACCGCTTACATTCCGTATGTTAGGGTGAAGGGGTTTCACCATTGCTTGACTTAGGATCGTCTGTGAGCCCATAAAACTTGAGGGGCTCGTCCACCCATCCGTGATGAGTTCGCCTAGCCTTTTCTCGATCCCTTTGATGATGTCTCTGTTTGTAACCTCCACTTGTCCGTTACCTTGCGGGTGGTGAGCGGATGTCGGGATTGCTTTATGTTGAGCCCTTGGCGAAGTCGTAGAAGACTCCTTGACAAGCGCTTCCCGTTGTCGAGATATGATTATGTGGGGCACTCGAATCGCACACAATGTGCTCCACACAAACTTCTCGATCTGTCTCCACATTACGGAGGCTAGTGGTTTAGCTTCCACCCACTTAGTGAAGTAATCGATCGCTACCGGCAAAATTTGACTCCTCGGGCGCTACGGTCATAGGCCTACAATATCGATGCCCCATTGAGAGAAGGGCCATGCGGATGTCACACTTGTCATGTCTTGCTTTGGCATTTTGGAGCGTTTGAGTGTATCGACAAGCTTCACATTTGAGAATGATTTGGTTGCGTCCCTGTGCATCGAAGGCCAATAGTAGCCCAACTTCATTATCTTGAGACAATGGCGGGGTCTGCATGAAGACCGCGGGATCCTTCATGAACCGGAGATGATGCTCGAAGCTTGCTTGGGGCCTACACATCGTAACGGGGTGACAAAATGACCTCCTATATAGGGTTTCCCTATTAGCCGTCTTGTGGAGACTTAACCCGAATTTTCCTTGCTAGCTTGGGATCTTGGGGAAGACCACTTATCAAATATTCCCTTATGGGAGTCATCCATGTCTCTCCTTCTTCGTGAATCACATGGTAACTTCTTTGAGAACAATGGATCTTTCGGGAAGGACTTCCACGAGCACTTCTTTAGTGAGATGGCGAAGGCCATTGAAGCTAGCTTACTTAGTGCGTCGCCTTCTTATTACGATTCCTCTGAACATCTTTGGATGGTGTAGGAATCGAAGTTTTCGACATCTCTTTCGTTTTCTCCAAGTCTTGTTTGATGACGGTGCCTTGCTTCATAGGAGCTGTTACTTGGTTTGCGACCAGCGGGAGTCTCTGAAAACAGCGAGCTTTGACCTCCATATCTTTAGCTAATCGAGTCTGCTAGCGGCGCTTCATATTCCGCTTCGTTGTTCGTGGCTTGAACTCAAACCGAAGAGCATATGTATGCTCCTTCCCCGAGGACTAACCAACATTAGACACTGCTCCGAACCGTCGGGGTTGGATGCTCCGTCGTGTAAAGCTTCCATTCAAACTGCACTTGAGAGAGGTTAGTTTTGGGCTCTTCCTTTCTGTGTCGGGTTCGGAAGGTGTTTACGCTAAAAGTCTGCGAGAATCGCCCTTTAATAGAGTTTAGTCCTTTGAACTCGATTTCATGTTCTCCAAGCTCAATAGCCCATTTAGCCACTCTCACGACTTTTCGGGTTTCGACAAGATCTGTTTTAGTGGCTTGTCGGTTAAGGCTATGTTGGATGGGCACGAAAATAGCGTCGAGCCTCCTTGCTGCGTAGACTAAGGCGGTATTAACTTCTCCAATCTTTGGATAGTTGATCTCGCTCCTTGTAGGACCACGCTAACAAAGTAAATGGGGATTTGTCGCTTGTCCCGTTCCGCCATAAGGGCTGCGCTAACACTCTCCATTGAGGATGCTAAGTACATGAACAACACTTCGCCTTTGATTGGGTTTGTGAGTGTTGGAAGGATTCGATAAACTCCTTCATCTTCGAAAAGCGACCTCCGCATCACGGCTCCATTGAAAAGTTTTCTTGTCCACGCATCCTTTGAGTGTTTTGAAGAATGGTAGGGACACATCGACTCCTTTCGATAAAAATCGGCTTAAAGTTGCCGACTTCCCATTCGGGCTCTGCACATCCTTTAGACACTTAGGGGCTTGGAGATCGGAAAGTGCCTTGACTTTAGAGGATTAGCTTTTATTCCTGTTTGGTGATTAAATGCCCTAGGAATTGTCCTCTTCGACACGAAGGAGCATTTCTTAGGGTTCGACTTCATGTTAATCGCTGAGAAGGTGGTCAAGCGTTTCTGTACATCGAGGGTAGGTCCTCCTCCGTCTTGCTCTTGATAACCATGTCATCAACGTAGGCCTCGAGATTTACGCCTGTCTCTGTTTGTTGAAGGCTTTATCTACGAGGCGTTGATAAGTCGCCCTGCATTCTTCAAACCGAAGGGCATTTTTACGTAACGATGAACACCTTTGCTTGTGTAGAAGGTTGTCTTTTCCTCGTCTTCCTTTGCCATCTGGATCGATGATACCCTTTATAGGCATCTAAGAAGCATTTTAACAGGAAACACGCCAAGGATTCTACCTTCGATCAATTTACGGTAGGGGTAGCAATCCCGGGCATGCTTTGTTGATGTCGGTGAAATCCACGCACATCGCCACCCTCCGTCGCCCTTTTCACCGGCCATTGGGTTGGCCACCCAAGTTTGGTATTTGACCTCCTCGGGATGCATGCTTGTGTGAGTTCGTCAACTTCTTTGCGGTGCGGCGTTTCTCTCGGGGCAAGGCTTCTCCTTTTACGCTTTGTTGGCTCAATGTGCTTGTACTCATTGAGTTTATGCTCCGTTCAGAAGGGTTGTCCATCTATCGACAAAGTTCTGGAACCCTGTCATGTCGAGAATATTTCCAAGCAAAAACATCAAGGTTAGTGCAGCAGATTCAACGAGCTTCGCCTTGAAATTTGCGGGAGTTGTTTTCCTACTACCACCGTTTGTTCGGGGTAGCTAGAGTTTATTACAACTCGTTCCTCTGCATCTGTGCGACTAAAATTGCCATCGGAGACTCCTCCGATTCCTCTCGATCTTTTGACACCGTATACACCCTTATCCGCTCCATAACTAGAATGAGCAGTTCCTACTCGAAGGAGTTTGGAACTTAATAGCGACATGTATGGTGGAAACAACAATTCCCATTCTTTGCATAGTTGTTCTCCTATTAACAAATTATAAGGAGAATCGACCTTACGATGGCGAAAATGAGTGTTTCCGTGCGGGATAAGGGGCCTTTGCCTATGGTGATTTCCAACGGTACTTCTCCCGGGGCCATGAGTGTTCACGGAGAACCCTACTAGTGGTGCCTTTGAGTCTACCCTCCGTGAGCGTATGGATGCCTTGAGCTTTGGAAACAATGCTCATAGATGATCTCGCGAGGAGCTTCCACAATCCATATATGCTCGGTTTACCTCCTGTTTGAGATTTGTACCTTGATGATAGCGGGTCGATCGAAGGTGTCTTCCCAATATGTAAGGAAGGTTATTTCCCTACGCTTGACTCTCCTCTGCTTCCTTCCTTTTCAAGGTGGTATCATGTCTGCGTACCATTAGTATTGGAGCTTCTTTGGTGTAGTATCCTTCTTGTTCCCTTCCATTCTCTAGTTGAGTATCGGAGAACTTGTCCTTTCCTTCTTGATGCCTTTGACGGATGTGCTAGCTTGCCGGATCGTCCGCCTCTTGATTTGCTTCTTTAGTTCCTGCGATTATTCGTGTCATGTCCATGATCTTCATGGAAATGGCAATACTTGGACATGTCTCTGGCCTTGTTCCGTGCTATCATCCGAGGCGGGGATCGAAAGACTTTCGGCTTTCTCGGTGGCTAGGATCTCGAGGAGATTTAACCAAGTTTGCCAAGAGTCCATGGTTCGGACCTTTGTTGTAAGGGTGAAGCGGTCTCTGTTCTTCTTCTTGTTTTGGATCCTTCCGGAGGACCCTCAGAGAATTTGTCGGGCGCTTCCTTTTGCTCTATCAGACCCCGTTTCTTGCTACCTCCTTAGACTCAATCCGGTGTAAGCCTTCTCAATCAAGGCTTTGTAGGTGTTGGGAAGGTCGGTGGGCAGGAATTCCACCAAGCTTGAGTCCGAAGGCCATGTCTGAAGCGAGAGATCCTCGATCTTCGTGTAACCCTAAATTTGCAAGGTTTCATCGGTGTGCACAGTAACGAAGGCCCTCGTACTTCGTTGTCCCTTTGTTTGATGGTGTGCGGTTAGGTGAGTTTTGGTGTACTTAACCTGCTGGCTAAAGTGTAACGGAACTTAGCCTTAAGATCATCTAGACTCATAATGCTCCCCAACTTACGTCCGTTCCACCATATTCGTGCGGAGTCTACGGCGTGTAAGTGAACATGTGGCATGCTACGGGCATGACCCACTTTTGCATTTGATAGCGCCTTGAATAAGTGGAGAAAGTTATCGGGATCGCCTTTCCCATCGTAGGTGCCTATGTGAGTAGGCATCTTCACACCGTCGGTAAGGGTGATCCTCGATCCACTTCACGAAAGGTGTGCAAGCTCGAGGCTTGATGCAGTAAGGGTTGTATGGAGGCGGATAAGCAGGTGTAGGGTTATACGGGTTAGGAAATGGTTGTGAGTAGGTAGGGTAAGCAGTAGAGGGTTGATCTGAAGGGTATACCCCATTGATTGCGTAGGAACACATCCATAGGGCATTTCTTTGGTAATTACGGTTGGGAGTGAACCATTTGGAGGGTAAGTGTTGTAGGTTTGAGCGGTGGGTAGGGATTCATTCCCGGAGTATGGCGATTCATGTTGGAGTATGGAGGTGGATCTCCGACACTCGAAACATAAGAGAGTCTTGGAGCCCTGTCCTTCTCTTCCCAGTGGCGGCAAGAAGAGGCGGGTTTACCCTCCGTTTCCTACCGGGTTGCTTCCTCCGTTGGAGTTCTCGCTCCTCCTTTCACCATGCATTCTTTCCCTTCTTCCCGGATTTCCTCTAGGTCCTTCTTCAAAACCCACCGTTCTTCCATTTGACCTTCTAATGGAAGGAGAACCATTTCGCAGGGCCGTGCGCCCCTTGCCTACAGATTGAGGTATGCCCTCTGCTTCGATCTCCTCGTCATACTCCTCACTGGAGTATTCCAACTCCCTCTGCGTCTCAGTATTGCGAACCTGTCTCTTGCGAGCCCTTAGCAAAGAATCTAAGGCCTCAAAGTTTGCCTCAATGAAGGCGGGGCTAATGTCTGGAATAGGGTTAGCGGATGTTGAGGCGTGATGCAGGAGTAGTTTCAAGCGAGATCGTGTGGTAAATGTTGAGGCTGTTTATGGGGCGAGATTGTCGGTGTTAGTTGTGGTAAGTGGGACGAGTAGAAACTGGTGGAGGTGAATCTTCTCTTCTGGTTCCATCTTGGGAAAAGTAGTGTAGTTGGTTGGGGTATTAGGATTTGGGTGATTCTGGGACTAATAGTTGTGGTCCCACGGATGGCGCCTTGATTGTACAAAGATTGCACTACCGGGCTTGATGAGGATCAAAGTAATGAGGGTGTATGTTCCGGCCAAGACTACTTTGTAACACGAGAATAAAAATACTAAGACACTCGTTAAGTGATTACGAGGGTAGGACCTGCGAACCACCTCGGCGTGAGAGTAAGTATGAGTTATGGTTGTATAAGTGTGTGTAAGTAAAAGATGAGTGTAGAATGAGCATACCATAAACCATTGTCCGTCTAACCTATTTATAGTGGAAGAAATACGGTTAGAGGCACTCTTGCATGAATGTCGGAGATCATGGGGCGTCCCATGATTGTGGATAACCGCTAGGGGTTAGTGACCACGTTCTCGGACTTGACGGGAAGCCAGAGAGAGAGGAGATCGTGGGTTTGACTAAGTCGGAGGTTCCTTATCCATTGTTCCTTCGTCCACCATACCCCAGAAGGGCTAAGGGCTGCGAATGGCGAATTCCCTAAGGTAACCTTCGTGCCAGCGAATGGTTTGGCGCCTGTGGATATTTTGGAATCTAACACGGGCCTTCGTATGGAAGGGCTTGACACGTCTCGGAGGTGTCCTCCGAGCTACTCGGAGGTACATCATCAAATTTGAATCACCCAAAACGAGTACACGAGTCAATAGATACGGCCAAAAGAAGTTAGCAAAACCAAAATGCCGAAACTACCAAATTGAAACAGTTAAGGGTCTGCCCGTTTTTTTTAAGGCCTTCTGGTCCGTTTCATCAAAAATTTAAAACATGAAAGTTGTCCGGAACGACATTTTCATTTTGTTTAAAAGAAGCCCGGGCCCTGGAAACACTTAAAACATACCATTATCCTTAAAAAACTGAAACTGCCCTATATATATAGTCTCATGACTATACTTTTGTCACAACTAAAGGAAAACCAAGGGGGCTAATGGCCTTAAGTCGAGACCACATCCACGGCTAAGGCCAAGGCTGAGTCTCAAGACCATGGTAGCCGAGACCAAAGCCACGATAAGGCCAAGGCAAAAGCCTCAAGGCTTATTTACCCAAGACCGTTTACTAAGGTCTTAACCTTGGCAAACCAACACCAACACAAACCAAACGACATAACTTTATATACTTACATTATGAAATGACTAGAACTTATAAATCGCCATTATATTTCTAATAATCAAACAACCTAAAGGATTTCATAACTTTCAATTTTCTTTGAAAACGGCAAGAACCGAATTACGAAAACAACTAAACCTACTTTACAAATCGTATAACTATTTTGACACTTATGATATAAAAGCAAAACCTGTGTTTTACATACTAAAGTACTAAAATAGTAGGGAACTTCATGTGAGGGGCCTCTTCGGGGTGAACGTACTGATGAGTTGTTGGATTTACGAATTAAAGTGTCCTAGCTCCTCGTACGTTTACTACAAGACCTCTAGATTATCATGGCTCGAACGGTAGTACGTTATATATAAACTAAACACATTTTTACAAACTAAACCACTTCTATAAACAACATATACGAGTTATCAAGTGCTACATCATGATTAATATAAAGACGTATATAGACTTGTTGATACTTTCACATCATCATTCCAACAAACCTAAGACATTTCATCATACTCTAGGTTGCGAGTAGAGTTTTCTCAGCTTATACATTATATTCATTAAGTACTAAACATCATCAAACTCACGGTGAGTTCATAGCCCCACTTTCTATTACTGAATTGTTTTACAAACTCTTGGGGGGGATACATGTTATTTTAAACATGAACATGCAAACATTTGAAGTGTATGCTTATCTGATTGTTTTATTGTCACTAAGTAACCATCATTGCCAAACATAAGGCCCCATATCATGAACCAGTTAATCGCTATGGGTAGTGAGCGCGAATATTATGAATAAGCCTATTGGGATTGACGAATCTCGTTTGTGTTGACCAAGTACGTTGAAACAAAACGCACTATATTTGAGAACAATAGGTATAACGGCAAATTACCTACAGGGGCGACAAAAACGCCAATTTAGTTGGTACACATTAACGCTTTGGTTGCATTAGCTTAGTGAAATATTAACTGTTTTGTTTTCAAACTATGAATGTGTGTCTATAGCTCACACTAGGAATATATTGTGTTTAACAATCAAACTAAACTATATGAATTCACTCAACCTTTGTGTTGACGATTTAAGCATGTTTATCTCAGGTCCATAATGAACAAGGCTGGCACGGAGGAGAACGGATACTCAAGAAGGCTATAAATTTTATTATTATTCGAAAACCCATTTAATATAATTTGTAAACCGTGAAACTACTGGGACCTCATTTTTGTAAACTCTGATATTAATATAATTCGAATGATAAATGTTTTAAAACGACTCCATTAGAGTTCGTTTTCTATTGTTATAACTATTGTGTCATGAAGTAACACCCAATTTAAATTCCGCTGCATATCACGTAATGTGGGGTGTTAAATATTGGCATCAGAGCTATAGGTATAAAGAAACGGGTATAATTGTGACCTAAACTATAACTATTTTACAAGCAAAACATTTTATAGCCTTACGTGCTCCGGGCCTTCCATCCTCCAGATGATTATGGACTTGAAAAAGATAATTATGCTACACAAACATATTAGTATATTAATGTCTACACTCGACACACTATCAACTACGTTATAACTACTCGAATTGTTATTAACATCATAATCCTTATTGTAGATATAATGTCTTCTTCCACTTACCCCATTATCATTTCGTCAAACTCAGATACTGAGGAAACTTTTCCATCTACCAATGCGCATGTACCACTAATCTTACCTACCTATACCCCGACATCCCTTAACTACTCTTCATCATCAGACGATAATTTCTATTTGATTGAAGCGTTGATCTCATCTCAAGAAATAACTCCTACTTTTCGGTACTACCACCATCATTTCCATTCATCCATCCCTACATGTGATGAGTTAGATACCTCCCTATGGATAGTGCAACAACCACCTGATGCAGGTTTTACTGACCAGGTTTTAATATTTATAATGTCTCGTTATACCTATGGTCTACCCTAATGCACTAATGGGCAGTGTACCCGGTTGTGTGTAGTGTAGTATTCGGTAAAACTGAGGTCATCCCAAGAGCTATTTGTGTTGGATTTATACTAAGTCTAGGTGTCACAGATTTTAAGATGGTTTTGATATCGAATTAACTAATTAACTACTAACGCAAATAAAGGCAAGGATGTGATCAACAGAGGAGAGTGGTGCTAACCTAGTTATTCTTCCTAGCTAGTAATGTCTACGTCTAATTACTTCCAATTATTTCAGGTGGGGTCAAAGTCGGAGGACAACATTTGGTCGATTAAGCCTAACCTATCGAGAAAGATGCCACTTGGAGAAGTCGGTGTCCCTCATAAGTCCGGTTGTTCACGGTCCCTAAGCCGAGTCATTAAGTTCCGCTACATGCGAGACTTATAATAGTGAGTACCCGGGTGCTAGCATCTTAGACACTCACCCCCTAATTCTTAAGTTCATCCAAACGGTAGGTGATCAGTTGGTCAAATCGCACAAGTAGAAAGGGTCGTCCGTTGGTCATATCTTACCCTTCCCGTCTCAGTCTACTCACTTAGGGTCAGTTGGTCATATCTCCTGAGCAACTAGCCTCTACCGCTATTCAAAACTATCGAAACAAAGGTAGCTACCAATAAACTATGCATGCATACACTTAGAAATAATTATACGGAAGTAATATAAACGTAAACAAAACAATTAAGGAACCATAACTAGGCCAGCACCAAGAGGTGCTTAGCCGCTCATATTAACCATACAAATCATTTCAATATTTAATGTTACGAAATACATGAATCGAAAGTAAAGAAAAGATAAAATGCTAATGCTTATCGTAGGAGAGTGATTTCTCCCTTGGAGATAGCTCTGTATGCTCCTCTAGACTTGCCTTTGGCTTCTTCCCACGTTCTTTGGCTGTTGTGTGTGAAATAGGATGATTTGAAATGCTGGAAATCGTGGGGTATTTATAGGCCAGATTTTGGTTACGGCGTAACTAATAAAATAGTTACGCCGTAATCAACTAATTCTTCGTAAATTGCACTAGATCTGCTGGTTACGGCGTAACCTTAAAAGGGGTTACGCCGTATTCTTCAATAATCATGGTTACGCCGTAGTTTATGCATGAGTTATGGCGTAATTATCGGTATTGTGAAACTCATTTGACCTAATATAGTTACGTCGTAATCTTTTGGGAGAGTTCGCGTAATCTTCGATAAGTTGGCTTTACGAGTCACGCTTTAGTTACGACATAATGTGAGAGAGGAGTTACGCGTAACTTCTTCAAAGTGAGCATACTATGATAATTCTTTAATAAACTCTCCAATTCCGCGTCTCTTTAGCTCGAATGCTCGTAATTTACATGAAGTGGAATATAATGGAAAACAAGTGTAAATCCAGATAAATGATATAAATTACAAGCATTATCGTGGGAAATTGACACTTAGTATTCAGGATAATTTGATGTTATTAAATATCCTCCCACTTGAACTCTACTTGCCCTCAAGTAGACCTTATTAGATAGATTCCTAAAAAGATATCTCCCATTACCTAGAAAATATAAGTTTACAAATCCCTTATGCTAGAATAAAAACAAAGCCGAACACCTCACGAAATGGGAACGAAACACTCAAATCTCTCAACTATTCTAAATGTCAATTTCGGGGTGATCACTCAATCGCACAGTCATAGCATGTATTCTATCATAAGCTTGGCGGTTACACAAATCTCCACCACTAGAGTTAAGGGCTAAACAATTCTTGAAGGCAATATGGGTAGACACGACATGGGTTAAGGGTGATTTGTCATTACTAACATGTTACAACGAAGTGGACAAAATCAATGATACATGAACAAATCCATGGCCAAGACACCAAAGACTGCTCGCTGCATCACCTAGACACGCTTCATGACTAAAGGGTAGGATAAGACATGGGATATATAAATGGTGTAAAATAAAAATCAAGCAGATTATAACCAAGTCATCACCACTTACCATCCGCCCAAAGTTCAAGCTTTGAAGTTAAGAAATCAGATCATGATGTACTAGGTAGATGTGTCATTAGAGGACGTCATGATAGGCACACCACTTTTTCTTCAACTGTTGGTGCAATAACCAACTCTAATCTTCAAATGTGACCGATGTGGCCTCCTCGATACTAAATCCATATGAAGCTCATAGGATAGTGCTTATAACATCGCACTTTACAATTAACTAAATAACATAACTATTTTTTTTTATTTTTTTTCGAATCACTTTTTTTCCAACATAAACATAACAACTAAACATAACATCCCCCCACTTGAGATGAACAATGGGAATTGGGGTCTTCAATGATCTTTAAGAATATGTCGTCGTAAAGCGTGATTCCGAACCTTTCCAATTGAACCTTGAACTTAGGCAAATGATGACTTCCCAATCACAAATAAAGACTACGGGGTAGGCTAAGGTATATAGGTGTATCGAAACAATATATTGGGTTAACAAAATGAAAGGAATGGCTCGGATGGGGTGTATCTTGCACTAAAGGTGAGTGCAACAAAGGGTTTCACATGGGGTCGAGAAGTCAAGGTGACTAATCGATAGACACACAATGGTAGGCTATTCGGGTGATAATCCTATAATACTGCCTTCTTAAACTGAAAAGTCCAAATACATTGAGCTAACTCAACATACCTCGTCTATGGTCTCCAAATGATGCAAAGGCCAAGTTCTAAAGTTTACAAGCTACCGGCACACTCATAATTTTGTGAATTTGGGGTAAATATAGGAAACGGATAAGGGTAATCTCACCATATAATATCAAGGGTTGTATGTGCTCGGCTAAGGTATAATCTAGTTAGGTTAAGAAAAACATGTCAAAATTTTAAAAATGGCATAATTTTTCAAAATAAACTAGAAAAACGAGGGCAAAATAAAGTTCAAGAAAAATTCTACTCCCGTCCCCCACTTGAATTGTACAAAGTCCCTTTTTACTAAGCGTTAAATAAAGGTGAAGAAAAAGTAGAATTAGGCGAGAACTTCGAAATTTGCTCCAAAAGAAAGAAGGCCCATGAAAAGAGTCGTGCCTTCGTATAAGCATCCACGAGCAAACTTCAATCCACGAAATCACACTACCGACAAGCATAATTCTAAAAAGAAAAATGAAAATGAAAAATAAACCTAACTCATTTTCGTTGGAATCACGGTTGCATTTAGAATATGCAACAAAGTTTTTAAACCACTTGGTGTCCCAGTGGACGAGTGAAGTCTCGTGAGGGTTCTGAGGAACACACCCACAAAGTTCATTTAAAATACTAATACAAGGTTATTGTGTTTAAAATGAAAGAAGTACAGAGGATAGTTACGTCGTAACTCTTATAAGGAGTTACGCCGTAACTAGGCAAAACCTAGCATACGCTGCAAAAGTGTAGCTACGGCGTAACCACTAAGATGGGATTATGCCGTAATTGGTAATGCATCTGAAATTTTGCTGCAAGGGGTTTGTTATGGCGTAACCATGATAATGAGTTACGCCGTAACTATAGTTAGATCAGCATGCTGCAGCAGCAATTTCTTTTCGTTTCCTGCAAAAATGGTTAAAAACACAAAACCCAACTGAAATGGAAATAAAACAAAAGAAAGGGATAATTCGGGTTGTCTCCCGACAGAGCACTTTTTTTTATTTACGAGTATTTAAGTTAGACTCAGAGCCTCGGGGCTCTATGGTGGCCTTTGGACTTGGCCAACATCTTCCATGTCTGCTTTCTTACTTGAAGAGGGCTTGTCCCAAACACGTAGAGAAATAAACCGAGTTATGGAATATCGATTTTCTTGCAAAAAATTAGCCTTTGCCCATTCATAAGGAAATTTAGCCTCTTCTTCCCATTTTAATTTAACAGCTCCAAACTTTACTCGTAACCAGTTTTCAAATGAGATTCCCTTGTATCCGACTTCCCTTCTCTTTTCCTCATCAAAACATGCCCATTCCTTGCGTTTGAGCCAGTTAGGATCGGGGAATTCTCCTCCATCGCAAATCTTTCGGTTGGGGAAGCATGTAGGCCATGCTATTGTGAATTCATCAGACATCATAGCTGGTTCACAAAAATGAATAGTCCTATCAGTCTCAGTGAACCACTTGTTTAGAATATTATGCCCTTGCAACCACTTTTTCATGATAAGCTTTTCGTCTTCCCAACACCACCAAACTTCTGCAGCCTCTTTTATTATTCGAATGAGATACTGTCCTCTTCCATTACATCGCTTTTGAAAAGGAGAACACGTAGGCAATGTAACTTTAGACCCATCAATCAAAGAGGTTTCATGAGTACAACAGTGAAGTTTCCCATTAACAACATAACTCAGTACCGAAGGCCGGACATCATCATCTTCCCCTCCACTGTTGTCATCATCACTTGACTCGGTTCCTTGCAAATGGCCAAAATATGAAGGAGAAATCTATCGGAATAATCCGGAAGAACCTCCGTGAATCCTCATTTATTCTGATTTCATCCGGCTCATGGCGTAGAGTTTTTCAATTTAAATTCTATTCTATCACCATAGTGTCCCAATGAGTCGAGGAACGGTTTACCAAGAATCAAACGTTCCCTTGTATTTTTCTCAATGTCCATAACCATAAATTCGGGGGCAGAAAAGAATCTATCGACCTTAACACAAGTACCACCTGTGATTCCTAACGGAGTAGCCTTGGTATTATTTGCCACTTCAGTCACGATATCCGTTTTCCAAAGATGAATTAATTTGAGTTTTAAGAATATGGAAAGTGGCATGATATTTATGCTAGATCCAACATCTACTCTCCTCAAGATATCATAATTCCGAACTGAACATGGAATGACTAACTCGTTTGTGCTAATATCCTTAACTAAAAACAAAACGCTTTCTGACCTAGTTATACTTTCTGAGACATAGTTACGCCGTAACTCGGGAAATAGTTACGGCGTAACCGATCCTGGTTGTCGACAATCGCTTCTTCAAAATTTTCTGTTGTAGATTTGCACTCCTCAATCACTTCCTTCGAATTATTATAAGCAAAAACGGCATTGCAAACTACCATAGGTTTGGTCCCCTCAAGTTCAACATTACTCATCTCTGGAAATCCCTGAGCCATTTATCTTGTTCTTTTTGCTTCTGGGCTGAATTTTCCAGGAACTTGTTTATGGTTTCTTCAAGGTTGGGCCTTTTTTCTCCATAAGGCCCGCGGTTGTAATTTCCACGATACCCATTATTATTTCGGTTATCTCCTTAAAACGATCGATTTTATCCATATTTAGCTTCTTCGATTATGCTTTCTTCGTTAACGTGAAAACAATTCTTAGTGAGATGTCCTCCCCGCCAGCTTTCACAACCTACTTGAATGGCGTGAACGATTTCTCTGACTTTTAGCATATCTCGACTTAGATTTTCAATTTTGCTCGCGATGGCTGCAATTCCGTCAAAATTTATGCCTTGGTTTCTTTTGCTTCCTCCATCGTTCCATTTTTGGGAGTGGTCAACCATTTTTTGAATGGCTTCAATTGATAAAGTAGGAGTCATGTTCGGGATCGGTCTTTGATAGTCCAGCATATGTCTTGTAGTCACGTTGATTCTTTTGTAGAAGATGTTGACCTTTTGTTGGTTGTTCAGATCATGTGTAGGACACTTGTAAAGGAGATCGTTGTATCTATCCCAGGCTTGATACAACGTTTCATCATCTTCTTGATATAAATTATGGATCTGCAAGAGCTGGTTAGAAATCTTCGACGGAGGCCAATACCTCTGGATGAAGTGCTTCTTTAGTAGAGCCCATGTATTAACTGCCCCGTCGGGCAATCTTTCGATCCATCTTCTGGCAGCCCCAGTAAGAGTCATGGGAAACACCCTAAGCATAACAACGTCATAAGACACACCTGGAATGTTGAAAAGACTTGCGATGTATACGACATTTTCAACGTGCTCATACGCATCTTCGTCCCTGTTTCCTGAAAAAGGGTTAGTACGAAGCTCCCTCATAAATTGGTCTTTAATTTCGAAACGGACATTAGCTCCAATTCGGCCCACGAGCCCGGCCCTTGTTACGCTTCTTGTCAACGCCAAATATTCCTCAAGAGTGAGGTCATCATCATTAACAACTTCCATGGTACACGAAAACTTGAAAAGTAATCGTGAGAATTTGAAAATTTTAAAACAAAACAAAAATGAAACACTTAATAGCAATCCTAATATAACTCCCAAGAAGCGCCAAAACTTGATGCGGGTTTCTTGACCGGGTTTTAATATTTATAATGTCTCGTTATACCTATGGTCTACCCTAATGTACTAACGGGCAGTGTATCCGGTCGTGTGTAGTGTAGTATTCGGTAAAACCGAGGTCGTCCCAAGAGCTATGTGTGTTGGATTAATACTAAGTCTAGGTGTCACAGATTTTAAGATGGTTTTGATATTGAATTAACTAATTAACTACTAAAGCAAATAAAGGCAAGGATGTGATCAATAGAGGAGAGTGGTGCTAACCTAGTTATTCATCCTAGCTAGTAATGTCTACGTATAATTACTTCCAATTACTTGGTGGGGTCAAAGTCGAGAGGACGGACATTTGGTCGGTTCACCCTAACCTATCGGCAAAGATGCCACCTTTGGATAAGTCGGTGTCCCTCATAAGTCCAGTTGTTCACGGTCCCCTAAGCCGAGTCATTAAGTTTCACTACATGCTAGACTTATAATAGTGAGTGCCCGGGGGCTAGCATCTTAGACACTCACCCCCTAATTCTTAAGTTCATCCAAAGGGTAGGTGAGCAGTTGGTCAAATCGCACAAGTAGAAAGGGTCGTCAGTTGGTCATATCTTACCCTTTGATACGCGTACAACGCGCGTTCGGGGTCAAAGGAACTTCCTTTTCGTCGAGCAAGTTTTTCAACACCCTAGGCAGTGAACCTAATCGTTGTAATGTAGTATTAGGGTAAGCCTCGGGAATTGATATCATTCTCTAGGGTAATAGGAATGCTAGTGAGAAATTACTACGCTAAGGTTGGGGTTGAGGAAGATTATTTTTTATCTTTTTTATGTTTTTTTAGAAAATGGAAAGGTACGAATCTCGGGGTATTGGATTTGGGGGGTTGGTATTTCTACCGATTACTCTACTTATCTAATTATCTAATTATCTAAACTAAGGTGAGTGTAGTCTATTTCTATTGTTGTGTGCTCTTATGATGATTAAAAATGTGTTTACTTAGATGTTATTACTCCCTAGTTATCTCCTATTGATGGTTGGATTGTCACGTCCTTATTCTTAACCCTAGTTATCTCCCTAGTCTATGTCTTATGATGATTAAAAATGATGTTGTGTTTTCTAAGGTCGTAGGGTATGCGTTTATCCCTAACTCTTTGAATCTACCTAAGGTTAATGACTACGAAATCTCTAGGATTCATAAACTTAACACTAAGGTTATCTTTTGATATTTAGCCTACAATTCCACTAGTAACTATAAGCTAAGGTTCAACAAAGATTAATCAAGCATTAAAAACACAACGAATGACCTATCGCAATACTAGGTCAATCACAATTAAGATAAGAGACAACCAATCAATATTCAATACCTAGGTTTCATAGATCTAAGCAAAGACACAAGTAAATTAATGGGACATGGAAAACATGCAAGCATACAAACAATTGAAGACATAATTGTATTAATATAAATCACTTATCTTGTTGTAAAATAGGGTATAGAAACCTAAGATACTGCCCAAGACAGCCTTGGTTCGGTTTAGGTTTTACTCCACAAAACTACCTCTCTTAAAACTGAAAAATCCGGATTCTATATATAGTGTCACAATATGCGACGGCGTCACTCTTTAATTGTGACGTCGTCGGGTCTCCGCCATTAAGGTTTCGTCTTGGCAACGTCAACTCTGTGACGGCATCACCTTATGCTCGTGACGCCGTCGGCTTCAACCTTTGACGCCGTCGGGATCAAATCTAGGCCGTCTGAGTTGTGACGTCCTACTCTTTTAAAACTTGATGCCGTCACTTGTAAAATAGCAATTTGCTCTCTGAGTCGTTTCAAGGTGTGTCGCGACGGCGTCGCAATTAAGCCGTGACGCCGTCCCCTTCAATTCCAGCAACTTTAGTGTCTCGATTCTTGACTTTGGCCATTTTATTCGTATATTTGCGCCTTATCGTCCGAATAAGTGTCGTTCCAGCAATTTGCCTTCAAGAGACCTAAAAAGTGAAAAGAAACGAAATTAGGTAGTAACGGATACAAAAGTGATCAATTAAGGGCTTAAATGACCCCTCAAAAGTGTAACTTTTAAATTCTTATCAAATATCCCTATACTTGGTATTTGCTTGTCCTCAATTAATTTATAAGTTAGGGGTCATGAAGCATTAGTTTAGAACAATTCACAACACATACAAGCCTCGCAAAAGTCATAACAAGCACGGAAATTACATACTAGCACCTCACAAGTGGTGTTTGGATACTCTCATCTCTCGGGTGTATATGAAATATATCAAGTTGAAAATGGAAGATTAACACTCATTAACCAGACCTAGTACATAGATTACCATGGGCTTGAGACTAGATCAAACCTCCATCGCTTTGGCGTAAGCAGCTAGGAAAAACTATCCAAGAGGTCTTTTAAAGGGTTGTAATGTTAGGCTTACGGTAGGGAAACAAAGAGTTTGGTGGGATAGGCGATTTAGTGGTGGCAAATCAACAATCTTTATGTTACAAGCATGAGAAGAATGGCGTTGCTAAGCCAAGACTCGACACTCTAAACTATAGATAAATTGAAATGAACAATCATAAATTTAAAGATAGATGCAGGATGGTAGCCCGTATGTTTTTTTTTCTTTTTCTTTTTTTTTACTCTATTTTTTTCTTTTTCGATTTTTTTTCGATTTTTTTTTTCATACACTTTTACTCTACCATCCTCTACGATAACATCAAAATAATAGGGATTTATAGGCACATCCCTACACTTGAGTTTTTATTACTCTAACACTAATTTGACCCGAATTGAAAAGATCAAAACACTTGGAGTACATTATTACGCAAATAAAGGGAATTTGAATTTAACGTTCCCTTCCGTCATTTCATAAAATTTAACTTTTCTCATGAGTCCCAATCGTCCCAAAGCGTGTACAAAGGATATGACTCGACTTAGCAACTTATGCAAGTAACTAGATAATTGAACTAAGGGTTTAGTATGATAACAATAATGCTCTAAAAGTGAGTGCATACAAGGTAGGCTAAGGCGATTTGGGTGTACATTTGGGGGTGGATTGTAAACAATGCTCCTCATTGATATTCTGGAAAACCGAAACATCACGAGAACCGCGAAAAGGTTAGGCTCTGAGGGGTTAACTAGGGGTATCATGTACTAAAGAAGAGTACAACGCAAGGGTGTGGGGGAATTACTCAACCGATGTGGAAGAAGTAATTGTATTACGGGTATCAAACAAGGGTTATCCCAATGCCTCTTATCATTTAGTTATTCATAACTACACAAGTGTAGTCTTACTAGCGATCTCGGAATGCATCACAAAACAAGTTCTAAAATCTATTATACTACCGGTACACACTCGAAGCATTAAAGTGGAATGCTTTAATTCCTACAAATCTAAGGGCGATCCTCACATTTTGGGTGGAATTAAGTGGTAAAGGGTTTTTGTGCTAGTCATATAACTTCCTATCCATGAGACGCTTTATTAAGACTAATGGTCCACTCCCACATGTCATAAAAAAATTTAAATTTGGTGCCAAAATTACCCTAACCGATATTTCTCATGGTTTATTACACAAATGAAATTGGACAAGGAAAATAGTCAAGAATAAGCATAGTTTCAAAGTTCCCGTTTTATTTTCCCTCCCTACACTTAAACTGAACATTGTCCCCAATGTTTCCCGAAAGTATCAAAGTTATGATAATGGAATGTAATTAAAAATGAAAGAAACTAATACTCCCATGATTAGCTTGGTAGGATCCGTGTGAAATAGTGGTTAAATCTTTCTTCAAGAAGAGTGTTTGCATGAAAAGCTCCTTCCAATCTTATGTATCTTTTCTTGATAAATTAAACATGCACACTTGAAGAAAAGAAATGAAACCTTCGCGTAAAATCGGTGGTAACAATATATATATGACTCTACTAAACTAGGATATAATGCTTGTGGAATGGATGTTTCTGAGTTTACGGAAAATTAAGACACGGAAAATTCCAAAATTTATAAATAGCTTCGAAAGCGAGAAAAATAGTAGGGTTTCTACTCCTCCTAACGCCATTAGGTTGCGACCACGGCCGTCAGTTATCCTGACAGAAGCGGTCTGCGATTTTCGAAAAAATCTCGGAAAATTGAATGGAAAAATTTCACCGCAAAACATCGACTCGATACAAGCATTTGACTCGAACAAACATACATGTATATCTTTTAATAATCGTAATTCTCATGTTCACGTTCATTTTGAAAACGTGTGTAATCCTCCCTACACTTATCTCTTTTGTAAAATACCTTTATATGTAATTAAGACGAGGTTAAAGACAAAATAAAGCATTTTTACAAATTTAAACATGAGAATAAACAATCAATAAAAGATATACGACACACAAACAAGCAAACAATTAAGCATGGGTTGCCTCACATGAAGCGCTTGTTTTTGTTCGAGTCACGAACTTGACTCTACCCTTATTTAACGGATAAAGGGGAAGTTTTTTCTACACTTAAGCTTAAGTGCGGGTGATAGTAGCGATACACACCCTTATGGTGGAAATTTGCTACGTGAGGAGAGGGTGATGGGTGATTTATATACTCAAAGGGGTGTGCTCCATTCATTCTAACCTTACCTAATTTTATGGGTGTAGCGGGTGAATCAAATCTCTCTCCTAAAAATGGATCATCTTCTATCAACTTCAAAAGATTCTTAGTTAATGATCCATCTTGACCTAATAAACCTGGTTTAAACCCATAAAGTTTCTTGTTATCAACCATGAATGGGTGATATAAGTGTGTAAGGTCATGGGTTACTCCTATATTAGCTTCCACTCTACATGTCCTAGAGTCTACCAACTTTATCAAGCAACTACCCGGACTATTTATTTTGATGGGTGGATTGGGGCCTAATTCAATTCTAAGATTCACATGTAAAGACGGAAAATTGGGTAAGGTTTTTGGTTGAGGCTCCGGTTCATCAAAATTAGGAACTTCCCTAGGACTAAGAGAGAGGTCATGACAACAAGCATCTAAACCTACATTCTCTAGTGGCGTTTGGTCCAAAGGTTCTATATCAATCGGGGTTCCTATTGTCTCTTCTACTTCTTTCGGGTAAGTTATAGGTGATGTGTGTTCCTCAAGTGATGGTAGGGCTTGTGGGCTTGGAGTTTCCACCTCATTCTCCATTATATCTAGATCTCCTAAATGTTCATCATGTGTTCCTCAAGTGATACTGCCCAAGACAGCCTTGGTTCGGTTTAGGTTTTACTCCACAAAACTACCTCTCTTAAAACTGAAAAATTCAGATTCTATATGTAGTGTTACAATATGCGACGGCGTCACTCTTTAATTATGACACCGTCGGGTCGGCGCCATTAGGGTTTCGTCTTGGCCACGTCAACTCGTGACGGCGTCACCATATGCTCGTGACGCCGTCGGCTTCAACCTCTGACGCCGTCGGGATCAAATCTAGGCGGTCTGAGTTGTGACGCCCTACTCCTTTAAAACTTGATGTCGTCACTTGTAAAATAGCAATTTGCTCTCTGAGTCGTCTCAAGGTGTGTCGCGACGGTATCGCAATTAAGCCGTGACGCCGTCCCCTTTAATTCCAGCAACTTGAGTATCTCGATTCTTGACTTTGGCCATGTTCTTCGTGTATACGCGCCTTTTCATCTGAATAAGTGTCGTTCCAGCAATTTGCCTTCAAGAGACCTAAAAAGTGGAAAGGAACGAAATTAGGTAGTAACGGATACAAAAGTAATCAATTAAGGGCTTAAATGACCCCTCAAAAGTGTACCTTTTAAATCCTTATCACCCTTCCCGTCTCAGTCTACTCACTTAGGGTCAGTTGGTCATATCTCCTAAGCAACTAGCCTCTACCGCCATTCAAAACTACCGAAACAAGGGTAGCTACCAATAAACTATGCATGCATATACTTAGAAATAATTATACGGAAGTAATATAAACGTAAACAAAACAATTAAGGAATCATAACTAGGCCAGCACCAAGAGGTGCTTAGCCGCTCATATTAACCATACAAATCAATTCAATATTTAATGTTACGAAATACATGAATCGAAAGTAAAGAAAAGATAAAAAGCTAATGCTTATCGTAGGAGAGTGATTTCTCCCTTGGAGATAGCTCCGTATGCTCCTCTAGACCTTCCTTTAGCTTTTTCCCACATTCTTTGGTTGTTGTGTGTGAAATGGGATGATTTGAAATGTTGGAAATCGTGGGGTATTTATAGGCCAGATCTTGGTTACGGCGTAACTAATAAAATAGTTACGCCGTAATCATCTAATTCTTCGTAAATTGCACTAGATCTGCTGGTTACGGCGTAACCTTAGAAGGGGTTACGTCGTATTCTTCAATAATCATAGTTACGCCGTAGTTTATGCACGAGTTACTGCGTAATTATCAGCTGCGCGGAACGTCATTTGACCTAATATAGTTACGTCGTAATCTTTTGGGAGAGTTACGCCGTAATCTTTTGATAAGTTGGCTTTCTGAGTCACGCTTTAGTTACGGCGTAATGTGAGAGAGGAGTTACGCCGTAACTTCTTCAAATTGAGCATACTATGATAATTCTTTAATAAACTCTCCAATTCCGCGTCTCTTTAGCTCCAATGCTCGTAATTTACCTGAAAGTGGAATATAATGGAAAACAAGCGTAAATCCATATAAATGATATAAATTACAAGCATTATCAGGAGAAATTGACACTTAATATTCAGGATAATTTGATATTATCACCACTACTAATCCAACAACAAATTCAGTATGGACACTATAGCATCTCAGATATTATCGATGCATTCCTACATGACAGCTAAACCAAGAAATTGCCAATCAGCCATTACTGCAAGAACCTTCAATAGACTAGTGTGATAATACTAGTTGTCTTTTGTACTACTAAACTGATTAGACTCAGTTAGTAAACTCTATCAAAACCTCTGTTGTAAAAATCGGCCCAGGCGGCCGATTAATCCCCGCATATTCGCTGATCGCTCACTAAGCGCCTTGATTTATCATAATCGTCCTATTTAATCGCTTTGGTCAAAGATCACTTAAAAATCGGTGAAGAAACCGATTAATCGGACAAAATCGGTCTAATCGGATTAATTGGACAAAAGCGCTTAAAAATTGGTCAACAAAATCGCTTAAAAATCGGACAAAATCACTTAAAAATCGGTCAACAAACCGATTAATCGGACAAAATCGGTCAAAGGTCGCTTAAAAATGGTCAACAAACCGAGTAATATTTATGTTTGACTTTGAACTTTGAAAAATTATGTATTATGTCTATGTTTGAACACTTGAAGTGTTTGAAGTTTGATGCAATACACTTACCCCATACATATAAAATAATATAATATCTAAAATTACATTTTTGTACATAAAAATTCCAATCCGATTAATCCCCGCCTAACCGATTAATCGCTAGGCCCTACCCAACCGCCTCACTAGCGCCTAGCGATTTTACAACCGATTGTACAATAATTAAATGCGACCGGGCCTTCGATGATGATCAAAGGGTATGAGGGTGATATGCTTGCGCCAAACTTGTAGTCAATCGCAATAAGAAATAATAGACACTTCGTTAAGTGATTGCGCAGGGTTGGGCCTGCGAACCACCTCCGTGTGAATAAGTATGTGATATAAGTTATGGATAATATGATGTATGTGAAATCTGCGTTGAGTGAACATACCATTGAAATGACTCGCCCAACCTATTTATAGGTGATGAAAATAGCTTGGAGAGTGTTAGCACACGTTTAGGAGATCATGGGCGCCCACGATTTATGGTAACCGCTAGGCTTCATCCCCACTATCTCGGACTTGGCGGGAAGCTAAGGACATAGTGGGAGCGTGGGGAAGACCAAGTCAAGGTTCTTGTTTGTCTTGGCATCTTCAAGAGAAGACACCGAAGGGCATAGGCCTTCGGTGGCGAATCCCAACTGGTAACCATGTCAATGATGAATGGTTTTACGCCACCAATGACTTATAAAGAAAGACTTGGGTCTTCGTAATGCAATTCGGTGAGGTCGAAGGGGTCCTTCGACCGATCGGAGGATACGTCATCAAGCCCCAGTCGAAAGTGATATGTACGGACGAGAAATATTGCTTACGACTCAGAAATAAAAACGAAACCTCCCCTTCGTCACAAAAATGAACGAAGATGAAAAGTTTTGTTAATAGTGACCGCAATAAATGCATAATTAATCCTAACTACCCCTTGATCCTCGGTACTAGTAAACATCCTTTCAAAATTTAAAAGGGGTTTGAAATCCGGTAGAAAAGGGATAGCACGGACACGTGTAGGGCTGAGATGCAACATTTGTAGGGTATATAAAATGCAAAAAATAGTAAAACCCTAACAAAGTAACTCTCGCCCAAAGTTTTGTACCTACGAAAATTCCTTTCGATCAAGCCTTCGACCAAACAAGGTAAAGCGCTCCTTCTTCTTCTGTATTTCAACTATTTTTTGTATTTTTTAGAAGGTGTCATGTCAACCAACAAAAATTTGTGATAAAAAACAAGGTTGCACATTAACCGTGGAGGAGCTTAAAGCGTTCCTCACCGATTATCCCATTCAAAAGAACACAAAGTAATGCTACCAAGTAAAGATCAAGGAATATTTGATGCCCACGAAAATTATGTAGGCTTGTATATCCACGCTTTCACCACTTCCAATCTTAGGATACCACTTGCATCCTTTAATTTTAGAATTCCTCCGATATTATGAGGTACAAATTTCTAGGTTCAACCCTTTTGGCCTAGCCAAGTGACAACATACATTGTTATGTGTAAAGCCTATGGGTTTGAACCATCCTTGACCGTGTTAGGGTTTTTAAATCTATACCGGGAGGAGATTGGTTAACCTTGGCCAAGAGGGTGAAAGGATGTGCCCATATTGATAGATAGGCCTTTTACGAACATAAGGAACCTGGAAAGGCAAGTTCTTTTATATTCGACACCATTATCCTCACGGATACTCGCATTGTTAAACCCGGACTTTCAATATGATGAGAAAGGTTCACCGATCCATTGCCTTATCTTGTGAGAAGAAATCCATTGTATCGGATTTGGCTCGTCATCCGGTGACCGCCGGACCTTCCCCGAGCCAATCTGTTCATGGTGGCATTCTTTGAGAGATGGGAAGGGTCTCCGTTGGTACCGAGATAATTTGTGATGGAGAAAGTATGTATTTTTAAATTAGCATAAGAAACAAAAACTTATCTTGTCGATATTTATCTTATCTTCTTCTTTTGCAAAGATGTCATTCAGAACTTTGTTGTGGTGGAGGTGCCAAAGAGGTAAGCTTTCTTCCAAAGAATCCCCAAGAAACAAGCTATGGCGTGGGCTCCCCATCGGTGTCCATAAACAAAGGCGAGGTGGATGCCCATCCTGTCGAACAGATCTTCGCTCCTCCATCAAAGGAACCCATAGATGTAGAAGATCGGTGGTGGAGAACATTCTTGATTCAGACGAACCGGTCTCAGAAGGACCGTTGGCCATCGAGGACCCTCCGGCATAGGTGAGAGGGTTCGAGCGAGAAAGGTGCGAGTGCTAAGGCTATGAAATCGATTCAAAAGAAAGCTTATTCTACCTACTCCTCCTCTCGAACTACCCGAGAAGAGTGCCGTGGTAAGGGCGTGGTGTTTCGAGCCATCGAAGGGCCTAGTGGTGATGACTTCCATGGTAAAATTCTTACCGTGAAATAAAATTAAATACCAAAGATCATATATTAATGAAACTTACTTTTGTTATAGGACTTCCTGATACGAAGGAGCTTCCTTCTCCCCAAGCTTGTCACCAACTTATGAGCCATGTGATCCCTTCCAAGTGGAAGGAGGTGATGAATAACATGTCTATAGAGAGGCTCTGTGATCTTCATGATAAAAGCTATGTTCGCGGGCATGATTGACAACCAACTCAATGCTAGGACAAGGGAATTGATCATGCTGTCACCAAAGCTCGAGAAGAAATGGATACTATCTTTGAGGGGGAGGAGGTTAGAGATCAAAAGTATGCGATCTAGAGAAGAAGTGTGAGGAGGCCTTGGAGGATTTTGATAAGAATCCTTGGTTCAAGATCTTAGAGTCGAGAATGAAAAGCTCAAAGGTCAATTGGCAACGAGCAAGGTTGAGTCAAGCGAGTTAAGCTGTCGAAGGCTCTATGGTTGTTGGTTATAAAGAGCGGATATCTCGTTCTTTCATCCAAGTGTGGAGGTCTCGAGCAGGAGAGGTCAAAGTTCTTTGGACCAAGAGATCAAGCTCCGAGAAAAGGTAGATGGCATGAACCTCCGATCGAAGATCTTTGAATAAGGACGGGGTGGACTGGTAACCAAAGTGATCCCTACATTGCTATGGAACTTTACCATAGCGATGACGTGGGATTGCCATTAGGAATGTGGTGAATTACGCCATTTTCATGGCAAGTGTACCACTTTGGAGGAGGTGGCGAAGCGGGAACCAGAGTCTTTGGAGAAAATTCCGTATTCAGGCAACTCATGAAAAGAATATGATGATGCGGTAATCATTTAAGCGCTTTAGAGTTCCCTTTCCTGCGAGATGTGACGAAGGACCCATCGGCCTCGATTGAGGATCGCTAGCCAAGAAGCCAAGGAAAGTCGACCTCCTTCTCCTCCAAGAGGACTCCGTCACCCTGGTTCCATCTCCGAGCTCGGTGATCCCACTCACCCAAGGTTTAAAGAAGGCAACCATGTGGTTGTAATTTGATCCCTGTGGTGGTATGTACCTGTTTAAAACAATTATCATGCTCCTTTCCGGGCTTCGTGCTCGATGAAACAATTTACTTATTGCATGTTGGTAGTAGGCTACGGCCTAAGACAATAGTTTATAATGTTGGATGTTTTAAGGCTATGGCCTGTTTTAGACTAGTAAAACTAGTCATAAATCTACAACGAAGCCACTAGGGCTCGAATTTTGCCATGTGTGATTCTTCTCTTTTTACTTTTACTTGCGTAAAAATATTTTTTACAACCTAAGGTGTATGGTAGATGCATAGCCTCATTGTGTGTAGTTACTTCACCAAGAATATTAGCAATCGTATAATTTAACTGCTGACAGAGGGTCGCGACCCACTCCGTCTTGATCCTTTGGGCAGCGAAAGGTTTGAAATACCTTAAGGCCATATAGGAAAGTTAATGTGAAGTTGAGATGGATTTTATGCATATGAGCAAGACATGTTATTTAGTCTTTGTACATCCCTTCGACATTCAAACTTATAAAGCGACTTGGTGGGCAAATCTTTGTTGTATTGAACGAAACAAGAGATTTGAGGGAAATGTGTTATTATCATTAAGTGGGTAGGGAGGATTACATCATTTTAAGAAATGAATACTAGACGCCTAACATTAATGCTTCTTTCCCCAAGTGAGAAAAATGCAAATACATTGATTGAAAGCAAAAAAAAAAAGACAAAAAGATGTGTCCTTAGAGTTTGTAAGTTTCATACGTAGAACTTACGAAGAGTAGTGCCATTCCAGGTTCTATCAATAACGTCTCCTGCCAAGGTTTCTAGCTTGTAGGCTCCGTTGCCATATGCTTCCTTAATAACGTAGGGTCCTTCCCATGTAGGTCCCGGTTTACCACAGTACTCGACTTTGCTTGCGCTATTGAGTCGGAGGACATATTCCCCGGTTTGAAAGTCGAAGGCCTAACTCGCTTATTATAGTACCTTTCAATCTTTTGCTTGTGGATAGCCTCTAATGGAGGCTATTTCTCTTCGTTCTTCAAGTAGGTCCAAGTTACTACGGAGTCTTTCTTCATTATCTGCCGCTTGAGTTCATGAACCTTTCATTTCGACACTTATTTACGAAGGATGACTTCCGTGCCATATGTCAAGTCGAAGGCGTTTCTCCATGACTTGACTTTGTATCGTTCTATGTGCCCGAGTACTTGAGGTAGTTCATCTACCCAATCGTGATATTGTATCCCACCTTCGCTCTATTCCTTGTATGATGTCTCTGTTGGTAACTTTACTTGACCGTTACCACGAGGATGGTAAACGAGTGAATGATTGTCGACATTCATACCCCTTCAAAATCTTGGGAATACCCTTCGGAAAACTGCTTTCCATTATCTGAAATGATGATGTGAGGTACTCCGAACCGACAGATAATGTGTTCCCACACGAATTTTTCCATGTGTCTTCCTGTGATGGATGCCAAAGGCTTCGCTTCAACCCATTTAGTGAAGTAATCGATGGCTACGACCAAGAACTTTACTCCTCCAGGAGCAACTGGCAGAGGGCCTACGATATCTATCCCCCATTGGCTGAAAGGCCATGCGGACGTTACGGAAGTCATATCTTGCTTTGGTAGCCTTGGGACTCTTGAGTGAATTTGGCATGCTTCGCACTTCTGAATGATGTCGACAGCGTCTCTGTGCATCGAAGGCCAATAATATCCGACTCTCATTACTTTGGAGACAACGGAGCGAGGCCCTGCGTGAAGTCCGCAGGATCCTTCATGCACTTCTTGGATGATGTTGGCAGCTTGCCTTGGCCCTACACAACGGAGCCAAGGGGATAGAAAAGATCTTTTGTATAAGTAATTTCCCATGATCTTGTACTGTGGTGCTTTGATGCGCACCTTTCGAGCCAACTTCGGATCCTCCGGCAATATGCCACTTATTAGATATTCTCTAATTGGAGTCATCCAATTCGAGTCTTCCTCGATATTCGTCGGACACCTCCTTTCGAGCGATGGACCTATCTCGCCAATACTTGACCAAAACTTCCTTTGTTAAATGAGCAAATGCCATTGATGCTAGTTTGCTAAGTGCATCCGCCTTCTTGTTTTGGTTTCTTGAACATACTCTATGTTGTAAGATGTGAACCCTTGAGCATTTCTTTGGCTTTATCCGGATATTGCTTGATCACGGGTTGTCTCGCCTCGTAGGAGCCTTTTATACGGTTGGCCACTAGTTGTGAGTCAACACAAATAGCCAAGTTTTCTACTTCCATATCTCGTGGCCAATCGGAGACACGCTAACAAGGCTTAGTAGACCGCTTCATTGTTCGTAGCATCGAATTCAAGCGAAGTGCGTAAGTGTATTCCATCCTTTGGGATCAACGAGCATGAGACCCGCACTGAACCATCGGATTTGGAGGCTCCGTAGTATAAAGTTTCCACCCTTCTTGTCGGAGCCGTTAGGAGCATCTTGAAACCAACCGACCTTCCACTAGGCCTTGGTTGCTTGGAGACCCTACCCTTAACACCGAGCGATTAGTCCGGAGCCAAGGACCTAGCCTCCATTTCTAACTCTTCGTCGTACTCATCGCTTGAGTATTCTAACTCCTACGCATTTCCACATTCGGTCTTGCCTCCTTGAGCTCTTAGTAAAGATTCTAATGCTTGACGTTAGCTTCGACAAAGCCGGATGATTCTGGGTTCGTGGTTAGCCGAGGTTGAAGCATGATTGTTGGGAGTTATTTCAAGGTGAGATCGTATGGTAAAAGTGGATGCGGTTATATTGGGAAGGTTGCGGGATCATTGGTAGGATTGGTGTCAAGGTCGAGAAACCCGGAGGGGTGTACCTTCTCTTCCTTGAGTCATGCCGTAAAACTAGTGAGAGTGATTGGTGGGTGTAAGTTTGGAATAACGAGACCAATAGTAGCGGGTCCCACGGATGGCGCCACCGATTGTACAATAATTAGACGACCGGGCCTTCGATGATGATCGAAGGGTATGAGGGTGATATGCTTGCGCCAAACTTGTAGTCAATCGCAATAAGAAATAATAGACACTTCGTTAAGTGATTGCGCAAGGGTTGGGCCTGCGAACCACCTCCGGCGTGTGAATAAGTATGTGATATAATTTATGGATAATATGATGTATGTGAAATCTGCGTTGAGTGAACATACCATTGAAATGACTCGTCCAACCTATTTATAGGTGATGAAAATAGCGGAGAGTGTTAGCACGTTTAGGAGATCATGGGGCATCCCCGATTTATGGTAACCGCTAGGGCTTCATCCCCACTATCTCGGACTTGGCGGGAAGCTAAGGACATAGTGGGAGCGATGGGGAAGACCAAGTCAAGGTTCTTGTTTGTCTTGGCATCTTCAAGAGAAGACACCGAAGGGCATAGGCCTTAGGCTGGCGAATTCCCAACTGGTAACCATGTCAATGATGAATGGTTTTACGCCACCAATGACTTATAAAGAAAGACTTGGGTCTTCGTAATGCAATTTCGACTGAGGCCGAAGGGGGTCCTTCGACCTGATCGGAGGGTACGTCATCAACAACCTTGATCAAAACCATGTAATAGCTAGCAGTAGTAGAACGTTGTAATTACTAAACTGAAAGTATCAGTTAGTAAATTTTGAAGAAGCTTGTAATAGGTTTTGATTTTGTAAATCAATCAACGTTATAGGAATAAAGCTCTTGCTTTATGCTATCATATGTTATGGTTTAAACCTTCAACGTTATTTTTCTATCATTTCTCAAATATAGTGAGTTACATAATGGTCTAATTTACTTCCCAGACATTGTGAGTTGCACAATCATCTCTCACATTTCTCAGACATTGTAAATGATTACAATGATCTCTAAACATTTCACGACCTTACATAATTTTATTTTACATAACCCGTCATAATCTATCGATTTCCCTAATGGAAAAACAAGATATGGGATTGCTAAAGAACAAACTAATTCATCATCTACAAAAAGATGAAGTTCATCAACTTTTTTCTAAATTCATCAAAGTGCTCATCTGAAATCTTCATTGTTAAAGGTTCGCGAGTCTGGCCCATTGTGGACTATTTTAGAATTACTTAGAAACTTCCTTTCCACATATATCTACTTTATCTGCTCATGCTACACACTCATACTACGTAATTATAATTGATTATTATGTAGGTATAAACTTATATTACCTTTGTAAATAAGATACATATATAAATGTCATACTTGTCATAGCAACGAGCATATCACAAGTATACCTAATATAGGTATTTGAAAATTTTATCAAACCTCGGCTAAATATAGTCTAGTCACCTATATTTAACCTAAGGATAGTGGAACATAGTCTGACTAACTATGGTTAACTTAACTTTTTCAAATACTGAGAAAATTTATACTAGGGTTATGATCAGATTAGTTTCCTACTTGAACTTGATAAACCACCAGAACTCATTAAAAAGATCTAGAGACACGATAGTGTCTTACCACTCAGCGAAATCCTAAAATCTTATTTATACTACCTAATTTTATTCTTGAAATTTTCATGCATGAAATAATTCGAACTACTGTCTTGGAATAGTTATCAATTCTTCTCTTTATCCCTTAGAAGTACTAACCTGTTTACGTCCTAAGGATATCATTCCGTCATAAAACCTTAAAATCCTTTTAAGATTTTTTTTACAGCAAACTTGACATCTATACCTAAGAATAATGGTAAGAGAACACTACGTTCTTCTAATTATCAACATACCACATCATTATCTGAACCCATTATACTATATAAAATTTGACATTATCATGTTTCTTTCAAACTCTAGTTGACTCAGATACTATATGATACATCCTTTATCCCGAAACTACCCAAAACTTTTCCTAGACTTCTCACCACTAGATAACACACACTGAATTCCGGGATGAAATTCCCGTTAAGGTGGTAAGACTGTAACAATTCTCATTTTCAGGATTTCTATCCATTCTCGAATTTTTACTATTCACTTTTTACTATTCACTTTTACTATTCATCCCATTTTTTTTTCATTTTACTATCATGACAAGATAATTGATACTCGACGAGTCGTCCTGACGACGTACGTTGAATCCACCCAGAACCAATTTCAAAAAACCGTGTATGAGATTTACTTTTAGGTTTAAATGTCATTCAGGCATCCCAATATGTCCAGCTAACCTTATAAACAATAGAAATATTTATTTCTCACATCATACGACAATTCCACATGTTTTGGGATTTTACGTTTTCCAGTTCTGCGTTTTATGCGAATTACGCGTTTTAAACCTACGTTTCTAGTTTTAACAGCGTTTAAGCAACCCGATGGAACTTACCACTCATTTTATATTTTATTATGAAGTATAATGATGAGTTTAACCATTCATACAAGTTTCATATTTTTACGATACCCGGTTTTATGTTTCGTGACTTTACGGCTTACAGTTAGCGATTAACGGGACCAAAACTCACTCCGTAAAAGCAAGATAAATTATTTGAAACTTTTAACCTCCTCAAAATAACCATATGCGGCGTTTTTGGTGACTAAGTAGGGCACATGGCATGGTTAGGATTAATCTTGGATGGACTGGTTACACATTTCAACCTTAAGACTTAAGTTTTCTTCATCTTATGACACATATCAAGACTTAGCTAGTAAGTATGATGAATAACCACCCTTGGCACCTCCTTTGACTAACTAAAACTCATATAAATACCCCTACCCTCCATCTTGGTCGTTCATACCATTACCACACACAAAACACACTTCATTTTGCTAGTTTCCTTCAAGACTTATTCAAGAGAACAAGCTCCATATCAATTCCAAAGCTCTTATTAAAGCTTTGATTGATCCAAAGTCCTTGTTTCTTCCATCCTTTGGTGATCTTCCATCCACAAGAAGTGTTCTAGTAGAGACTTGAATTGCCTTATCAAGTAGTTACAAGTTGGTGTCAAGAGCTTGAAGAAGTTGGAAGCTAGAGATCCTAGTTCAATCAAAGCCCTAATCCTTGTTCTTAACTTCCTTTCTTTAGAAAGCCAAAAGTTGTAAGAAACCCTAACACACTCTCTTTCTCAACATCATTAGCATGTTTCTCATACTTCATTTATGCTATATATGGTCTTTATGTTATGATCATGATGTACAAAAATCTTTAAAACAAGTTATGAGAACTATATGTTAACTTAAAATAGGTAAACAAGAAAACTAGTGACATATCTTGTGAAATACGACCAAATAGTATAACCATGATATTAGACACTTACCTACTGTTAAAAATGATTTTGCAAGGAAAACATAGCAATTTGAATCACCCAAAACGAGTACACGAGTCAAAAGATACGACCAAAAGAAGTTAGCAAAACCAAAACGCCGAAACTACCAAATTGAAACTATTAAGGGTCTGCCCATTTTTTTACCAAGGCCTTCTGGTCTATTTCATCAAAAAGTGAAAACACGAAAGTAGTCCGGAACGACGTTTTCCTTCTATATCATATAAGCTCGGGCCCTGAAAATGCTTAAAACAGACCATTATCCTTCAAAAACTGAAACTACCGTATATATATAGTCTCGCGACTGTACTTTTGTCACAACTGAAGGCAAACCAAGGGGCCTAATGGTCTTATGCCGAGACCACAACCATGGCTAAGGCCAAGGCTAAGTCTCAAGACCATGGTAGCTGAGACCAAAGCCACGACAAGGCCAAGGCTAAATCCTCAAGGTTTATTTACCCAAGACCGTTAACTAAGGTCTTAACCTTGGCAAACCAATACCAACACAAACCAAATGACATAACTTTATATACTTATCGATAGCGTACCCTCCGATCGGTCGAAGGACCCCCTTGACCTCGATCGAAATGCATTACGAAGACCCAAGTCTTTCTTTATAAGTCATTGGTGGCGTAAAACCATTCATCATTGACATGGTTACCGGTTGAGAATCGCATGACCGAAGGCCTATGCCGCCGGTGTCTTGTCTTGAAGATGCCAAGACAAACAAGAACCTTGACTTGGTCTTCCCCACGTTCCACTATGTCCTTAGCTTCCCGCCAAGTCCGAGATAGTGGGGATGAAGCCTAGCGGTTACCATAAATCGGGGGCGCCCCATGATCTCCTAAGCGTGTGCTAACACTCTCCAAGCTATTTTCATCACCTATAAATAGATTGGACGAGTCATTCAATAGTATGTTCACTCAACACAGTCTTTCACATACATCATATTATCCATAACTCATATCACATACTTATTCACACGCCGGATGTGGTTCGCAGGTCAACCCTGCGCAATCACTTAACGAAGTGTCTACTATTTCTTATTGCGATTGACTACAAGTTTGGCGCAAGCATATCACCTTATACCCTTGATCACCATCAAGGCACGGTCATCTAATTATTGTACAATCGGTGGTGCCATCCGTGTGACCCGCTAATATTGGTCTCGTTATTCCAAACTTACACCCGGTCGATCGCTCTCACTAGTTTTACGGCATGACTCAAGGAAGAGAAGATACACCCCTCGGGTTTCTCGACCTTGACACCAATCCCGATCAATGATCCCGCAACCTTCCCAATATAACCGCATCCACTTTACCCCACGATCTCACCCCGAAATAACTCCCAACAATCATGCTTCAACCTCGGCTAACCACGAACCGGTGTCGATCGGCGTTTGTCGAAGCTAACATCGAAGCATTAGAATCTTTACTAAGAGCTCGAAGGAGGCAAGACCGGAATGTGGAAATGCGTTGGGAGTTAGAATACTCAAGCGATGAGTACGACGAAGAGTTAGAAATGGATGCTAGGTCCTTGGCTCCAGGGGTTACTCGCTCAGTGTTAAGGGTAGGGTCTCCGAGCAGTAGAAGACCTAGCGGAAGGTCGGTTGGTTTCTAAGATGCTCCGGCGCGGGCTCCGACAAGAAGGAAGGAGCGATGGAAGGCTCCAATGGAAGGAGTCACGAAGGAAGCTACGGAGGTTAATTTGCCACCACTCTTGGTGGCTCATCAGGAAGAACGGAAGCGGGGTTCCACTGCAGCCTTCTCACGCATCTGGCGTAGGAGGCGATCCATCTCAATTAAACAGGGGAGGAAGTCTTCCTCCTCATGGTATGTACCCTCCTTTTCAGTCCCAATCTTACCCTCAAGGGGTTTATCCCCCACCTAATGGGCAGGCTAACAATCCCAATTTTACTCAACCATACGGAAGCATGCCCTATGGACAACCTATGGTATACCCTTCATATCCTGTGGAAATCACCCACCTTATATACCTCTCGCTTATCCCCAATATGTTAACCAAAATCTTTGTTGGAATACCTCCAAATCATAACCCATACAATGCTTCGCCCCTACATACATGCCACCTTATAAGCGCCTCTATTCGGGCCCATGGGCTCCAAAGCAAATTCCTCGTAAGGTGGATGAAGACTACCCTTTGCTGTTGGGTTGAAAATGCCCCACATATTGGTACTTATGATGGAAAAGGGATCAGGATAACTTTTACACTTGTTCGAAGGGCTATTAGAATGCGAAATGGGTAATGCACATTGCTGTCACATGTTTACATACACCCCTCGAGACTCGCTCGTATATGGTGGAACAGGCAAAAACCGGGTAGCATTGTGAATTTGGATGATCTCAAAGCCAAGTTCGGTCACATTTGACCAATGAGAAAAAGTTCACAAGAACGCACCTAACGATGCACAACATCAAGCGAGAAGGAGAACGAGAGCACAAGGGCTTTCATTACTAGATACACCGATGACACTTTGCAAATAATGGGCTTGCACGAAGACCAACGCATCTCGGGTTTCGTACATGGCCTACGGAATGAAGCTTGGTTGAATTCCTTTCCACCGATCTTCCCGCAACCTATAAAGGATTAGTGGAAAAGGCTTACACATGGATCAAAGCAAAAGAAGTGTCCACCAACGGGGCTCGGTCGAAAACAAGGAAAATCACAACAAGGCCACTGAAGCATCCTTCGTGGGAAGGGTCGAGGAACAAACACAAAACGAGGGACGGGTTTACTCCATACCACAAAAACATCAACCATGGCCTCTGGCTAATCTGTCCAAATCCCCAAGGAAATACTTGCTACCGAAAAGGTGCGAAGGCCTTTGACCCTCCTCCTCGCTTGGCAAACAAAGGGAGGCCGAGACACTTCAAGTTTGCCATTTCCATGGCGATTACGGTCACGACACCAATCACTGCCGAGAGCTCAAAAGCGAGATAGAAGAGGCCGTGAAGTCGGCCAATTGGGACATTTGGTGAAGGGTATAAAGAGAGGCAAAGAAAAGCCTCCGACACACGGTTGGGAAAGATACCACACCTATCGAAGCTCCCATCCTCATGGTTTATAAAGAAGACTCTAGTTTAAAGAGAAAGGAAGCAGAGGAAGCCTTGTGCGGAGTAGGAGATGTCACTTTCCTTCAATCACATGAAAAGTTCTTTCAAATGACCCGTGGTCATCAAAGTCTTGATCTCCAAGCGAAGAAATGCGAGCCTACCTTGCTGCGGTAGCTCTGCGAAGTTATCTACGACGGTGTTTCCTAAAGCTCAAACCTTCAATAAGGTCAAGAGAGTAGATTCAAAGGTACCTTTAGTAGGGTTCTCGGGGAACACTCATGGCCCTTGGGAGAAGTCCCTCAGAGGTTACGATTGGAGAAGGAGGCTAAAAGAGCGAAACTCGGCTTTCACGATCGTGGTCGGAATCTCCCTACAACCTATTGATAGGGAGAACAACAATGCGAAGATGGGCATCGTTGTCTCAACCATACATGCATGCGATCAAATTCCAAACACCTTTCGGCATTGGAGCGGTTTCTCCGGCTATAAGATGAAGGGGCCTCTGACGAGAAAGCAAGAGGGTCAAACAGGTTTGGAGGAACTTTGAAAGATGTTCTCGATTGCACTCTTGTTGAAGAAGCATCGTGGTAAATGATCTCTACCACGATCGAGACGGTGAGTAATCGGAAAGCAACTTCCAACCTCCTTTAAAGCGAGTTGGAAAAGATACTTCGTGCTAATGCGCACGTCTTCGCATGGACCTATTCGACATGACGGGGTCCCAGAACTCTCACCATAGATGGACAGCCCTTGGACCGAACACAAGCTCAATGAGTTCAAACATATTGAACCCATCAAACAAAAGCGTCAAGTCTAGCTCACGAAAGAAATGCCATTGCATGCAAAAAGTGGACGAACTCGTGGTAGCAGGCATACTCGGAGAGGTGAAGTATCAAACTTGGGTGGCCAATCCGGTGATGGTCAAAAGCATGACGGAGGATGGAGAATGTGCGTAGATTTTCTTGACATTAACAAAGCTGTCCGAAGGATATTACCTCTTCGTAAATTGATTGGAAGGTGGAATCCTGTCGAGGTTTCGACTAAAGTGTTTCCTAGGCGCTTATAAAGGTTACCATAAGATACAAATGGCGAAGAAGGCGAAGAGAGCGACCTTTTTACGGGAAAAGGCGTTTATTGCTACAAAAAGATGCCTTTTGGTTTGAAAAATGCAGGTGCCACCTACCAGCGATTGGTGGACAAAGCCTTCCACAAGCAAATAGGCAGGAATCTAGAAGCCTATGTAGACGATATGGTCATCAAAAGTAGATCGGAGGAAGATATGCTCTCCGACATCAAGGAAACCTTCGATCAGCTTCGTGCCATCAATATGAAGTTAAATCCCAAGAAGTGTTCCTTTGGTGTGGAAGAGGGACAATTCTTGGGACATCTGATCACCAAGCAGGGTATTAAAGCCAATCCTTCGAAAGTCAAAGCCATCACAGATTTGCAGCCTCCTAAGTCCCTAAAGGAAGTGCAAAGTCTTAGCGAAAGCTAGCAACCCTCGGCGAGGTTTTGTCGAAGGTGTGACGAGATCTTTCTCGTTCTTCAAAACACTCAAAGGATGCACGGACAAAAGAGCGTTCCAATGGAGCATAGATGCGAGCGACCTTTCAAAAGCTCAAGGAATTCATGGCTATTCTACCAACACTTACAAACCCCAATCAAAGGCGAAGTGTTGTTCATGTATATTGCGCCTCTTTCGAAAGCTTGCATCCGTGCCGTGTTATTGGCGAAGGGAGAAGAAGCAAATCCCGATATGCTTCGTTAGTAGAGTACTACAAGGAGTGAGCTAAATTACCCAACATTGGAGAAGCTAATTTTGGCTTTAGTTCATCTTGCGAGGCGCCTTGAAGGTACTTTCAAGCTCACCCATAAGTGATTTCACCGACAAGCCAATTAAGCGGATACTTTCAAAGCGGAGAAACGGAAGGATAGCTAAATGGGCTATCGAGCTAGGAGAACATGATATTGAATACAAAGCGGGAGCTCGGTTAAAGGGCAAATATTGGCGAGACTTTTGGCGAAACACCCTCAAAGCGAAACATGACAAAAGGTTGTTGAAAAGGAGCACGCTATGGCAAGCGAAGGATGGAAACTTTATCTTGACGAGCCTCCGGCTCCGATGGTTCAGTGCGGTCTCATGCTCGTTGATCCCAAAGGAAGGAATACACTTATGCGCCGTTTGAATTCGATGCTACGAACAATGAAGCGGTCTGAAGCCTTGTTAGCGGTCTCCGATTGGCCGAGATATGGAAGTAGAAAACTTGGCTATTTTGTTGACTCTGGCGGTGGCCAACGGATAAAAGGCTCCTACGAGGCGAGACAACTGTGATCAAGCAATATCTGGATAAGGCCAAAGAAATGCTCGAAGGGTTCACATCTTACAACATAGAGCATGTTGAAGAAACCAAAACAAGAAGGTGATGCACTTAGCAACCGGCATCAATGGCATTTGCTCATTTAACAAAGGAAGTTTTGGTGAGTATTGAGATCGGTCCATCGTTCGAAAGGAGGTGTCGGCGTTATCTTTGGAGGAAGACTCGATTGGATGACTCAATTAGAGAATATCTAATAAGTGGCATCTTCTTGGGAGGATACAAAGTTGGCTCGAAGGTGCGCATCAAAGCACCACGATGCAGGATCATGGGAAATTACTTATGAGAAGATCTTTTCTATCCCTTGGCTCCGTTGTGTAGGGCAAGGCAAGCGCCAACATCATCCAAGAAGTGCATGAAGGATCCTGCGGACTTCACGCGGGGCCTCGCTCCGTTGTCTCCAAAGTAATGAGGTCGGATATTATTGGCCTTGATGCGTGAGGCGCTGTCGACATCATTCGAAGTGCGAAGCTTGTCAAATTCACTCAAGAGTCCCAAGGCTACCAAAGCAAGATATGACTTAGTAACATCCGCATGGCCCTTGACCAATGGGGATAGATATCGTAGGCCCTCTACCGGTTGCTCTGGAGGAGTAAAGTTCTTGGTCGTAGCCATTGATTACTTCACTAAATGGGTTGAGCGAAGCCTTTAGCATCCATCACAGGAAGACACATGGAAAAATTAGGTGTGGGAACACATTATCGTAGGTTCGAGTACCTCACATCCTCATTCGAGATAATGGGAAGCGGTTTTAGAAGGGTATTCCGGTATTTTGCGAGGCACGAATGTCGGACAATCATTCACTTCCGTTTACCATCCTCGGGGTAACGGTCAAGTAGAGGTTACCAACAGAGACATCATACAAGGAATAGAGCGAAGGTTGGGATCTGTCATCACGGTTGGGTAGATGAACTACCTCAAGTGCTCGGGCACATAGAAGCATACAAAGTCAAGTCATGGAGAAAGCGCCTTTCGACTTGACATATAGCACGGAAGGCATCATCCCTTCGAGTAAGTGTTGAAACAGAAAGGGTCATGAACTTGAGTAGCGGATAACGAAGAAAGACTCCGTAGTAACTTGGACCTACTTGAAGAGCGGAGAAATAGCCTCCATTAGAGGCTATCCACAAACAAAAGATTAAAGGTACTATAATAAGCGAGTTAGGCCTTCGACCTTCAAACCGGGGAATATGTCCTCCGGCTCAATAAGCGCAAGCAAAGCCGATACCGTGGTAAACTAGGACCTACATGGGAAGGACCCTATGTTATTAAGGAAGCGTATGGCAGCGGAGCCTACAAGGTGAAACCTTGGAAGGAGGCGTTATTGATAGAACACGGAATGGCACTACTCTTCGTAAGTTCTACGTATGAAACTTACAATATCTAAGGACACATTTTATTTGCTTTCAATTAATGTATTTGCATTCTTCTCACTTGGGAAAGAAGCATTAATGGTAGGCGTCTAGTATTCATTTCTTAAAGTGATGTAATCCTCCTACCCACTTAATGATAATAACACATTTCCTCAAATCTCTTGTTTAGTTCAATAAAACAAAGATTTGCCCACCAAGTCGCTTTATAAGTTTGAATGTCGAAGGGATGTACAAAGACTAAATAACATGTCTTGCTCATATGCATAACATCCATCTCAACTTCACATTAACTTTCCTATATGGCCTTAAGGTATTTTAAACCTTTCACGCCCAAAGGATCAAGGCGAATTGGGTCGCGACCCTCTGTCGTGATCAAATTATCGATTGCTAATATTCTTGGTGAAGTAACTACACACAATGAGGCTATGCATCTACCATACGCCTTAGGTTGTAAAAATATTTTTATGCAAGTAAAAGTAAAGAGAAGAATCACACATAGCAAAATTCGAGCCCTAGTGGCTTCGTTGTAGATTTATGACTAGTTTTACTAGTCTAAAATAAACCATAGCCTTAAAACATCCAACATTATAAACTATTGTCTTAGGCCGTAGCCTACTACCAACATGCAATAAGTAAATTGTTTCATCGAGCACGAAGCACGGAGCGAACCTGAGACAATTGTTTTAAGCAGGTACATACCACCACAGGGATCAAATTACAACCACATGGTTGCCTTCTTTAAACCTTGGAATGAGTAGGGTCGGTGAGCACGGAGATGGAACACTGTGTTGTGGAGTCCTCTTGGAGGAAGAAGGAGGTGAACTTTCCTTGGCTTCTTGGCTAGCGGATCCTCAATCGGTGATGGGTCCTTCGTCACATCCGCAAGAAAGGAACTCTAAAGCGATTAAATGATTACCGCATCATCATATTCTTTTCATGAGTTTCCTGTGTCTGAAATTTTCTCCAGCCTCTGGTTCCCCGTCTTAGCCACCTCCTCCAAAGTGGTACACTTGCCATGGAAAATGGCAAGCATTCACCACATTCAATAGCAATCCCCACATCATCGCTATGGTAAAGTTCCATAGCAATGTAGGGGATCACTTTGGTTACCAGGTCCACCCTGTCCTTATTCAGCATCTTCAGACGGAGGTTTAAGCCATCTACCTTTTCTCGGAGCTTGATCTCTTGGGCCAGCAACTTTGACCTCTCCTGTTCGAGACCTCCACATTTGGATGAAAGAACAGATATCTACTCTTTATAACCAACACCCATAGAGCTTTCGACAGTTAACCTGTTGCACTCAGCCTCACTCGTTGCCAATTGACCTTTGAGCTTTTCATTCTCAGCTCTAAGATCTTGAACCAAGGGATTCTTATCAAAATCCTCAATGCCTCCTCACACTTCTTCTCTAAGTCGCATACTTTTGATCTCTAACCTTCTCCCCCTTGAGATAGCATCCATTTCTTCTCGAGCTTTGGTGACGGTGAGACAATTCCTTGTCCTAGCATTGAGTTGGTTGTCAAGCATGCTGGCGAACATAGCTTTTATCATGAAGATCACAAAGCCTCTCTATAGACATGTTATTCATCACCTCCTTCCACTTGGAGGGATCACATAGCTCATAAGTTGGTGACAAGCTTGGGAGAAGGAAGCTCCTTCGTGTCGAGGAAGTCCTATAACAAAAGTAAATTTCATTAATATATGATCTTGGGTATTTAATTTTATTTCACAGTGCAATTTTACCATGGAAGTCATCACCATTGGGCCCCTCGATGACTGGAAATACCTGACCTTACAGGCACTCTTCTGCGGGTGGTTCGAGAGGGAGGGTAAGCGGAAGAAGCTTTCTCTTTGAATCGATTTCATAGTCTTGGCACTAGCACCTTTCACCTTGAACCTCTCACCTATCTTGGGAGGGTCCTCGATGTGTGGTTGATCGGAGGCTGGTTCGTCTGAGTCGACAACATTCTCCACTAGGCGATCTTCTACATCTATGGGTTCCTTTGGTGGAGGCGAGAAGATCTGAGCTCGGCGGGATGGGCTTCCACCTCGTCTTTGTTTATAGACACCGACGGGGAGCCAGCGCCATAGCTTGTTTCTTGGGGATTCTTTGGAAGAAAACTAACCTCTTTGGCACCTCCACCACGACAAAGTTCTGAATGACATCTCTGCAAAAGAAGCGAGATAAGATAAATATCGGACAAGATAAGTTTTTGTTTCTTATGTTAATTTAAAAATACATACTTTCTCCATCACAAATTATCTCGGTACCAACGGAGACCCTTCCCATCTCTCGAAATGCTAGCCATGAGCAGGATTGGCTCGGGGAAGGTCGGCGGTCGGTGGATAACGAGCCAAGCGCCGATCGGTGGGTTTCTTCTCACGGTATAAGGCAATGGATCGATGAACCTTTTCTCATCATATTGAAAGTTTGGGTTTAACAATGCGAGTATCCGGGAGGGATAATGGTAGTCGAATATAAAAGAAATTGCCTTTCCGGTTCCTTATGTTCGTAAAAGGCCTATCTATCAATATGGGCACATCCCTTTCACCCCTTTTGGCCAAGGTTAACCAATCTCCTCCCGGATATAGATTTAAAAAACCCCTAAGCACAGTCAAGGATGGTTCAAACCCATAGGCTTTACACATCTGTAAGATATTAGTTTTCACATACACATCAAACCATAACACAAAGTGGCGTATGAATAAGGTTCTAGAGAGAGAAAGATAGAGGTTTAGGGAACTTAGTGAGAGAAAGTGAAAGATATTATTATGAGCTCCAACTCTCTACCTTGGGAGGTAGAGAGTATTTATAGTCTTACATAAAACGCCACACATCGGGTTGTGGATCGAGGCATACAGGTGGGTAAAGACCCGTCAGTCCTCCACGGTGTTACTTAACTAAATACTACTTAACTTAAAGAACTACGACTACGAGCTTTCTAACGATTACATATACTTGAGGTGACCGACTCTTTAATACACAGAATTTCTAATTCTAACAATCTCCCAAAGGAGGTCACCTCAATCATGTACCAAAATTACATAGAATACAAATAGATATTACATTAAAATTTGTTCTTGCATTCTTGATGTAGTCCTTTGATCCTAAGCTCGTAGTCATTGATTCTTCACATTGCATGTTTGGTTACTCCAAGTGGAGGTCTTTTACAGTCCGCGTGATAATAATTTGGAGCACTGCTTTTGAGATCATCGACAATCAACAATCTACGAGACATCCATTGTGGTGTTGGTATTATGTGATGTTGTGACTTTCGGACCGACATGCTCACATTTTGGATCATGATATCTTCTCATCGAGTAGCGAAGCTTTTGTTGATTCATGATATTGGCGACAGCGTAGCGAAGCATGGAGTGAAAATATCGAGTCATTGATGCACTAATCATGATTTATTTTGAGATGAATGTGTTAAGTGAGCATGCGGCTATGGATTGACCGCTTCATTACGATCATTGCAAGCGTCGGGTGTACACCGCATACATGATTAGCAATAAATCGCAATGAAAGTGTCTTTGATCACTTCGTTGAATTGAGGTACACGCCCACGGTTCCCCGTTGATCGATACATGTCTTGCTGTGATCATGTATAATTCGAAGAATTTCCTTGACGGGGTTTCGCATTTGCTCTAAATTGTTCTCAAAGCCGGAACATCTCAAAGAAGACAACACGGGTGAGTGAACCGGCGAAATTAAGTCCAGCGATTGATGAAAAGATTAAAAAACAATCGTGTATTGCTCGATAGAAATTGTTTTTGCAATACAACAAAGGTTTTATTGAAAATCAATTATCAATCATAAAAACACCTTTGGTTTGAAAAATGAGTACACGGTCGATGTGCTAAAGAAAAGAGTTGTTAAGCACAAAGACCGGTTTTCAAAGGTATCCAGTCAATCCATAACACGAACCGGGATTGATTCAAGAGATTGAATCGCCCCATTGTTTCTGTTCGGTTGTCACATGGTTGATCTATATAATAGATCTCACATGCCACCTACCGGGAGCTTGTTTGATGTTGGCTCGAGGCTTTCCATCTTCATAGTAATTATGTATACACATCACTCGGATGTTACGGCAATACCACAAGGATAATGCGTGGGACTCAAGATATAATCTCTCTTTCCACATTGTGTGAAGCGAGAGTCTTCATTGAAAGTGTCCTAATGAGATTTATTGATGATCTCGTGGCTCTAGACTCAATTTGTGCATATTTGGATCCTGTGCGGAGACTAGGGAGAGGTCTCCTTCTTCAATATCAACAATCTCTAAAGAAAGTCAATAGATAATGTCGGTTCCCCGTGAGAATAAAACAAGTCCTTTTAAGAGGAACTTGAGTGGTTTGGAAAGTTGAAGTGCGGTGCGTCCTTTGGGTCCATGACGTCTTGTCTTCAATACCGATGTTACCATCGGTAGCATATGAATTGAACCGGTTTACGCCTAAGGTTGAATAAATGGAGGGCTATTTGTTTTCACCCTTTTCTCATTCAATTCTTTTTAATTCTTCAACCCTTGATTCTACAGAGACTTCATAGCAAGAACCTTGTTGGGTTAGTTCGATGCTTGCTCTATCTCGATCCGCACTCTTTCCATATCTCACTTTCTCCTTTTATCATCATACCTAAGGACTTCTACACTAACTAGTGGATTGTCACTGGTAGATCCCTCCGGTTCTTGGCGGATCATGGGAACACATACCTAACCTTATCATCCTTATATCACCGTACATAAAGTAAAGTTGGTCGGTCAATTTGGTATTGTTCATACGCCATTGGAACCAATTGAAAACCATTTGAAAATCAATCCGGATACTTGTGATATTTATTATCAAAACATTTTGTACTGAATTGTTTTTTTTATATTTTTAGAACAGTGCTCCCCTCAACATGTGCATCAAATGTTTGAAATCGTTTTGCACACGGAGGCAAGAGGAAGAATTTACTTCTTTGATTACCATTTTCTAAAGATATCAACATCACTTCCACGATCAAATCAAGAAGATAAAGCATTTCCGGAAAGGATGAGGTTTTCATAAGTTTGCTCCCCCTCAATATGTGCCTCGAGATTAGAAAAGAGTTTTGCACATACTAGAGGGAACCTGCACATTGAGATAAATGATCACGTTTCAAATCATAGGTTTAAGATAGATGCTCCCCCTCAACATGTGCATTGAAAATTTGAAATCAAGATTTGAAATAATTTGAAAAATAATTTGAAATCGTTTGTCACATGTGGGAAGGACAGCATGTACATCCTTATAAAAACATTTACCGAATTATCAGTTTAAATCCAATTTAAATCACACATTCTCCCCCGATCACAATTATCAAATCATTTGAGATTTGTGATCTCTTATAGATTTCAATTGATTTTGCAAGCTTTTAAGGGGAATTGTGACTTGATTATGAAAGCGTTTTAACTGATAAGGATCGGATTTTAAGACTTTAAACTCCATTGATAAAACATGCATGTACATCTTTTGAAAACAATTTAATGCCAAATAACTTTTAATTTAATTGAAATCATTCTCCCCTCAATCAATGACATAGGTTGTTGATTGAGAGATAGAGATTTTGACAAATAAGTCGATGATTATCAAAATAGAGACCGAGTTATTTTCAAAGCATTTAGTTTTCAATGAGATAAATGTTTATAGAATCGAGCATGGAATTTGAGAACATGATAATGATGGCTCGATCTTTCTTTTAAAACCGGGTTATTGCACGAAATGACAATAAACCATTTTTCTCTTTCTCCCAAAAATATATATATATATATATATATATATATATATATATATATATATATATATATATATATATATATATATATATATATATATATATATATATATATATTTTTTTTTTTTTTTTTTTAGAATTGAACAACATCTAAAGTCCCGTGTCATTCTTTGAATGACAGCACAAAGACCGTAGATATAATCGAACCAGAAAATCATGACAAATTAAATTTTTTTTTTTTTTTTTTTTTTTTTTAAAGATTTTGAATTTTTCAAATTTTATGGATTTTGAAAGTTTTATAATTTTCTATTTGATTTTAGAAAAATATTTACAAGAGATAGATGAAGGAAACCTTTTACTCCTCGTCTTCCTCCACGAAGGCGTTTGAGTGTTCGGTTGAAGGCTTTTCAAGCCAAGTCGTGGAAAAATAAACTCAAGCGTTCTCTTGGAAGAGCTTTGGTGAAGATGTCGACTAAGCGATATTGAGACCTCACAAAATAGAGTTCCACCACACCTTTTCCACTTGTTCCACGATGAAATGATGTCGAATATCGATGTGCTTTGCTCTTGAGTGTTGAACATTGTTGCATGAGAGAGCAATAGCACTTTTATTATCACGATCGAGAGGGATTTTGTTGAATACAAAGCCATAGTCGGATAATTGAGATCTCATCCATAAGATTTGAGCACAACAGGAAGACATGGCTATGTATTCAACCTCTGTAGAGGAAATAGAAGTTCTCATTTGCTTCTTTGAAGACCGACTCACAAGTTTATCACCCAAAAGCGAGCACCTCGGGCGTGCTTGACGTATATCTTGACAAACTGCATGATCGGCATACGCATAGGCCGTTAGTGACATCCGGTGTCCTTGGTGCCAAAGACCCATATTGATGGTTCCTTGGAGATACCGTGTAGGATCGTTATTTTATTGTGTTGATGATTCGGGTGGTCTTGGATGATCAAAATACATGTTTTCCATTTTAGAGAGAGAAAGTAGAGAGAGAGGGTGTTCTTGCTAGAGGTTTACAAAGTATGAAATATTAGATTGAAGAAGCACCACCCCTTCCATGGATGGAAGGGGTATTTATCTACAAATACACGACCTCCTATCGGCTGTGGATCGGGGATACGTGGGTAAAGACCCGTCCTTCCTCCACGGTGTTGCACTAAACTATACTACGCTACTCATTAACTAATAAACTACTTAAACAACGTAAATAACGACAAGTCTCACGAGCTAACTTATGCTAGATAATATTTGGGGTGACCGACTCTTCACTATGGAATTTTCTAATTCCTAACAATCTCCCCAAGGAGGTCACCCCATGTTTACATTCGAATCCTAGCATTCTATTCTTGTCTTTGTTCTTGAGCTCGTAGACTTCAATTCTTCATTCGACAATCTTTGTGCTTAGCGGTGACTCTTCATAGTCGCATATTTTGTACTTTCGGTGGAGGCCTTTTCTTGATCCACATCTTTGATGATCTTGAGCTTTCTTTGAGATCATCGACCACAATAAATCTCGGATCACCCTTTATTGTGTTGCCATCATGTGAAGTTGTGACTTTTGGACCGACATGCTCACACATTTGGATCATGACATCTTTCCATCGAGTAGCGGAAGCCTTCTTTGGTTCATGATATTTGCGGCAGAGAGCGAAGCATAGTATAAAATATCGAACCGGGTTATGTAGATATGCACCGGTCATGATTTCTTCAATTAAGTGTGGTTCTTTGTGAACATGCGGCATTGGATTGACTCCTCAATTACGATCACCGCAATCGTCGGGTGTACACGCATCGACCGTTAGCAATAAAGCGCCGAAAGTGTCTTTGATCACTTCGTTGAATTGAGTACACGGCCCACGGTTCCCGTTGATCGATTACAAGTATCTTGCTTGTGATCGGTGGGATTCCTAAGAATCTCCTTGACGGGGTTTCGCAATTGTTCTGTTGTTCTCAAACCGAGCGTCTCAAAGAAGACAACACGGAGTGAGTGAACCGGTAATTGAGATTCAGCGATTGATGAAAAGTGATTTGAAAAACAATCGCGTTGCTTGAAGAAAGAGTTTTGCAATACGACGAAGGTTTTATGAGAAAGATCAATTTTCAATCAAAATACTTTTGTATTAGAGAATGAGTACACATTCGACGTGCTAGCGAAAAGAAGAGATTCGCACATCGAGCGGTTTCTAAAAGTATTTTTCAATCGAGATACTTTTGAATTTTGAAAACATAAGTACACATTCGACGTGCTAGAGAAGAGAATATTTGCACATCGAACGGTTTTCCAAAAGTATTCGTCAATTCATTTCCTAGACCAAGGTTGATTCAAGATTGAATCTCCCATCGTTTCTATCCGGTTGTCACAAGTTTGATCTTACGAGAAGATCTCACATGTCACCCACCAAGAGCTTGTTTGATGTAGGCTCTAGAGGATTTCCATCTTCATTGTGAATATTTTACATATCACTCGGATGTTCGGCAATACCACAAGGATAATGCGTAGGACTCTTAATATATACTTACTTTCCACATTGTGTGAAACAAGCAAGTCTTCAAAATTTAGTGTCCTAACGAGATATTGTGGATGATCTCTTGGCTCTAGACTCAATAGTGCTCATTTGGTTCTGTCTTGGGAGACTAGGGAGAGGTCTCCTTCTTCAATATCAACCATCTCTAAGAGAAAGTCGATAGATTATGTCGGTTCCCGTGAGAATGAAACAAGCCCTTTTAAGAGGAACTTGAGTGGTTTGGGAAGTTTTAGTGCAATGCATCCTTTGGGTCCATGATGTCTTGTCTTCAATACCAGTGTTACCTTAGTAACCACGGTAGCATATGAATTGAACCGGTTTACGCCCTAA